>OW445489.1:7715126-8077699 GCA_918226075.1 Microctonus brassicae
ATTGCCTCCTTGTATATTATAAAAAAAAATTTCATGTTTTTGAAGATCACGTAAATGAAAAACGTGATTTTCCGCTGCCGGATGGACGAATATTTTATTTACATTGTGGGAGTATCTTGAAAACTGCTGGACCAAATAGATCAAAAATTTATAGGGAGTTAATTATTATCGAGCTAACAATAAATTGTTATGTTAAATTTTGTTTCGACTTTCCGTTTGCCGTGAAAAAGCAATTATATGCGTTTTCGGAAAAAATACGTACATTTTATAGAATTTATGTGTCGTAAAACATAAAAGCCACGTGATTTCAGGAGTGGCTCGATAAAAAAGTCTGAAATTTTGGACATAGCATAAGAATGTTCGGGGGATCATAAGTTGCTATGGCTCATTTCAATCGGATGTTTATATCGTGAAAAAAATGACGTTTATATGTATTGTGGGGAAATTACATGTAAAAGTACGTACATTGCATTCGTCACCGATGTCAAGAAACTTTGCTAGAGTTTTGTACTTCCGAGAAACCCTTATGATTGAAAATTCAAATAAAATATAAAAATAATTCTCACAAAACATGCACATGACCGTTTAATCAACCCAATTATTTAATTCAAACACTCGTTTATTTGGATCGCAAATTTTTATAAATTAGCAAATTCATATTATGGTATTATTATTAAAATGATTTATACGACCAAACAACGATAGTGATGAAAAGTACCGGGCAAGTCTACTTGCCTAATCATTTGTTTATTTTCTTTTTTTTTTTAAAAGTTTTCTCGATTTTGATATCACTTCTTTTTTTACTGTATAAGTACAATAATCAAAATTGGAACTCTCTGAGATAATTGATATTTTCTGATTTGAACAAATAAACAAATGAATATAATTCATTCATATAAAAATCTATCGTAATTTGAATTTTCTCTAAAGAGTAAACGAAATTCAGAATTTTCATAAAATGTAGGAACATAAAGGAATGACAAATATTAATTTCCACATGCTAGTATATTATCAATCAATTGAATAATGATGAAATTTCACGAGACAATGTCAGCACCAAATTTCGACATCGATAACTATATTGTTTATAGCAGGTGACGAGAATTTTGGGAAATGTCAGTGAATGATATACTTGCCCCAAATCTATATGTTGCTGTGATCATGAATAACAAATATAATTATGTAGTAAGCCCGTTACCGTATTTTATGCACTTGACAATGCAAATTGATATCAATTCTTTTTGCGAAGTAGTTTAATGAATTATTTAATGAATTACACATATTTATAGTTGAATAAAGTCATATAAGAACTTTGCGCCCTCTTTCTCTTTCTATTATTGCAACGGTTTTTTAACTAGATATCATTTGTTTTTCTAGTAAAAGTAAAATCATTGAAAACGAACTTTATAGAGATAACATATATTTTTCAAATTTCAATCAAGAAACATAAAGTATAGATATATTTTTTTTCTCAAAAATCTATCGTATTTTGGATATTTCCCCAATTATAGTAGACGTCATTCGAAATTCTTATTGAATGGGGATTTGGGAGAAAATAAAAGAAAGAAATGACAGATATCGCTTTCTCAGTGGTAATACATACTTGATTTAAAATACAATAAACAAATTTAACAGATTTAAAATTTAATAAACAAATAATCAATAGATTGAATAATTTCATACAACAAACCTATCCCTATTATATTTTAAGCATAAAAAATACAAGGATTTTTTTCAAAAAAATAAAATAAATTCAATAGATAAATGAATTTCATATTTAGTAAAAAACCTCGAATAGCAAACCGTGGGTTTGTTCAAATGCGGCTACTATTAACAATGGCTGTTATTGAAAGAAATTCGGGACAAAATTTGAAATGGCAATTTTCAGTTCTTACAATACAGGGCTATAAATTATCAAAATCTTTTCCTCATTTTCAAATATTTTGAAAACCAAAATTTTGAGATTTCCCGTTTGCATTGAATTCGGTTCGGTGATTGTATTGAAAGAAATTTCACTAAAAGAAACCACCTAAAATTTATTAGTGTTCTAATTAAGTAAAGAAAATTTCATCCATTTTCTTATCATAATATCCTCAAATTATTTAACTGATTGTCACAACTGGGGAATATTTTATTAGCATATGTGAGTGGAATGAGAAGAAATTGTATTATCACATTTACATAACAAAAAGCTTTGTCGTGATTATGGAAAGGAAATCATGCATTATCTTTCTAACTTCGTTATATGATTGTCAAATATATGTAGTTATTTTGGTAATCGAAAGTATAGTATCTTTCACTTTAGAATATATGTTGTTACGTCCAGGATGTAATTTGGACGTGGAGACGAGTTTTAAAATATTTATTTTTAATGGGATCGTTGCCGGCCACTGCTATATGCGCAGCTGAGGTGCAAGGATGTTTATAAGTGAATAAAGATATTTTTATTTTCGAGAAATAGTAGATTTTAATTGATATTTATTATTTGAATCACTTTAACTGTTACAGATAATTTACACTTTTAACTTATTGTCTATAGTTTCACTTATGAAGTATGAAACCGAAGAACGTGAGAAACTTGATTCCTTTCTTTATTTTCTTTATTAACTAAAGTTTTGAATATTATTGTCTATTTAAGATTATTTGAATTCACTTGACGAATATTGGTTCAAAGTTAAAGAGCTTGATTTGTGTTTTAAATGGAATTGGAGAGTGAGGAACGGTGGCTCACTTTGTATGGATATGGATTGTTGTTTGGATTCGTTGAATGAGAAGATTGAATTGTCGTAGATGTGCTCTTAGATTATGGATATGGATGAATAACAATGAACTGAATTGATCGTTGAAAAGTAGTAATAATGAACTTGTAGTCGTCGTAATAGATGTGGACAGTGAACTAGACTGATCGTTGATGATGTTAAGAGTGAACTTGTTGTCGTCGTTATTGATGTAGACAGTGAACTGATGTGATCGTTGAAGATGGTAAAAGTGAACTGAAGAGACTCGTTGTGCGTTAGTTTTTATAGACTAAATTTTCCTTAAGTTTGAATATTTTCATCAGCGGTTTTACAACGTTATTTTTGATTGGTTGATTTTAGTTAACAATTTCATAGTTTGTAGAAAGTTATGTAAAAATGAATTCTATTGGTTGTAAGATTCGATAAGTAGGGGTTTTCGCAATTTCGCTGATGTTTTAAACAATAGTTCTTGGAAACGGCCAAGGATCAAATTAATAAAAGTGTTTGACTAAGTTTCAATTTCGCGCATTTAACAAAATAAGCATTTCATTAAGGAATTTCTCGATGCAGTAAAACGATATTTTATGGAAGTTCTCACGTAGCTTCGTTTCTCATGTTTGGTTAAAAATAGATATTTCTAGAATATGAAATTAGTTTTACATTGAATAAGTGAAATTCTATATTATTTAATTTTATATTAAAATAAAGACAAATTTCGAAGTGTGAGATAATTTTATTTAAAGGAATGCGCTGCGACTAAAGCGCAGACGTCATGAAGATGGCGGAAGGTCCCATAGGACCTAACAATGTATTCGTCTTCATAAATGCGGTTCGATTCTGTTTTTGGCTGATGCATTTACTTTAAACGGTTATATCCATGCAGATGAACGATGATATAATGTATCGAATGCGATCCTTCTGATGATCTTACTGAGGATCATTAGGCTACGTATTTCCGGTCATTATTTAATACTGAATTATAAATATCCATAATAGCGGTTTGCGAAATTTGTTTTTCAAATTTGTGTATCCATAATTCAAAAATAATGAGAATTGTTTTCTGACAGAATATGCTTTATTTATTACTGGAAATTCAATGCTTACTTTTGCAATCGAATATTGCAAAAAAATTGAATTAGATTTTTTTCACGTTAGTTGAACAAATGATAATTTCCAAAATTGATTCATAGTTCCAACATTCAATTGTGTAATATTTGTAGAGATTTTTTTGAATCATATTTCATTATTATTATTATTATTATTATTATTATTATTATTATTATTATTATTATTATTATTATTATTATTATTATTATTATTATTATTATTATTATTATTATTATTATTATTATTATTATTATTATTATTATTATTATTATTATTATTATTATTATTATTATTATTATTATTATTATTATTATTATTATTATTATTATTATTATTATTATTATTATTATTATTATTATTATTATTATTATTATTATTATTATTATTATTATTATTATTATTATTATTATTATTATTATTATTATTATTATTATTATTATTATTGCTATAACTGTGCTTCGTCGGTAACTCATTATCTTCAAAAATTTCCAAATTAGTATTGAAATTGGCCGCTAGAGTTATAGAGAAATAATAATAATATGACTATTTTATGTTTCCTGATATTATATCTGACTAATGTTGAAGTTGGCCACCAGAGTAGGACAAGATTAAAATTCTGTCATGAAAGAAAAGGACAAACTTTGGATATAACGAGTGTTAGAAGAAGATCGCTGTGACCTTGCAATAATAAAAGGCAAAATGATAGAGCGTATTGAAAGTAAGAGAAGGATACTACAGTACGTGGAGCGAGAAAGGCAAGTTTACGTGTCCGGTGTCAGACACGCATTGAATAAGGATGCCCAACAGACGACGACGACGACGACCAAGACTGAATTTTTTTCATCATGAAAATTACAAGTTTTTAACTTTAACTCAATATATCTTCCGTAATATGGAATGTAGGAAAAAAATAAAATCAGTTTTATCATATAATTTGGACACGGAGCTTCCAATTGCGCCCATTATTTTTCCGCTAAATTCAGTGCATATATGAGATCTCATCATAGTGGTCTCTTGAAACTCGGACTTTCGCGCAAATATACACGGAACGTATATCGTATGATATGTAAACAAATGATCTGTATATCTCGCTCCGCAGTAAACTTGGCGTGAGACACTACCGTGACTCTTGATAAATAGTCGCCTGTCGCAATAATAAAATGTGTCATACTTCATAGTAAAACATTACCAAATCTTTATTCCCTATGTCACAATTACTAAGCTTGACAATAAATAATATTCGTTATTTTACATTTGAATTCCATAGACTGCATGAAATTCTTTTTGATTGATTTGTTAAACATTTAGGTGATCTTCATGTTTCTTTCTTTTATCTTATTTAAAAAGGTTCATTCTGTTTCAGATTATTTTCTTAATCTAATTTGAAACATGTAAACAAAAACCTAGCATTCAGAACAAGTTTAAGCGGTGTAAATAAAGAAGGGGAGAAAGATAATAAATAATGACATCAGTATGGGGCTCACGAGTATGCGCGCACGGAAGAACATATACTTTTGTCCAGTCTCCAGATACAGGACAGGTTTTGGGAACGATCACAGTCTCACTTTTGGTGGTAGTTTCGTGATTTCATTGTGTTATAATTATTATGCTCAATATAGAGTAAACAATGTTATACGTTTTTATTGTATGATCTATCGTCAAGGAATTGTTCAATGTTCATTTGCTATAATCAATTTGATATTTCCAATTTCTGAAATCTCCAAAATTTTTTGATTTAAAAATCTTAATAATTCAGCACAGAATGATAAGCAGGGGTTTTATTCTGACAGGAGAAAAATCGATTATTCATCGGATCATTGTTAAAGGTATGCAATCTGATTTTTTTCACTATTAACTCTAGAATCAATTTCGTTATACAAACATGGATGCAGACATTTTTTTATCGAATAAAAGTGATCCAAATAGGAGTTCAACGACAATCAAAAAGTAAATATTGCATCTTGCCTACAAATATTCTGGTCATAAGATTTCAATAAATTTGTAAGTATATTAACATATAAATATTTATTTATTTGTAATCTCGAGTTACGAAAAAGATCAGTGAAGATATTCATGCAATACAAAAGCAAACGATTTTTTCAAATGTCACGGTTGATCTATTATTATAAAGTTCGAATTTCTGAATATATAGTGCTATATAGTAGCATTTAAATGGTTGTTGAAGGTATCAACAGAACTGATTTAGACCACTTGTGACATCAGTCCCCTAATAAGCAGTATCATCATTCAATCGGTGTCATATTCAATTACTATTAATAGGATATTTCCGCTCATATGTAACTATTTCAATCGTTATATTCTATTAGGATACAGGAAAACATGGAAAAAATATCTGACGACAGAGAAGTTTGTTGAGCCAATGGGTCCTAATGTGAAAACACAAATTCCCGGGCCTCAATCTCAAGAATTATTCAAGGAACTTAATCAATATCAGGTGGAGTGGCCAATCTGATAAGATAAAAACGAAAAATTACCGTGACATGATTAATATTTATTGTATAATATGGTACGCTTAGCAAGCAACAACAGTTCAACTATTCATCGATTATGACAAATCTATGGGTAATTATCTCGTTGATGTCGATGGAAATACATTGCTTGATGTTTATATGCAAATCTCATCGATGCCATTGGGTTACAATCATCCTGCAATGATCGAAACTTTATCACATCCCCACAATCAAGTGTGTACCATAAAAATTTCATTCATGCTAGTGAAAAAATGAATAATTTCATTATAAGACATGTTTTTTTAGAGGACAATTGTTAATAGACCAGCACTTGGGGTCTTCCCTGGGGCAGATTGGCCGCATAGACTCAAAAACGTATTGCTGAAATCTGGGGTGGGTATAAATAAATGTTTTAAAATATTCATTATTATAGGTGTTTTTGTTGATTTGTGAATGTTATCAGCTCGCACCTCCCGGTCTTCCACGCATCACAACTATGATGTGTGGATCATGCTCGAATGAAAATGCATTCAAAAATATTTTCATGTGGTATGCCGATAAGAATAGACGCAGCAATAACTTTACCAATGAAGAAATTGAAACTTGCATGGTGAACCAATTTCCAGGGTCACCGCGTTACTCTATTCTGTCATTCAAAGGTAATGGTTGTTTTTCTAATATCTATATTCTGTATGTTCACTCATTTCCATCAAGGAAAGTGTATCATGAATCTTTCAAAATTCAATTGAGATGGTTTTAACATATCTTATGCATTTTCATTATCCTGACTGAAAATCTCACGGTCGCTCTACATAGTATTATTGTTCTGTCTATAGTTACCTAATAATAATTGCGCATTGTGCCCTGAATAAAATTTGAATTTTGTGTATCGAATGCGTACTAATATATGGATATTAATAGGCTTTTCGATGTCAAAGAAAATTATTTATATTTCTGCTCAAACTGTATAGTTATTGGAGGTATTTATCTTAGATTGATATTGCACAATATCATGCTTTCAATCATCATATTCATGACTTTCGGATCGATTCCGCGTTTTGAAATAATACTTAGCTAATTATTTTCTTTTATAGGAGCGTTCCATGGCAGGACTTTGGGTTGCTTATCGACCACTCATAGTAAATGGATTCACAAAATTGACGTACCTGCATTCGACTGGCCGATTGCATCTTTCCCAGTATACAAATATCCTTTGGAAGAAAATATCCAGGAAAATGAAAAAGAAGACGAGAGATGCTTGGCTCAAGTATTGTTTTCCAACTAAATATTTGTAGAACTACAATAAAAATTGATTTAAGTACTATATCCTGTTTGTCCGTCAGGCGGAAGATTTGATTGTTAAGTTCGATAAGGAAAAGGGAATGCCAGTAGCTGGTGTTATAATCGAACCGATTCAAGCTGAAGGTGGTGATAATCACGCTTCACCAAAATTCTTCCAGCAATTGCAACGATTAACACAAAAATATGGTGCTGCTTTGTTAATTGATGAGGTACAAACTGGAGGTGGTCCAACTGGTAAAATGTGGTGTCACGAACACTTCAATCTCGATTCGCCACCAGATATTGTGACATTCAGTAAAAAGATGCAAATGGGTGGATATTATCATTCAAAGGAACTAATGTAATCGAGATTAATTTTTTTATAACTACTTGATCTGGCCTTTTGAGCATTGCACATATTTAAAAATTATATAATTTTCAGGCCTAAACAGGGATACAGGATTTTTAATACTTGGATGGGTGATCCGAGTAAACTCATTTTTCTTGAGGCAATTATTCAAGTTATTCAAAGAGATAACCTTCTAGAACGAGTTTCAAAAGTTGGTAAATACACACTTGCACAACTCAAAATACTGGAAAATGAATTTTCGAGTATAATAAGCTGTTCGAGAGGTCGAGGTACATTTATCGCTTTCAACGCTGCATCACCGGAAATCAGGGACAAAATAATAAGAAAATTATTGACCCAAGGTAAGGATGTTGCATCATTTGTGCTAATATTTAGTTAAATCGGAGTGAGAGGATGCAGTATAATACGATTTTGCTTATATACAGGTGTTCAAGCAGGTGGTTGCGGCGCAAAAGCAGTAAGGTTAAGACCTGCTTTGACATTTGATCAGTACCACGCAGATTTATTTTTAAATGCACTTCGGACAGTTCTTAAGTCATGAGACTATAATTACGTTCAAGATACGTGTCGAAGCCATCATCATATTTTACATAATAATTTGCAGCATTCCAATTTTCACATTAAACTCATGCTTGAGATAGTGCTTCAATATTTTTATATGCATAATTTTCATAATTTTGACGCTTAAATTTCGTATTTTGGTAGTTCATCACGAATTTAATCTTTGTTTTTTTATTTTCTTTAATTTTTGACAACTGTGATGCATAGATACGTAATATTTCTTCGTGCGATCAATAAATCAAAAAAATCAAAGTTACAGAAACGTTGTGCATATATCATAAAAAATTCTCATTAATTAAATTAAGTGTTTAAAAATAAAATAAAAAATGTATTAACAAATTAAATTTATAGTGAAATTCTGAGAGGCATCTCTTGTTTAACACGTGCTCAAAATACTCGACCATCTTCAATATTTTGCAAGTTTTAATTGTTAGATTTTCATTTTTATGCAATTTTCAGTAAAGAACAAAAAGTGTCAACAAAAACAAAATCATTGTCTTATTTTATGTTGAGAAATACTTTCAAGGCAAAATATTGAAAATAGTTCCGGAATTTTAAGACAATCCATCATTATTATGGAAATTCATATTTTCAAGCGAGATGCACCTGTTTTTTCTATTTCAAACCCCATATTCATTTCATAAGTCAATCACAATATAAATAGCACTTAGCAGAACTTTTACAACATTAAAAATCTTATAGTTTTTTTTTTGTTTATTAATGTAACGCAAACATGTTGTTAGTTTACTTGGATTGTCATAATTCAGGCAAATCAGTCAAGTCTGAATAGATTTACATTGTCTCATTTGTTTGCCATTAACCCTTTGGCACTTTGGCTACTGGGCACTGGCAGCGGCGTTAAGCTGTCAAAAAACGTGCGAAAAACTGAAAGATGGCGGCAACAAAAATTTCGTTGTACAACTCGGAAAAAGATATTGCTGTGGAAGCTTATCTTTCTGCAGCTGATGCTGAATGTGCAAAGACAGGTAAATATAATTACGTTAAATAAATTTAATAAAATTAATACATTTATTATTTTTTCTCTGTTTATTAATAACATACCCTAACTTGATAAATAAACTATGTTCATTTTGATCGAGATCATTTTCTTTTTTTGTTAGTAGACACGTTTTTTGCTACCCAACTTCTAAGATCGGTTATGGAGCAAGAGCAAGAGCAAGAACCGCAAGCTTCAACATCTACATATCATGTTGAACATGGTGAAGATACTCTCTTTACTCCCATTGATGAAGAGACAACTGAAATCCAAGAATCTAAAGGCAATGTTGAAGGTTTATTAAAAATATTAATTTTATGATCATCCTGTTTCTTATATTTATTATGTGAGGATGTTAATCATACATGTGCTTTTTTTATACAGGTAGACTTCACCCTGTGTACTGTTATTATTAGAGACATATAGATCTATAGAAGGAATCCTTAAGAAAGGCAAGATATTCCAAAAAAAAGTATGGTCCAAAATAAGCGAAGAGTTAAAAACAGGATATAACGTAACTGGACCGCAATGTAATTTGAAACTACGAAGTTTAAAAAAACTTACAAATCCACGAAGGATTACAATCAAAAATCAGGAAATAATAGAAAGACTTGGCAGTTTTATGAAGTTAGTAGAAATTACTTCCTGCATAATTTTTAGATATAGCAACATTTTCTACATTTACAAATAAATAAATTTATTATTAATGCACCATATTTTTTATAATTATACTGATTCATTATATACTTTTGTTAGATAATGGATGAAATTTTCGTACAAAAAGCATGGTGCGATCCATTGTCTGTTGTGTCTTCTACTGGCCTTTTGACAAAAAGACCAGAAGCTAGTGACAGTGCAGTAGGCTCAGATTCTGGATGTTCTACAAGTGAGTTGATTACGTCAGATAATTTCCTTGTATCTAAATTAATGTATGAATTGAATTTCATTCCAGAATCTAATAAGATGTCAATTGCAACATTGCTTCACAAAAGACTTAGGTAGAAAGACGAACACGAAGAAAATGAAAAAAAGGCATAAGGAGACGATGGAGATGAACGAAAAATTTCTTAAACAATTCGAAAAGCCAGCAGAAAAATAAATGGAAATCCTAAATTTGTTTATTGACTGTTATTCAAAAATAATAACATTGTACAATATAAAAATCCTTAATTTATTCATATAAGTGTTATTTAAAAAAAATTACTTTTTATAATATATTTAATAAAGTTTAATGAAAAAATGAAATTTGAGTTTCAATAAATATTATAAGACAATTCAATAATATATATCTACGATTTACGTTATTTTTATTAATTATTTTCATGTAAAATTATAAATTTGTCAATATGCATGATATTATTGTTTTCATTTCAATTTTCAAATATCAAATTTTGATGTGATTTTGACGATATATGGTCCTAGAAAACTATTTTGATTACTACAAACAGGATTTGTAACGAGTTTTTATCAGTTTTACAAGGAATTCATAACAATATCTCTTTTAAGAAGTCCTGCAGTTGGCCTTTCTTCACGCAGATCATTTCCATTATTTTCTTGATTATTTTTAGGTATAGCGATAACAATTAATTCATCTTCTCGTAAAATACAGATATTATGGATTACGCAGCATGCAACAATATACTCTGCCATTAAATCTACCCTTGTCATTGGCAGACAATGTAACAAACTTCTCAATCGTACTTTTAATAAACTAATGCATCTTTCAACAGTCACTTGTGCAGCTGAATGAAGATAATTATATTTTTTTTGTTTTTCACTTAGATGTCCATTATCTCGATAAGGAGTTAGTAGATGCTGATGTATTTCATATGCAGCGTCGCCTAGAATATGACTTTTTTCTGGAAATTCATCATCATCATTTATGTAATCAGCAACTTCTGATGAACGAAGAACTCTTTGATCATGAACAGATCCAGGGAGTCAAACATAACAATAAGTTATTAGACTATTGTGATCACATACGAGCTGCAAAAAAATTTTAACTGAATGTAAATAAAATTTTATTACCAAAATTAGTAGTGTGCAAAAATAACCATTGTTACATACTTGTAACTCAATAGAATGAAATCCTTTCCGATTGATATAATCAACAGGATTTTCTTTTGGAGCATTTATTCGAATATGAGTCCCATCAATAGCTCCTATTGTGTTAGGAAAGCCAGCTGCTCTTTCAAATCCACGTATCACTTCAATAGCACGATCTTCAGTAGGCCATTGTATAAATTTTGAGGCTCTTATGAATAAAGCCTGACGAACTCGACGTCCAGCTCTTACGGCAGTAGCTCGTCGTACGTTAAATCTGTCACAAACAGATCAATAACGAATGTAAAAGGAAGAATTTATAGTTTCTTACGTATACATCACTCTAAAGTAGTTTATTTCTAAAAAAATGTTACCTATAAGAATCCATTGTTGACATTTTCCAAACAGCTATATCAATTGATGATGAAAAGGAATGGTAGGGCACCCTGGAACATGTCGAACTAAATTTTCTTCTATCAATTCATGTATATATCTGAAAGTGTTTCTCGAAAGTTTAAAAAACAATTGAATAACAATTTGTAGTTCATTTTCAATCTAGTCACTAACATTATTATAGAAATATATAAATGGAATAATTACCATCATATAATTGAGTAAGTTAAAGAATAGTGAAAATTCAGAATATAATAATATAGGTTCTAAATTAGATCTGCAGGTGTAATATATGAAAAAAATATTTACCTGAAATGGCTTTTGAATTGCTCATCCGAATAAAGAGTAATAACATGATCGTACCCAAGAATTCGTGGCCTGAGGATTCGCTTTTTACGATCATAATTATGTAAAGTTGCATTCCACTATTCATCTCAACTAGATGAAGTAGATTCTAAAGCAGTATTATAACGCACTAATGAATATGCAACTGCGTCTCTAAAAGACATTTTAATTGTGTCAGATGTTAACTATTTGAATACCCCACAATATAATACAGTCATTCCAAAATACAATGTAAAAAATTAATTTATGTATATGTTCATTGTTGAAATTTACAAATTGTCATTTAATCTTCTAGCTTTATTGTTTCAAACTCGTCATTTACAATTTTTGATAAATCCTCGAAACGACCCTAACTCCGTTCCACTTGGGTTCATGATTGGAACGCTCGCAATCAAGTGGAATGGGAAAAACTGCGATCGTAGCGTAGTCGTTGTAGTCACTAAGGGCCGGCAGAACTGAATTGTAGGGGGCGCTTTTTCGATGTTTTTACATTGAAATTTCTCACGCAAATAACAGCTACACCAGATTGTTAATTGTATAATTTTTTTAATGAAATTTAAGATAAAAATGTCCTACGTGGCGCTATGATTTCCGAATTTTGATTGAATCAATAATAAGCATTTTATTGACGTAAGTAATTCAGGATATTCATCATTTGAATTGCGCGGGCCACAATTTCATGAAAAAAAGCAAATTGAAGCGAATACAGAGGTTTTTTGCAAATTCTAAAATCATAGCGCCACAGTATTTTTCATTCTGAATCTGAAAATCATAACATGATCGCATAATTCCTTGTAAATAACGCGTTATTTGCGTGAAAATATTTACATCATTTTTCGACAATTTATATTTTTTCTAATAGATGTCACTACCATCATGCCTGGAGCTCGGCTCAATAACCACCAACATTCCGTGGAACCCCAGGCATCGCATGTGCATTATGCGTGTATGGGGGCTCTCAAGTCTCAGCTGTGATGCCAGATTCGAGCCGCTAAGCACATAAATGGAGGAGGAAAGTAGTGGATTCACTCACACAAACGTCGCAGTGCGACGGTCGCACACGTTTGTGTGAGCTGGAATAATCGGCAATGATAGAGTGACAAAGTACTTTTTTTCCTCCTTTTCCTAATGTGGACAAATGATACTTGTAGTTGTCTCTGAACGTAAAATGATATGCCGCCTTCAATATGAACTGATTATAATAAATGAAGATTTTTTTCTAATAAATTACATAAACTAGCTAACTCTCGATAATATTCAAATAATATCCAACTAATAATTCCATAGACTCGCATCTTTATCATTCATATATATAATATATTACATTAATTTTATTATCTCTGGTGGCTTCATGTCATACCATTTGCGAGCGAGTGATGACGTCCCAGGTTCAAAACTTGGGAACTCACATTTTTTTTTTACACGTAGTAATTTCTGATGATTGTATACCAAGTATTGAAATGCACTTTTTTCAATTCTGAGTTACATTTATATGTCATTCACATCAGATTCAAACAATATTCGAATTTATATTTATAAAAATATGAAAAAACGTATGGGTACTATGTGCACCATGTATTTTTAGTAACTGTTATTTGTATATATACTGTAATACATATATGCAATATCGATAGTATCAAAAAAAAATTAATTATTGGAATGATTATTCACACAAGTAAATACAACTGGGATTAGCATATAAAAGCGAAAGAGGAACCAGAGCTTTCAGTTGATACAGAAATATATATTTTATATGTGCATTTACAGAGAAATAAATATTTACAAAATGTATATTATGTGGTCTTATATTTTTTTATCCAGGTAGCGCATTTAGATGATAATAACTTTTTTCTTTTATGTATATAGTTATACACATGCATCTGTCAATCAAAATTAATAAATCAATTACAATCATTTCGAGTAATTGAAACAAAATAAGAATATAGATAATGTAAACATATATATGCAACAAAAAATATCGTAGCGAAATAATAGATCGACGAATGGCTATAAATCATTTATTCTAATTATGTAACATCAATGCTGCTTGACTTGATCTGCTTCCGAGGAAATAGATGAAAAAATAATAGAGCATTATTGGGAAATTTTTTTCTGTTATGAACATCATGACTGTGCGTCGTGAAACCATTGCTAGGAGTATATGAAAGCAGGAGGGCGGCAGGGACGGGCGAGGGCGGTGCGCTCCATTCCCACAGAATTAATTGAGGAATAAAATACGATGAAATATTAATTATTATTCTCAATTCAATACAGAATATTTATATATCATCTTTCTTACACGTAATTATCTATATATTCAATTATACAATTGAATATATAATTACGTGTAAGAAAGATGATATATAAATATTCTGTATTGAATTGAGAATATATAACAATTGTTATTTCAGGGTATTTTATTTCTCAATTCATTCTGTATGAATCGAGAGCTCCGCCCACCCCCCTCTCTGTCGCCCTTCTGTTTTCATATATATATATATGTATTATTACAGTATAGATGCCGAGATAAATTATATATATATATATATATATATATATTGTGACGGTGCTCAACCCGTGGGTTGAGTGGATTCGATGCTAGGATTCTCTACTTGAATTTACCGTCAACTCTTTTCGATTTATTCCGGACTGAAATAAATCCAAGGGATGCCACCCCAATTTTATTTGTATTTGTAACCTGTTGAAGTTAAAATTGGGGAAAATACTTCGGAAGTTATTAGATTTTCAACCTGAAAAAGAGGGTCGATAAATAATAATTATAAATAATTATTTATGTTTGAAAATAAGGAACAAAGTAAATATTTATTTATTAATATTTTTAAATGAACAAAAGAGATGAAAATAATGATAACAACTTAATATTTATTGGTATTAATGTTTGAATTTTCTTTGATTGAACTATTTTTGTCTTTCTAATTATCCGGTGGATCTCTTAACCTTTTCTAAGGGTTAATGTGATGAGAATTCCGGATATTATTAGTCCTAATAACTATGCGTGAGTCCCGGGATGGGTCTACAGACATTGAATCTTTACTCTCATTTTACCTTATTACTATTATGACTTAACTTATTATTAATTACTGACTGACCAAGATACTCACTGCTGCGCTGATTAAATTACCATTACAATATCCGCAATTTATCTCTACACGTGGTTGTTCTACACGTGTCTGTTTAGACCAACTATATATTTTATTATTCACGCTTACAATTTACCTCAAATTGTCCACAATTACTCCGTGAATAATCCTCAATATTTTCTCCTCGTCTGATACAATTTCTCGATATAAATTATGGTAATTTTAGCTTTATTCTTAGATTTTTCTTTCACTCTCTCATTCATCCACGAGATTCCAAGTCCAAGTGTAGTCAAGATGGCCGTCTTCTTTCTTCTTCTCTCTTCTCTTGTACTCCGGACGCTCATTGGCTGGATTCTTATTCCCTAGCATCTCCGGAGGTGTAGTATTGTATCTACTTAGGCGCCACCTGTTGGTCATGGACTATAATAGTTCAAGTGTCGGGCCTTCGATTGTTGATCTGGCGCTGTATTTCGCCTAGTGAGTTACAATCACTGTATGTTCATCTGGTAAGTTACTAGCGGGTGATGTTGTATTGATGCTAGTAACTTGTATACTTAAGATACAGTGGTATTATTGTATTTTAAATATGTCCACACTTCTGTACAGACTAGTGGTGTGGCGGCCATTTTGATACATTTAGTTATGTGTTTGGTAACTCACGGTAACTAGTGGCGTATCGGAAAATGAGAACTTCCATTTGACAGGTGGTAGGTTATGTCTCACTGTCGTGACCCAGATATTCTCGACACTCCTCCGGAATGCTTCTCAACATTATCCCAGACTGTGTTGTTGGAGACGTTGAAGAAGGTTTTAATGGAGATGCCCTTGGTTCTTGTGCTGGATCCGGAACTCTACCGTTGGTCTGGTCACACATACGATTCTTTCACACCACTTAATATAACGACTTAATGCTTTTATTGTTTCAGCGCAGCAGTTTATCAATACAGATGAGTGCTGTAATGAGTGGCTAGCCACTTCATTACAATATATATATATAATTTATCTCATTATCTCATTTATATCATTTTTTGTAGCCCCCCCCTTCTTTTTTTTTTTTGTAGCCCAAGTAAAATTGTAGTAACAATTTTAAAAATATTCTGAAAGCGTCCTATTTTTTTTATTAGCTAAAAATACTATTGTTTAACATTTTTCGAAAGTTAAAAATATATTAGAAGTGAAATGAATGCGTATTTTGTCAATAAAACTAACAGTTTCTGGTGTAATATGCAAAAATCAGCCGAATTTACGAAAAATTCAACTTTGACACTGAATAACTTTCAAACATGTAAACAAATAGTGAATAATTGTTGTAATTTCCATGCATGGGTTGCAAGATATTTATTTGTATAAAAAATTAACTATGGGAATTAAAATTAAACAAAAAAAATATAAAAAATGTTCAACAGTTACTGACAAATTGATTGCATAAGGGAAATGCAACTGCCGAATTCCTATTCACATACATCATTTGTAGATACTTTCAATATTGGAGGCTGCAAATTAACTAAAATAGCAGCCATAAGAACAACGTCATCTATACATGGCAGCAATTTTATACTTAATTCATGCAAAATACGATAAGTTTTTATTCTATGCATGAATCGTTTTACGTGTATGTGTACACTTGCAATCTCTTGAGTTTCCTTTACTTCAAAACTTGTGAAATATTCTTTACGTAAAAATAGTGGCATAATTAGAACAAAATTATTACACATTTCATCAAATTTTGTATTAATTTCAGGACAGCTCTTATCCGCCATAACTATATCACCGGTTTCCGAAAAATTTAGAAGGCCACTCTCATTTGTTATTTGCGCATCAGTTGTTTTACCACCATAAGTTTTTGACAAAAATGAAACATATCCATTTGGTGTGCAACTATTACGTCCTGGAACACGCAAACTATGAATAGAGGCTTACCTTGATGTTGATTTCTCATTTGTAGTTGCCGCCTCTGCTCCTAGATTGGTTGAGGGCCAATCACTGCGTTGTTCGGAAGTATTTTGGTCGACCTTACTATATTTATTGTTTGTTTTGTTGAATTGTAGGAATTTTATTGTTCTTCGGAAAAGTAGATTCTTTTCAAAAACTAGTGGAATTGTGAAGATGTTCATTAGCGGGTTGAAAATGAATGTTTTACGTGACACAGATTTGAACTTAATATTATTATTTATTCACTTAATTACACAAGAATGAAACTTTAATTAACGTCAAGTCATTTAACATTTAACTAATTAAAGATAATTCTATTTTCATCTATTTGAAAATGTTTATAATACTAGAACTTATCTAATGAGAACTCCGATCGATTAATTTATTGTTTGTTTATTATCTTCAATTCATTTTATTTGATATGAAACAAATTGCGCACAATGTCACTCTCGGGTTCGTATTGCTGAGCGAGAACTTTAACTTCACTAAATTTTATTTACCCCGGAAACGTGATATGCCGTTTGTACTTGAATAGTAAAATTTATTGATTTTATAGATCAACTGCGAATTATTTATTATAAAACTTAGACTTCAAGTAATCTTGGATAGCTAATCGATCTGATGATTAGCGGAGAACTTTTCTTTTCGTTGATCGTCGGAGAACTAATCGATTTGATGTCTGACGGAGAAGTGATTTTTCTATTTCAATTTAGTTATTAGATGATGAAGTTTAGATGAAAGGAGAAATCAAAGTTTCTCACGGTCCAAGTAACTTTATCATTGGTTGGTTTTATTTAAACAATTCCCTTTCCTGCTTTATTTTCATTCTATTTGATTCTATTGGTTTTCAAGATGAAATGGAAGGGATTTTATTTGATATAAGTAATTCTAAAAGTGTTATGCTTATTTCATATATATTTATCATAGTTATATACTTCTAATTTTTATTCGTGTATGTCATCCATATTTCATCGGGTACTTTCTTTGAGGTATATTATTTCTTATTTATTTCCCGTATGGTACCCTTAGTTTTATTGCTTTTCTTGGTATTTGATGACTAGTGTTCTGTTTAACTTATAGATTTCGTTTCTGTATAGAGATATATATATAAAGATATTTATTTAAAATGTTTGACATTTATGTTTAGCGCATGTGCATTATTTAGAGTTTATAAAAGTGCATTTTCGGTTTAATGTTTATTTCTGTTATTTCTAAGAGCGATAGTGTTTGAATATTTATTATTTTGTTTGAGCTCTGATTTCAAGTGAGAGTCTGTTAGTTTTTCTCGATATTTCCTGGTATTCATTTTATACTGCTTTTATTTATTATAGCGTACGGTATGTCAGTTCTAGTTTTTAGTTGCGTAATTAAATTATTTTATATTTCATACGTTAATTGCCATGTTCGTTGAATGTTCATTAAATGTGTACAGATATTTAATTATTAATTACCCCATTAGCCAAGTGCATGCACCGATCGTGCACGGTGCATGAACCTAGTGCACTAGGATCACGCACAGTGCACCTTAGGTGCCTACTTCGTGTGGTAGCACAGTAGGCCACTAAGTGGAATCCGAATTTTAGGATAATGTAGACATGTATTGCAAAACTTGAGAAATATATAAAAAATTGATTCATAATAAAAAAGAAAATTATTTTGAAATTTTATTCTTCGAGTGTTTGAGAAATTTCATTGACTGGTGGTACACGCATTTAATTTGTTTGATGCTGATCCGGGGAAATTCGGAGGGATTCGGGAGGATCCAGGAGGATCCAGGAGGATCCAGAAGGATCCAGAAGGATCCAGGAGGATCCGGGAGGTTTCGGGGGGTTGCGGGGGGATTGATTTCGATGAAATAAATAATGATGTAACGAATAATCATTCATTGTCGCATATGATTATTTATTCCATCTCCCGAAGGATCCCGCAGGATCTAAGAGAATCCAAACAAGGATCCAAGGATCCAAAAGGAACCAAAAAAAAAAAAAATCCCTTGGATTCTTGGATCTTGTCCTTGAATATTAATGAAATTCACATGACATCTCAAGTTTATTACGACTCATGTCTACATTATCCTAAAATTCGGATTCCACTTAGTGGCCTACTGTGCTACCACACGAGGCAGGCACCTAAGGTGCACTGTGCGTGATCCTAGTGCACTAGGTGCATGCACGGTGCACGATCGGTGCGTGCACTTGGCTAATGGGGATAATTGAGTTCAATCATCTAATTATTTGATAGGATTCTGTAATATTGATCGTAGTTCTCGTTTATCTTACTTATATATATAGGTATAAACGTTATTTCTACCGTCGCTTGAAGTGTAGTTTCTTATAGTCTACTTATTCTATGCTTCAACACATATCCCTATACTGGGGATATAACACAACCAACTAATAGTTTTACTGTAAAACCTTTTTTATAATGTGAATATAAGTGCACATGTTGATTTACCTCAGGAGGCTGCTCTACTGGAAATTCTATGCAATTAATAATGATACGACAATTCTAATACTTTAAATGAATCTGGTAATAATTCATCAATTGTCTCATACCATGGCCAAGTTACTAAATTTTGTAACTTAGTAGTTAAAATTTTGAAAATAAATTTGAAAATACGTGAAACAGTTTTTTCATGAACATTAAAAATTACACATAAAGCAGAAGTCGTCAATCCCAATTTCATTCTCATTAAAAATAATAGAAAACAATTCTTTTTTGAAATTTTTTCATTTTTGACAGTACTAATAAATCGCAGCAATAATTGGAATACTATTAATCGAACTCCAGCAATGCTAATCATGGTATTGTCATTTTCAATAGACTGCACTCCATGAAAACCTTGATTACATCAAATTATTGATTTACTATTTTGATCGTTAGAATTAGGGCCATCACATCTGTCTTCAAAAATTATGTTGGATCCGCAACATTCGTCTCAAACTGTTGCAGTGTTGCAAGAAAAGTTCTCCTGTAACATCGGTTGCAGATTTGTCTGAATTTGAACTTCGCATACATGGTCAATGACAAACCTGTTACAAACTAATAAGTTTCAATTATCATTCAAGTCCTCAGAAACACTATATACTTGTATGCCAATTTCCACAAATTTTGGTGTCGTAGCACCGTCACTTTCTTCAATTTCAAATGGATAGCCCAACTATGATTCATTTAAATCTTCTAATAATGTTACACATGGTGATTTTGACGTATTAGTTCTCTCTTGTTGTACTTTTTCGTCGATGGCAACTTTAAAATATTTGTTGAATCTGCAAAAACATTTAATTTCATCATTGCATGTACTGAATATATTACCTGAAAGAAAGTTGCTTCAATAATTGCTCAATCATTATACCAATGTTAGTTACACAAATAATTGTGCAATTGTTGCATTGCAAAGTCCGCTCTTGGACGAAAATATTGCGCAATTTTTTATATTAGTGAAAAAACAATAATTGAATACATTTTATAATGTTTATTGCAATAAACATTATTAGTACGTTATTTACAGTATATTTTATTGCTTTATAAAATAATGATAATTTTTTAATTATGCATTTATTCATAAATGCAAAAAAATATCATTTACTATTTTTTTACCATAAAACTTTTAAACAAGTAAAGTAGATTAAATTGAACTTTTTAAATGTTTTCATAATGAAATTGCGCTATAATTGCATGCAACTACGAACTCTACTTGTTGCAATAATTGAACAATTTTATGAACTCTTGTGTGCATAGGCATTTATTATTGCATGCTCTTGAACACTACTGACCTTCGTTTAGCGCTGGGAATAAAGCTGACAGATGGATATCTCTTCAAGTAACATGAAGGGAAAATTGATGGTACAAAACTTAGGTTTATATTAGTGGGT
Source organism: Microctonus brassicae (assembly GCA_918226075.1). Classification (NCBI taxonomy): domain Eukaryota; kingdom Metazoa; phylum Arthropoda; class Insecta; order Hymenoptera; family Braconidae; genus Microctonus; species Microctonus brassicae. The sequence goes on from OW445489.1 coordinate 7,736,341, forward strand.
GCTCAAATTTGGCATTATCAATGAAATGTGAACTTCAAATCCTTGTATATTTATTCGGCTGCCACGCAGATCCATCTTTACTGCAATATAAATAAAGAAAATAAGTGTACTGCAATATAGAATGTACAATATCTAGTAATTCATTTATGTTAATTTAGTATTAAAAAATAATTACTCACTTTTTTCTTTGCTCAGCTTTATGTGGTCTCCGCGAGAATTAATAGAACTGTATGTTTTCGGTATTAATCTGTGTATTCCCACAATTAACTACACAGCACGCTTTGCCACGATAACGTTTGCCCATTATAAGTGTTAGGCTATGTCGCATAACAACAAAAAGTTTAAACGTAAATAGGAATAACGACAATTTCATATGTTGCTTACCGAAACATTTACGATACAGTTATAATTCATAATTTTCACAATTCCGAGCATCATATAAATTAATATAATTATTGATTTAAATTATTTTGGATTATGGAAAATAAATCCCGTTATATGACAATATTTTCATTAATGACAAAATTATTGGAAGCCAGCGTTAAGTATTTCTTCAACATGATGATTATTACTTCAATAAACTCTTACAGTTTATGACATCTAAACGATTTTGTGACATTGAATTAGATCAAGTGCAATAAAATTTGAAAATTTCTGCTATAGTAAAGTAGGATCTGACAAGACTCACTGCGATGTAAAATCTTTTAATTTCTGTCAAAAAATGTTTCACAACAGTTTGCCATATTTTGACAAATATTACAGGATATTTTGAATTCTGACCAAAGGTATAATATATTATAGCATGCGACTGATTCTGATAAATTTTACATTGATATTTTCACCAGGGTATTTCACATTTTACCAAAGTATATTCATAATTGTAATAATTACTGAACTATTAGCTACACTAATAATTTGACTAAAATTTCGGTTAAATGTGCAAATTGCTGGCGTTGACTTTTACGTGTAACATATTCAAGCGCTCTGATTCGCATTTTTGAATCAGTACAATCCAGTCTATGTGACGAATCCCATAGGCTCACTATCATGTTAGCAAGAAATAATTGACGGACATTTGAACGTATAATTAGTCGTCCGAATAATTCGATTGAAAAATATGATTGTTGATTATATTGTGACATAGCATTTAAATATTTAAGATAATCCAAAACTTCTTCCAGTATCTTAGTTGAAATTTTGTTTACCTCTCCAATGAATTTATCATCACCTCCATAGAGTTTATCATTAGAATCGATTTTATCAACATGATAAGGATATGAGTCATGTGTTGTTACAGATAATAAGTCGAGCACTCTGAGATAAAGAGAGCATTTCACGGAACTATATTCGTCAAAGTAGCGCTGAATAACGTTCAAAAGACCCCTTAATAAATATAATACTCCATGCTCTGGACTATCTGGAACGATGAGCAGAGTAGAGAGGAAATTCGAAAGATATGACAAGAGATAGGGTTCGGAATTCTTAAGCCTTCCATCCATCTCAATTGTTTTAGGCATCTCCGGAACCAGACTAAGTGCAGCTTTGAAGCACGCATCAGCTAAAAAATGAATAAACACTTATAAGATACGTATATATACATTTTCCAACGATAATGATTTGACTGTAACAAAGTAAACTTATGACTTCGACGAGACTACATAAAAAATGAAATACCTTGACCCAAACACTGATTCAATAATGCTACTTGTCCTGATAGAAGATACAACTGCAATCGAGTCTGAACGACAGTCAATGATGGAATAGTAATGTAACAAAAGGCAGCGCAAGCTCGTACGAATGCTGCAGTTCTTCTTGTATGATGACCACTAACAATTTTTCGCGTGCTTACAGCTTGTTGATTAACGCATTGAACTAACTGAATGTGAATAGAATCGATATTAGGAAAAGTGGCCCTTGCTTCAGCATAAAAATTTAACTGCTTCTCAAAGTCACGTCCATAATCAACTTGTTGAATTAAATTGCTAATGAGTGCACCAATTTGACGTTTCTCGTCGGTGACAGTCAACGCTGTGACAGAATCATGCATAATGCGGCAAATAAACATAAGAGCATTAATGATTATTGAATCAGTTATTGGCCTCTTATAAACGCTATAACTTTCAATGATACTTTTACATACTTCCACTTTAATATTTTCTTTATGGAACAGATCAATAAGGGGCAAAAAATTTTCCATAGTAAATATCGATTCTAAGTCTTGAATATTTAATACAATTTTATTGATAATCGCTTGTAATTGTACGTAGTAATGCTCGCGAGAACGAGTTGCACCAATATGGTTGATTATCTGACCAAGAAAATCATTGAGTTCTTTGATTGAATAATTAACAACGATAAACTGAATCCATATTTCAACACAGTTCATAAATTTTGTGGTATCATCAAGACTTGATATGTATTCCCAAATATTGTTATAGATCGCTTGACAATCATCTTTGGGCGGTGTCTTTTTAATAAAACATTGACCTAAACTACAATAAAGTAAATATTGCGGAAATCCAGAATCATCCCTGCATTCGGTAATTAATTCAATGAACTCTATTGCACGGCCAGAAATATAAGAGGGTTCAAAAGCTTCAAAAATAGCATTAAAAAGTAAAGCTCGATTATTTTGATGTTTGCATCTTGAAAGAACATCCATGAGAACATTTTCTGTAGAAGTGGTTCTTGATATTACTTGAAGAATCCAATCGAGAGCAGGCATGTAGAGATTCAAATAAACATCAGGTAATATATTTTGTCGATCTAATTCTCGTTTGGTTGATTGGTCAAATAATTGGTGGTAAGTTAGAAAAAAGTCATAAAGATTTTCTCGAACAAATTCATAGTTTGAAGTTTCTTTGAGAGCTAAACCAACTCGGCACAGATAATATCTGGCGTAAATAGCAACCAATGGGTCTCCAACGCCTCGAATCATTCGAGTTATTCGAAATAGAGCTCTATTAAATTCATTCAATGTTAAGAAACTATATGACTTTATTATGGCCATTTCGATGTAGAGCCTGGGTACGAGTTCTCTAATCGAAGCAGTTTTATAAAACCAATTTCTACAAGTTTCTTTTGCGTTCTCTGGTATCATATCAGGATTAACATTAGCAGATAAACTTGTAGATAATTTACTTTCAGATTTGTGATAATCAGCCTTCAATTTTAGTCTTTCATACACAAGTTTGCCAAATATATCGAGAATGTCAGTAACGAGAACAAATTTACTGGGATAAAATGCGATAGCCGTGGTGTCCACAACTAGTTTAGCACACTGAATTGCTATTTTGAGTGCCTTGACTCGTTGATCTGAATACCAAGCTTGTACTAATTCTTTGCTCAATTGTTCTATACGTAAGACGTACTCTTGCTGTGACAAGTTGCGCATTTGTCTGACGGTGCCATCTTCAAAATCATCAAGCTGTTCCAAACGAGTACGGACTCTATTTACCATATTGTTGGATTGAATCTTAACAACTGGAAAAGAAATCAAATATTAATAGTGTTTGTTGATGGCCAAAGTTATTCAAATTGAAAAGGCGGATTCATTTACTTTTTTCTCCACCAATTAGGAAACTTGTTACAATTGATAATTTCTCTGAAGTTGTGTATTTATTTAAAATCGTTTCTCTTCGAATTGACCAGGGCTCTATATATTCTTCTTTCGTGTTCATAACCTTTTTCTTTGCTATTGAATTCGATGAATATTCCCACTATAATAAATATAATTGTAATAATAATTTGAAAGAATATAAAGTTGCTATATTTCTTTACCTCATAAGCCGGCATCTGTGATAAAGAATCTAATTCTTCCCGAGCGAATTGTGTAAGTGGATCTGTACCATCTAATGTAGAATTTTTAATCGACATATCATTTGTACACATACCTAATTTCATTGGTTTATAAATTGAAGTAACTGTTGAAGGACCTGTCATGGTATTTTTTAGCATCCCAACTTTGGAACCATACTTGCTATCGATTGTCTATAAAAATGAAATGTTGATAGATACAAATAGAATCAAGATTGTTATACTGATTATTTGAAAAATTACCAATACTCATGGATATCATGATTACCTTCAACGGATGATCCATTATCTCTTCTGTTATTCCAAGTTTTGTAACTTTGTATTCTAGAGGACGCGATATCCTGAACAATAAATAATACATCATTTTAATAATTTTACGGCTATTTTCCCATAAAAAAATACTCCTGGGAAGGGGCACATTTTTTATGAAAGCTATTGGACAATAATTATTTTCATTAGCGATTTCATGGCTTGCGTTAGAATTTTTTGATAAAAATTGAACAATGCAACAATGGTTAATTTATTAGGTGATAAATCTTACCATATATTCTCTGACATAATTTCATCCAACAAACTGTAAGAAGTCAAAGAAGGAGCAATTCGCAAATTACTAACTTGCTGAGTAGTAAGTACTGACACAGGAGCCGGAGTCAGACAGCCAGTAGAACTAGAACGTAGAAGCGACGACGAAAATTCTGAGGACGTTTTTGGTTACTGGGGCCGAGCTCTAGGCATCATGGTAGTGACATCTATTTGGAGAAAAAGAACTAAAAATCGTATCAAAATGATGCAAACCTTTTGTAACAAATGACGCATTATTCACGAGGAATTATGCGATTATTTTATGATTTTCAGATTCAGGATAAAGAATACTGTAGGGCAATGATTTTAGAATTTGCAAAAAACCCCTGTATTCGCTTTAATTTACTTTTCTTCATGCAATTGTGGCCCGCGAGACTCAAGTAATGAACCTTCTTAATTACTTACGTAAATAAAATGCTTATTATCGATGTTATTAAAATTCAGAAATCATAGCCCTACGTAGAATATTTCTATCTTCAATTCGAATAAAAAATTTAGTGAATTAATACTTTGGTGTAACTGTTATTTGTTCACAAAATTTCAATGTAAAAACATCGGAAAAGCGCCCCCTACAATTCAGTTCTACCGGGCCTTAAACTGTTGCGCTAATCTCCACCACGTTTGATATTATTAGTAAAGGTGTAAATCCAAATTGCAAATATAATAAATCAATATACAATTTGACTATGAATTATTCTTAATCGTTATATTAGTTGTGCATATCTGCCTAGTAATTGAGATAAACCATATGCAGAATACTAAATTATATAACTTCGTATTATCAGTCAGTAGTTCTGTGATGAATATTTGATTTAAATCATATTTCTATATTACTTAATTCGCGCCACCGGTACCATGAATTCCTAGCACCAGAGGCGCGCAAGAGCTCACGGACGTTCATATACATATGCATACATAACAAAGCAATGATAGAAAGGGATAGCGGGGAAATTTTCGCATTGAACAAGACAATTTTTATGATCCATTGATTGTACAAGATAACAAGGTCAACTGCACAAAACTGTAGAGTATAACTACAGGAAAGGTGTAATAAAAAAAGAAACAAAAAATTTTATATGTTCGACTTTGTGCGTGTACCAGACAAATAAGGACAGAGGTAACATTTGGAGTTGTGGTGTGTACGCCCAGCCCCTAGTGAAATGTTGCCTGCAAAATGAATAAGTTGTTTTCACGCATAAAAAAAAAATGAAGAAAAATAGCGATGAAAAAATGGAACATAAGAAATAATTTTTGATTTCCGAAAATGATCGTTATTGAATAGCTTAAATAAAGAGACAACGTAATTGAGTGGTCAAGTGATAAAATATATAGTAGGCCAAAGGTGAATGTGATCCAAGGCCAGTGAACATTTAGATGTACTGAGTAAGAAAAGAGGAAAGTCCGGAAGGAAGTGCAAAAGAGAGGTGTGCGTATGTTGAAATAAATCAAGAAAGACGTTTAATGGAAATTATTGCATGTCTTGATATTGAAGTTGTTGTTAGTGGAGGGTGAAAGATGGCGGGTTCGTTAACCTGGTCATGCACTTGCTGTTTAAGATTTAAGTTCAGTCCTGAAGAAATTGAACAACGATATAAAAGTCAAGAGATTGATAGAATGTTGGAGAAAGATCGACAAATATTTCGGCGACAAGTCAAATTATTATTACTAGGTGCTGGTGAAAGTGGCAAATCAACATTTCTTAAACAAATGCGAATTATTCATGGAATTAAATTTGAGGTATGGATTGAAATATTGATGGCATAAGAATTATATTGTTAAAATGGAGAAATGACTATTAGTATTTGACTGATACCTATGCAACAATTATGGCCCATATTTTATTGTATTATTGATATCAAAGAATTTATATTTAATGATTATTCGAAATTGTCTTGACTGTACAAATTATACGGGGTACAGCTATACTGATATTTGAGAGATTCTATAAAGAAACGAACGAATATACATTTCATGTACATGTGTATACGTATATATTTAATTTATGATGATTATGATGAATTACTTTTTTTTTAGCCGGAATTAATCAAAGAATATCAGCATGTTATTTACCAAAATATAATAAAAGGAATGAAGGTGCTGGTAGATGCTAGAGATAAATTAAATATACCATGGGAGAATCCAAAAAATTATGATATTGGATATCAGTTGTTGAAATTTGAAAATACAATGATACTTGATGCAAGATTGTTTTTACATTATGTATCATCGTTGCAGAGCCTATGGTGCGATACGTCAATAAGAAAAGCATTTGATAGAAGGAGAGAATTTCAGTTGGTAATAATTATTTGCATGAGTTGTATTCTGATATTTCGGTATTCATGTACACGATATTCAATAACAACTATAATCAAATAATAAGTGTGGATGAGTGATGAATAGTTATTATATAGTTTGATTTATACAATGATCATGTTTTTTTTATATAATATATAATAGGGCCAAAATATATTAAGGTGGCTATCGTGGAGATAATATATAAAAACGAGATTTTATAATTATTGGGTGCAAAATCCTATTTCTGCAAAGTTGAACTTTTCGGTATTTTTTTTCTACATTTGATCGATGATAAGAATATATGAGTAATTATTTTATTTCAGAGTGACTCAGTTCAATACTTTTTGGATCATCTCGATAGAATCTCAAAACCGGTACGATGACATTCATTGCTATTACTGCAAATATTATTAACCCTGCGGCTACACCCTTCCGGTGAAATATACGGTACACCTTGGGTTAATCAGATCTAAGACAACTTTGAACAGTTATGACAGCGTAATTATCATATTTTTCAAACTAAAAAAAAAATCAGATCGGTTGAACTTTTATAAATAACGTAATATAGTGGTAATAACAAAAATACCAAATGAAGAAAAATGGAAATTCAGTGATAAAATTCAAGAAGTGAATTTTTCATTGAAAATAAAACAAATGTACAACTCTAGATGTTGTACAGTATAAAAAAATAAATGTGGATATAGGTTTTGAAAAAGATACCCATTTGAACAATAAGAAAGGTAGTATTTTGTATAGAAATAACATTGGATGTATACAATCTACAACACAAGTTTCCCATCAAAAATAATTTATACAGTATCTGTGTTTTAAGTATTTTCATCATTCATCAGATCCGGCGCAATCAACGTAAAGAAACGCATAGTTTTTATCATATGGATGTTCGCAGATTATATCAACTTTTCACGTTTTTCTATCCTCATATGAACCGGCATTTTCTCTTGAGTACATAAGTGCGAATTGAATATTGTGGTGGTTCTCAATCTGCGTTCAACGTGTAAGCACCACCTGATTTCCTTGGAAATGTATGAGATATTTGTAAAAACGTTACGAAAAGCTCGTGACTTATTTTATCGACATATTCCATAGCCGTGAAAATTCTATCTTGATTCATATTTATTGATTCAGACTAAGAAATAATGTATGTGTTGACAATGGCTTGATTTGACATTCTGTAAAATCTGATCGGCCAAGCTCTCCCGCTCTGACAAACTGTACTAATTGTAAACATGCATTATAATGTATAACTATATCTGTTTTCCCATCTGTAATAGTTTTTGAAAAGTAATACGAACGTGCGATCGAAAAGACTTTATTTTATATCATGTTATATTAGTGGTAAAAAAATTTAGAGCACACTGTAATCATGAATTAGATTTACTTCGGATTTCTGATACATAAAAGATAGGAGAAAAACCCGCTAAAATATCGCGTTCGAATTTCACAAACTACACAATGGGTCAAACTCATCCACATCTTACGAAGCATCTATTTCGAACAGCTGTCACTAGCTGACTAATGGCTTGGATCTTCTTCGCAGTAAGTTAGCGTAATAATGAGAATTAGCATCACTGATAGATGAAGTCACAAGTCTCGAAGCCTCATTTTGAATAGTAGATATTTCGAATCGAAATTTTATTGGGGTCATCTAGGCCTCTTAGTGTAGCCGAAGGGTTAAATTAAATTTATAAGCTGTTGTGATGTATAAAATATTTAATCGTTTTTTTTAAAGGATTATGTTCCGACGCATCAAGATATTTTACACTGTAGAAAAGCAACCAAAGGAATATCAGAATTTGTGATTCCGATAAATAATATTCCATTTTTGTTTGTTGATGTTGGTGGTCAAAGATCGCAAAGGCAAAAATGGTATCAATGTTTCGACAGTGTTACTTCCATCCTTTTTCTTGTCTCCTCGTCAGAATTCGATCAAGTATTATTAGAAGATAGGTATGTATGTTAAACTAAATGGATAAATATACATGTTTTTAATAATTTTTGTTTACATTTGTACATGATTTTGTATATTTATAGGAGAACTAACAGGCTCGAGGAATCCAAAAATATATTTGATACAATAGTGAACAATATGGTGTTTGGTGGTGTTTCAATTATATTATTTTTAAATAAAACTGATTTATTGGAGAAGAAAGTAAGGTCATCGGACACAAACTTGAGCTGGTATTTCCAACAATTTGTGGGTGATTCACATTCCATTAAAGATGTTCAGAATTTTATTCTCGATATGTTTATATCGATAAAGAGGGACCCTCGGAAACCACTTTTTCATCATTATACAACAGCTGTTGACACGGAAAATATCAAAGTGGTTTTTAATGCAGTCAAAGATACAATATTACATCGAAATTTAGAGTCGTTGATGCTGCAATGAATTCGTCTATATATATATCATATGGATACTTGTACCGAATTATTAATGAGACCTTTAATGAGATGTTTTTTTAAAAATGATTTTCAGATAGTAACATACTTGTCATAAGACAACATAAAATATAGTCATAAACAAATTATTCTAAGATAAAAAAAAATGTCTTTAGGGCCGAACAAAAATAAATGTTTGATATGAAAGTAAATAGTGGCAATGGATTAGAAATTAATATTTAATAGATATTCAAAATATTTTCACTAAACTCATTTGATGGTTATTTCTTTCGATTATGATAGTTGAATGAACACACAATTGAGAACAGACAACGAAAATAGAAATGTATACTTGAATATCTCGAATTTATGATAAATTTTATATATTTATATGAAACAAAGACGTAAGAAGACCTCATTATAAGTCGCAGCTAGAGAATAACAGCTTGATTTTAATTTTTAATACTTTTTACAGATCATTTGTTTACAAATAATTGATATAATTAATTAATTACTCCTGTATTATAGTCTTACAATGTAATAGCGATACTTTTTTATGATCAGATTGTATAGAACCCATGGTGAAGAAATAATTTATCATTATTATTTTTTAATTTTTGAATTAAATTGATAAATATGTCAATTAATAAAAGAGATAAACCAAATACTAGATCCATGGCATACGAACCAAATGAGAGAATTAAACCAGTTTGTGTTCAAATTTTGCTGTTGGTAAAAATTTAAGTTCATTGTTTATTGAATAGCTTTCGCTTCATAGTTTTTGATTTACTATGTGTACGTATATTTTCTCCACACTAATTTTGTACTCAACGCAATTATGATATCACTTATATAACAACTTTTCGAGAATAAGGAAAAAATATGGAATATATTTTTTATGTAGTGTTCATTTGTTTATCTTTTTGGAATTCCCATTTCCCATCACTTCTTTGTTGAAAATATCAATTGTTTATCTTCACTTTTTTCTCAAATCATACAACACTGACGAATTGAATATTCTTTGCGAGATACTTTAAAAAAAAATTAGGTTTCTTTTTGATTTTGTTTGTTCCAAATGAACACTTCAAGATTATGAATGGCCATTAAAAGTATTTTTTTATTCGGTGTGAAGAAGAATGAAGAATGGAAGAAAAAACTATGAAAGTCTGTCCAGAATAAGAACAATTTATGAAAAAAATTTGGTGAAACCAAATAATACATGTTTGATTCCATATCAACAAATTAATTCAAGTAATTCGTATTTAAAATTATGATATTCAATATTCATTTTTTTTCATCTATTATTTGACATCTACTTATCATTTTTTGATTTATTTACTATTCAAAAACTTCAATGTAACAATTATATAGTCAATCGATTTGCATTATATCGCAGAATATTCCGCGGGCCGTCACTGTTTTTATCACCGAGCGCGGAATTGAAATTTTACCTAGAGGCGGAGCCTAATTTTTTGTGGCTTAGGATAGTTCGCCGAAATGCCGCCAGGGCCGCATGACCGGAGTGAAGTCCATAGGTGCAGGAGAGAAAAAAATAATGATAAAGTTAGGGGTGCGTTCCACTAATCGATCAAAACGTCCCTCAAGCCGTTCCACATAGCGACCGCGGTCGTGGCGAATACGTCATGGATGACGTCATTACTTTCGCCACCAAACGCTCAAAACGACCCATCTAAAAAGGTGGGTCGAGGTGGACGTTGTGACAATTTCGGCGCGGTTTTTGAAATTGTTGGGTTAAGTTGTCGGAAAACGTGCGAAATAGTGAAAGATGGCGGCAACGAAAATTTTGTTGCACAACGTGGAAAAAGATACTGTTGTGAAAGTTTATGTTTCTGCAGCTGATGCTGAACGTGCAAAGACAGGTAAATATAATCATGTTAAATAAGTTTAATAAAATTATTACATTTATATTTTTTTCTCCGTTTATTAATAACATAACCTAACTTAATAAATAAACTATATATTCATTTTGATTGAGATCATTTTCTTTGTTTGTTTGTAGATATGTTTTTTGCCACAAAACTTCTAAGATCGGTTATGGAGCAAGAGCAAGAGCAAGAATTGCAATCTTCAGCATCTACATATCATGTTGAACATGGTGAAGATACTCTCTTTACTCCCATTGATGAAGAGACAACTGAAATCCAAGAATTTGAAGGCAATGCTGAAGGTATATTAGAAAGATTAATTTCATAATCATGCTCTTTCTTATATTTATTATGTGAGGATGTTAATTATATATGTGTTTTTTTTATACAGGTGGACTTCACCCTGTGTACTGTTATTATTAGAGACATATAGATCTATGGAAGGAATCCTCCAGAAAGACAAGATGTCTCAAAAAAAAGTATGGTCCAAAATAAGCGAAGAGTTAAAAACAAAAGGATATGACGTGACTGGACCGCAATGTAATTCGCAACTACGAAGTCTTAAAAAAACTTACAAATCCACAAAGGATTACAATAAAAAATCAGGAAATAATAGAAAGACTTGACAGTTTTATGAAGTTAGTAGAAATTACTTCCTGCTTAATTTTTAGATATAGTAACATTTTTTACATTTATAAATAAATAATTTCCTAATTAATGCACCATATTTTTTATAATTATACTAATTCATTATATACTTTTGCTAGATAATGGATGAAATTTTTGGATAAAAAGTATGGCACGATCCAGTTGCTGTTGCGTCTTCTACTGGTCTTTCGACAAAAAAACCAGAAGCTAGTGACAGTGCAGTAGGCTCGGATTCTGGATGTTCTACAAGTGAGTTTATCACGTCAGATAATTGTACTTGTATCTAAATTAATGTATGAATTGAATTTCATTCCAGAATCCAATAAGACGTCAATTGCAACATTGCTTCAAAAAAGACTTAGGCAAAAAGACGAACACGAAGAAAATAAAAAAAAAAAGCGTGAGGAGAATTGGAGATGAACGAAAAATTTCTTAAAGAATTAGAAAAGCTAGTAGAAAAATAAATGAAAATCCTAAATTTGTTTATTGACTGTTATTCAATAATAATTACATTTTACAATATGAAAATTTTCAATTTATTTATGTAAGTGTTATTTAAACAAAATTACTTTTCATAATATATTTAATAAAGTTTAATAAACAAATGAAGTTCTAGTTTCAATAATTATTATAAGACAATTCAATAATATATACCTACGATTTTCGTTATTTTTATGTAAAATTGGAAATTTTTCAATATCCATGAATTTATATCCAAACAAATGATATTGTTTTCGTTTCAATTTTCTAAGAACGAGTTTTCATGTAATTTTGATGATTTATGGTCCTAGAAAATTATTTTGATTACTACTAACAGGACTTATGACGAGTTTTTATCAATTTTACAAGGAATTCATAACAACATCTCTTTTAAGAAGTCCTGCAGTTGGCCTTGTTTCATGCAAATCATTTCCATCATTTTCTTGATTATTTTCAGGTATAGTGATAACAATTAATTCATCTTCTCGTAAAATGCAGATATTATGGATTACGCGCGCAGCATGCAACAATATACTCTGCCATCAAATCTACCCTTGTCATTGGTAGACAATGTAACAACCTTTTCATTCGTCCTTTTAATAAACCAATGCATCTTTCAACAGTCACTTGTGCAGCTGAATGAAGATAATTATATTTTTTTTGTTTTTCACTTAGATGTCCATTATCTCGATAAGGAGTTAGTAGATGCTGATGTATTCCATATGCAGCATCGCCTAGAATATGACTGTTTTCTGGAAATTTATCATCATCATTTATGTAATCAGCAACTTCTGATGAACGAAGAACTCTTTGATCATGAACAGATCCAGGGAGTCAAACATAGCAATGAGTTATTAGAGTTTTGTGATCACATACGAGCTGCAAAAAAATTTTAACTAAATGTAAATAAAATTTTATTACCAAAATTAATAGTGTGCAAAAATAACCATTGTTACATACTTGTAACTGAATAGAATGAAATCCTTTTCGATTGATATAATCAACAGGATTTTCTTTTGGAGCATTTATTCGAATATGAGTCCCATCAATAGCTCCTATTGTGTTAGGAAAGCCAGCTGTTCTTTCAAATCCACGTATCACTTCAATAGCACGATCTTCAGTAGGCCATTGTATAAATTTTGAGGATCTTGTAAATAAAGCTTGACAAACTCGACGTACAGCTCTTACGGCAGTAGCTCGTCCTACGTTAAATCTGTCATAAACTGATCTATAACGAGGTAAAAGGAAGAATTTATAATTTCTCACGTATACATCATTCTGAAGTAGTTTATTTCTAAAAAAATGTTACCTATAAGAATCCATTGTTGACATTTGCCAAACAGCCATCATCAATTGATGATGAGAAGGAATTGTAGGGCACCCTGGAACATGTCGAACTAAATCTTTTTCTATCAATTCATGTACATATCTGAAGGTGTTTCTCGAAAGTCCAAAAAACAATTAAATAACAATTCGTAGTTCATTCTCAATCTAGTCACTAACTTATTATAGAAATATATAAATGGAATAATTACTATCATATAATTGAGTAAGTTAAAGAATAGTGTAAATTTAGAGTATAATAATATAGGTTCTTAATTAGATCTGTAGGTGTAATATATGAAATAAATATTTACCTGAAATGGCTTTTGAATTCCTCATCCGAATAAGAAGTATAACATGATCGTACCCAAGAATTCGTGATCTGAGGATTCGCTTTTTACGATCATAATTATGTAAAGTTGCATTCCACTCTTCATCTGAACTAGATGAAGTAGATTCTAAAGTATTATTATAACGCACTAATGAATATACAACTGCGTCTCTAAAAGACATTTTGATTGTGTCAAATGTCAATTATTTGAATACCCCACAATAGTCCGGTCAAAATAGACATTGACCCTTGCATAAATTCCCAACAAGCTGAAAATTGGCATGAATGTTAGGGATACCATTCTAATGAAATTGTGAAAAGTCCCCATCGATACCATGCAAGGATAAAATTTTATTCAAGGTCAAAGTTCGCGAAAATGGGTTTTTCGCGTTTTTCAGCAAAACGGTTAGTTTTACGATAAAAATAGCTCAGACAAAAATTGTAGATCATGCGATTCTCTACAAAATAGCTATTTGACTTTTTTCCCTCAGATTCACCGTTTCTGAGATACAGCGATTCTAAACTTTACTAAAGCAGTATTCTCCGTAATATGCACACGTTTCCACGCCACCTATGAGGTAGTGTATTTGGCGCGTTTTTTTTAATGTGGTTTCCCCGGTAGGCCTACTCCACGATGTATTCTACTCAAGTTTAACGAAACGTCACTTCTTCTTCATCATCATCATCATCATCATCATCATCATCATCATCATCATCATCATCATCAAACTGCGAGACCCAATTGCAACTTAGACTTAAAAGACCGAGGCCGAACAGTAGTCATTATACTATGACTAATGTTTGCACAGACTAAATTTAAATGTTCAAAATTGAATCGTTTCTTTTTTATAATTATTTGTTACAAAAAATAAGTCAGTGACTCTGGAATATCGCTATTGATATCTTCAAACATACGACCTGGTGGAGGGTAATGGGAATTATCGATCACTACTGACTGAATATCTTCTCGAAAAATTTCAGCCGCAGCTTCCAGGATCTTATATCTCTCTTCTTTGTTATTACATTTTTTTTTTTCATTCCGAGATTGATTCAAAATATTATAATGGACATCAACAAAACAAATGATTGTTAATTGTCCCGGTTTTTCAGTGATTATAACATTATCACCATACTTTAACTTTAATCTCAATTTAATAGTTCTGTTGTCAACATTGGAATTGTTACAAATATTTTTTAATTTTCCCAATGTTAACTGACAGTCATTTAGATCAGTCAAATAGTGATCTATTCTCTATGTATCTAAATATTTCTTCCATGGCGAGATTCAATGCTTCATCTTGAGGACGACCGACTTTACTTCCAGTGGTCGGTTTTAAAAATGAAATATAACAATCATGATGATATTCAGCCTCAGCTGCAACTAAATCATTTTCAAACCCGACGCGACTAACAATAGTTTTTGCCATGTCATCAGAACCAGATTGAGCTACTTTCAGAATGGATTCTTTGCATGAAAGTGTGGTAACTTGACTTACTCTACGCCGAAGTTTCTCTCCTTTTCTGTTTTCACGCTCTTCATTCGCTTCATCGCCGCAAAATAAGCAACATTTTTTAAAACAAAAATTGGGTTCACTCACGCGAGCTCTAGTACTTTTGCGTTGAGACCTTTGGGAAGGAGCAGGTATACGACTATACGAGCACTGCTACGCAAACAATTGAGCATCAGGCAGATGTGGCTTAAGGTCACATGGTCACATTAAATGAGAGACTAAGTTTTTTGAAGTTAATATTTATGCATTCACACAGACTAACAGTTTTACTTATAAATATATATAATACATATATGTATACATATACATATATGTATACATATATATATATGTATCAAGAGACACGGTAGTGTCTCGCGCCAAGTTCACTGCGGAGCGAGACTCACGTACCGTGTATCTTTACGCGAAAATCCGAGTTTCAAGAGACCACTATGATGAGATCTCATATATGCACTAAATTTAGCGGAAAAATAATGGGCGCAATTGGAAGCTCGTGTCCAAATTATATAACAAAACTGATTTTATTTTTTTCCTACGTTCCGTATTACGGAAGATATATTGAGTTGAAGTTAAATTTTATTAAAAACTCTCGATTTTCATGATGAAATAATTCAGTCCTGCTCGTCGTCGTCGTCTGTTGGGCATCCTCATTCAATGTGTGTATGATACTATAAATTTGTCTCTCTTCAATCTGTACTGTAGTATCTTTTTCTTACTCCTGATACTTCCCATCATTTCACCTTTTATTATTACAAGGTCATGGGAACCTTTTTCTAACACACGTTATATCCATAAGTTTGTCTTTCTCTCTCACTTTACTCTGGCGGTCAACTTTAACACTATAATGAAAATAAATATTATCAAGAAACATAATAAAGAAAAAATATTATTATTATTATTATTTCTCTATTCTATATTTTTTCTGCTCTATCGGTAGGTTCCGAAATGAATTTTATTTTATAATTATATAGGTTTTATAGTTTTTAGGAATTTTTAAGAATAGGAATCACTTAGGAAAGTGCGCGACGACTCGGTGATTCAGTTATCCACTTTAAGTTAGGTATTTACCTCCTGTGGCACCACATTGGACCACTTAGTGGAAATGAAATATTTTGAACCGA
Organism: Microctonus brassicae; assembly: GCA_918226075.1. Lineage (NCBI taxonomy): Eukaryota > Metazoa > Arthropoda > Insecta > Hymenoptera > Braconidae > Microctonus > Microctonus brassicae. The sequence continues at coordinate 7,752,734 of OW445489.1, forward strand.
GTATGTAAATGGCAAAAAAATTGAATTGCAAAAATTACTTTGGAAAATTTATTTTGATTAATTATTGTATTCGTAGTGAAAAAAGAAGTGATATCAAAAAAAAGGACAAACTTTTTTTATAAAAAAAGAAAAAAAAAGGCGCCAAGTTCATGTGTGGCAAAAAAATTGAATTACAAAAATTACTTTGGAAACTTTATTTCAAAAAAATTACTTTGCAAAAAGTTTATTTGAAAAAGTCACTTCGAAAAAATTACTTTACAAAAAGATTTGATATCAGTCATTATTGCCAAGTGCACAATATAAAGTTATAATCTAGTTATATTGTCAAAAATATCCCACTTTTAATACGAACGTACTTGGTGCGTCCGATCAGTTGATGGATTTTATATCAGTTAAAATTTTATGCATGATTAACATCATCAGTTACGCTTATCTCGGACGCGCCAAGTACGTTCGTATTAAAAGTGGGATATTTTTGACAATATAACTAGATTATAACTTTATATTGTGCACTTGGCAATAATGACTGATATCAAATCTTTTTGTAAAGTAATTTTTTCGAAGTGACTTTTTCAAATAAACTTTTTGCAAAGTAATTTTTTTGAAATAAAGTTTCCAAAGTAATTTTTGTAATTCAATTTTTTTGCCACACATGAACTTGGCGCCTTTTTTTTTCTTTTTTTATAAAAAAAGTTTGTCCTTTTTATATATATACATAAAATATATATCATTGCGCTCAGTTAGAGTCCCTCTAGCAAGAGTTAGGACAAAGACGCCATATTTCGTCGGAAAAAGAGGGGGTATCCGCGGTAAAATTTGAATTAAATTTTACAAATGTAAATATTTTCAACCAATCAAAAAAAAATAATTCGATTTTCATTAAGTTATTCCTTTACTTGAAAAATTATGTCACCAAATGCCAAAAAAATTTATATTTGTTTTTTAATTTTAATTTTGATTTTGATCAAATATTTGGAATTTTTTTTTTTTTCAAAATCAAATTGCAATTTAATCGTCGTTATGAAAATAACTAAAAATATGAGGAAATATTTCGATTTTAAGTTTTTGATTCCGTTCATATTTTTTTAATAGGTAGCAATATTTTATTGTTTTAAATTAAAAATTATTTTGGTATGAATTAAAACGTAATTTTGTTTACATATAAATTATTTTATTGAAAAATTAAAAAACGAAGTCATTTAAAAATAAAAGATGACATACAAATGTTATATTTTATTGTATGTGTTTAATATATTTACAAAATAATAATTAAAAATTATAATGTAAAATTATGATGCAAAATCATAATACATTTTAATGTCATTTTTTTTTTGTTATTTCATTCAATAGTTATTTTTTTCAAATAATAATAACTTTGCAATGTCTTGAATATCTTATTAAATAATTCAGTAGAAGTAAATATTACATTTTATAACATATTCAAAAGTTTATAATTTTGACAATTATTAAAAAAATATAAAAAGGGTATACAGCATGCGCTGGGATCACGCGACTTTGTCTTTTGTTTTATGGGTAAATATAAAATAACAGATTGCGTTGCTACACAGTTCAATCACAAGCGTTGTATCTGTCAGTATCATAGCGTTTGAATTGAAGGTAAAATAATAGTATGTTTCATCATGTTCACTGTTAAATAGATACTTATGTTTTAGTTATTATATTTAATAATATTAGTAATGTTATGAAATAATATTTTAAACTCCTGTTTCAGTTTCGTTATTTTTTAGCAATAAATTTATAATAAATATTATGATCAATTGAAATAAATAACATGCGTCCGTGAAGTAAAAAAGTGTAGAGAAAAGTATCATATTAGGGACTCTATTTAGTCCCTAAAACGTCGTTTTTTGAGGCACTCGCCTAAAAAATTATATAATGTACAAAATTTATTATTTTAATTAATTAATGAAACGACGCCTTGATTTATCCAGTTTCTTCTTTCTGCACGATGTAGAAAAACTAGAGTCCATTACTAGAGGGATTCTAGAGGAACTCCAAGAAAAACGTTCCAACAGGCAGTCCTTAGCTTCAGGAGGCAGTTGTGAAAATAAACAGTGCATCTAAAAGATATTTTGATTTTATTGCAGTATTAACAACAATTTTGAATATTTAATATTATTAGGGTGATAAGAAAAAAATGGCGGATAGTGGAAGACAGGAAGAAAAAACTATTAAGTGTGTAGTATGGAATGTGCATGGTTCGAAGAACTTGAGAGGGGAAGTGTACAGCATGTTGTGTGAATAATTTAGAATGTACAATTAAGGGATAAGAGATGGGAATGAAAAAAGAAAGAGAAAAAAAGTAAAGGAGTTGAAAATAAAAAAGAGGGAAGAAGGACGATAAGGGAATTGTAAAGCCCTGAAAAGGGATACAAAAAAATAAGCATTATTATTATCATTACTCAATATTGTTAAATTAAAATCAACTATGACATTTTATCTATTCTCTTATAGTAATATCACAATTTTTAATGTAAAAAAATTTACTTAACTAAAGAATGCATTGCTGCACTTTTACTGAGTAAAGGTGTCCTAACTCTTACTAGAGGGACTCTACCTTTACTCAGTTTTTGATTGGTTCCGCCATGTTTCGTCGGATTCTATAGTATCTGCCTAAATTTAGCATAGTGAGTGGTATTACTAGACGTGGAAATATTTTTATTCCTGTCATACACTGCAGTTCGTGAATATTTGAGGTTATGTATTACAAGCAGAAAAAATTATTAAAAAACATTATTTTAATAATTTGCCTAGACGTTTATAATTAAATAAACAATATTTCAACAAAGGTAAGTTGGAATTAATTTTTGATTGCTATTTAAAAAACAAAATACCCATTTTAGAAAGATAATTTTTTAGTTGAGAGAAAAAAAAAACGTGTTCAAAATGCAATATCTCGATTTTTTTAAATTATTAATAAAATATTCACTTGGAGAATAAATTTAATTGTCATAAATATTTTTTATAAGATATTTTTTTAATTAAATAACCATTCATTAGTTTTAAACTACACAAAAAAATATATTTTCTAGTTAAAATGTAGTATGATTAATTTTTTTATTACTATTTCATTCATTTTTACGAATTAAAAATATTTTTTTAAGTTTTTTAAACATTGACAGAAAATGCCTAGCTGTTCTGTTATCAACTGTACCAATTCTTCTACAAAAGGGTTTAAATTGTGTTATTTCCCGTTATCGGATAAAGAAACCTGCGATCTGTGGATAAAAAATATAGGCCGAAAAAACTGGATGCCAACTAAAGATTCATCTGTATGTCAGGTAATACAAAAATTAAAATTATAAAATTTAAGAAAATAATATTTCCTGCTATATATAGTGTTGATATTTTTGAATTATTATTAATTTTTTAGGTTCATTTTGCGCCAAATGCATGGGAACGTATGCGAGTTGATGGAAAATTGAAATTAAAGTATAAAGCTGTACCAACACTATTTAATAATTTAATACAAGATAGTTTAAAATTTTATTTTTAAGTAGATAATCTATTAATTTTGATATTTATATTATTTTAATCTTTAATAATACAATTACTTTCAAAAAACCATCACATGCATCAACATCTGAATCAGTTGAAGAAGTATTACATCCTTCAACGCTTAAAGAGATTGATGTGCTATCAAATCAAGAAAATGACGCGAACAACGACGCTGATAAAGAAATAAATAATTCCGAAAGCAGTGATGAATCTGAAGAAGATGAATTATCATTAAAAAATGTCAGAAAACTCATCAAATCCGATCAAGAAACCTATGACAAACAAAGTTTTGAAAAGTTATTCAAAGCTTTAGAAAAGTCAGAAAGTTTACGGAAGATTCAAAAAAAAAAATTTAAAGCTGGAAAAAATACTATCAAACTTCTTAAAAAACAAGTGAGTATTTTAAATAAATGTCCTGATTTTTTAAGTAATCGTTTTAATGCAGACCAATTAAAAATTTTATCCGGTGAACATAAAAAAGTACATGAATGGAGCGTCGAAACCATTCAAAAGGCATTTTCCTATAAATTTACTTGTGGAGTTAACGGGTATGAACAAGTAGCTCGTGAATTGGCATTTCCTTCGCTAAGAACTTTAAGTAGACGGATTCAGCATTTAAAATTTAATACTGGTATATTAGATGAAGTTTTTGACTTTTTAAAAATTAAAGTATCTTCGTTTGAAAATAGTACTGATAAGCATTGTGCAATTGTATTCAATAAAATGAACATTGCTTCTGGTAGAGTATTCGATCCGTCTACCAATACATAATTGGGAAACGCGACTATTCCAGATAGCAAGGGTCAATTTCTTCCTGCAACACACTGTTTTGCAGTTATGTTAGTTGGCATTGGAAGTAGATGGAAACAAATTGCACCATACGATTACACTGGGAATTCTGTAGATGGTTCGTTACTAGGTCCAATGATTTATAAAATAACTGAAAAAGCAGAAGATATCGGTTTAATTGTTGATTGTGTTATATCTGATATGGGTGCAATGAATTTATCTATGTGGAACTTTTATGGGATCACAGCATCGAGATGGTCAATAGTAAATTCTTGTGTTCATCCTAACGATGATAACAGAAAATTATATTTTTTTCACGATCCCGGGCATGCATTCAAAAATTTAAATCAAGGATTGTTGCGTAATAAACAGATTATAATCGATAATTCATTTGTTAAAAAATATAAATTACTTACAAATATAATAGAGTCAACTCATTTAAAAGATTTATATTCGGAACAAGAAAATTCTTTAAATTTCGGTTTGTCATTAGCACCTAAATTACAATCTAAATTACTTGTTAATAATGATTTTTCTAAAATGAAAGTTAACAATGCTTGTAATGTAATGAGCCATTCGGTGAGCACAGCTTTATCATTAGCAGGAAAAGAAACGGGCAGTTTTAATTTTATAACGACTGCTTGGTTTATTGGTCAGGTTTCAAAATGGTTTAAAATCATGAGTTCTCGAACTCCAAGATTAGCATTAGGGTATTTAAACATAGATAAATTCAACGAAGCCATATCATTTTTGAACGAATTTATTCAATTAATTCAAACAATGAAAGTTGGAAATAAAATGTCATGGGAACCATTTCAAAAAGGTATTTTGGTATCCACAAAATCATTCAATTATCCAACGATTTGCATTTGCAGTACAAAATAGAAATAGAATTTCACAATTTAACTTTAAACTGTTTGTATTATCTAGGAGGATATATTATATATCAAATTATGAAAAACTTTGTTATTTGTTTAGATTGTAAAAATTTCGTAGGTTCAAAAGTAGAAACTAATTTTCCATTTGCAGAATTAACGCGATCTCGGTGTTTTCAGGCAGAGTCATTATTTTTTGTAAATGAAAAAACTTTTGATTTTATTGTACACATGGAAAAAATATTTAGGCTTTATTTTGATCATGTTTGTAATTTATCAATTGATTAATCAACCTTTTTTTATGGAGAAATGCAAAATATAAATTTACATATTCCAACTTGCCATAATTTAAAACACCATATCACCAAACGGTTTATTCGGTTTCGTTTAAAAAAAATGTCAGTTTTATCTGCAGTGGACAAAAATTGTTCATATGTTAGTAAAAGTGCAGCAATGCATTCTTTAGTTAAGTAAATTTTTTTACATTAAAAATTGTGATATTACTATAAGAGAATAGATAAAATGTCATAGTTGATTTTAATTTAACAATATTGAGTAATGATAATAATAATGCTTATTTTTTTGTATCCCTTTTCAGGGCTTTACAATTCCCTTATCGTCCTTCTTCCCTCTTTTTTATTTTCAACTCCTTTACTTTTTTTCTCTTTCTTTTTTCATTCCCATCTCTTATCCCTTAATTGTACATTCTAAATTATTCACACAACATGCTGTACACTTCCCCTCTCAAGTTCTTCGAACCATGCACATTCCATACTACACACTTAATAGTTTTTTCTTCCTGTCTTCCACTATCCGCCATTTTTTTCTTATCACCCTAATAATATTAAATATTCAAAATTGTTGTTAATACTGCAATAAAATCAAAATATCTTTTAGATGCACTGTTTATTTTCACAACTGCCTCCTGAAGCTAAGGACTGCCTGTTGGAACGTTTTTCTTGGAGTTCCTCTAGAATCCCTCTAGTAATGGACTCTAGTTTTTCTACATCGTGCAGAAAGAAGAAACTGGATAAATCAAGGCGTCGTTTCATTAATTAATTAAAATAATAAATTTTGTACATTATATAATTTTTTAGGCGAGTGCCTCAAAAAACGACGTTTTAGGGACTAAATAGAGTCCCTAATATGATACTTTTCTCTACACTTTTTTACTTCACGGACGCATGTTATTTATTTCAATTGATCATAATATTTATTATAAATTTATTGCTAAAAAATAACGAAACTGAAACAGGAGTTTAAAATATTATTTCATAACATTACTAATATTATTAAATATAATAACTAAAACATAAGTATCTATTTAACAGTGAACATGATGAAACATACTATTATTTTACCTTCAATTCAAACGCTATGATACTGACAGATACAACGCTTGTGATTGAACTGTGTAGCAACGCAATCTGTTATTTTATATTTACCCATAAAACAAAAGACAAAGTCGCGTGATCCCAGCGCATGCTGTATACCCTTTTTATATTTTTTTAATAATTGTCAAAATTATAAACTTTTGAATATGTTATAAAATGTAATATTTACTTCTACTGAATTATTTAATAAGATATTCAAGACATTGCAAAGTTATTATTATTTGAAAAAAATAACTATTGAATGAAATAACAAAAAAAAAATGACATTAAAATGTATTATGATTTTGCATCATAATTTTACATTATAATTTTTAATTATTATTTTGTAAATATATTAAACACATACAATAAAATATAACATTTGTATGTCATCTTTTATTTTTAAATGACTTCGTTTTTTAATTTTTCAATAAAATAATTTATATGTAAACAAAATTACGTTTTAATTCATACCAAAATAATTTTTAATTTAAAACAATAAAATATTGCTACCTATTAAAAAAATATGAACGGAATCAAAAACTTAAAATCGAAATATTTCCTCATATTTTTAGTTATTTTCATAACGACGATTAAATTGCAATTTGATTTTGAAAAAAAAAAAAATTCCAAATATTTGATCAAAATCAAAATTAAAATTAAAAAACAAATATAAATTTTTTTGGCATTTGGTGACATAATTTTTCAAGTAAAGGAATAACTTAATGAAAATCGAATTATTTTTTTTTGATTGGTTGAAAATATTTACATTTGTAAAATTTAATTCAAATTTTACCGCGGATACCCCCTCTTTTTCCGACGAAATATGGCGTCTTTGTCCTAACTCTTGCTAGAGGGACTCTAGCCTCAACAATTTACGTAGTCCAAAATTATTTTGTAAACATAACCTAAAATTATTGCTGTGAGAAAACGTAGAGAGTGAAAAAAATTTTGTGAACTTTGAATCAAACATTTAGTGATTTTTTAGTGTTTATTGTGATAAAACTTTTTAAAACATTTCAACAATAATGGGCAGAATTTGCGCGGTGAAAAGTTGTCCAAGTGGGCGTAAATTGAAAACTAAAAAAGACGATTCGTCTCAGCCTCCGTCTTATTTTCAGCCAACAGTATGTATATTAATTTTTTCTGAATTACTTACTTTATGAACAATTTTTTATTTTTTCAATTTTTGTAGTCAATCAACATTTAAAAATGATTTGTTTAATTAAATTAACAGACACCGGCGAGATTGGAAAATTGGGAAATTTCCTTGGGCATTAATTTGAAAGCATCAGATTATATTTGCCATCTTCATTTTAAAGAGGAGGACATAAAAATGTACGATAAGTTTGTTATAAAAGGTGAACTCAAGATTTTTCCTAAAGGGAAAAAACAACTCAAAGATGAAGCTTTACCAACACTCGAGCATCAGTTTGTCTCGATAGATTTCAATCACTCTGAAGACGAACAGCATTGTCAAGTTGATGAACATCAAATCGAGCAACAAAAAATTCTAGTAAATCGAGAACTATCTAATAATTTGATGGATGCGAATATTCCAACTGAAGAAGACTTAGAAGAATTACCGTTAAGTCAACATGTATACGATATTATCGAAAGTCAGCAGGATACCGAAGCAAGGATACAATTCGAAGATTTAAGGGATAATATAAAAAAATTTTCATTACCGCCATCTTGGTTATATCTAGATAAACCAAATGGACTTATATTCATGCGGGTGAATGAAACAACCCTGAAAATCGTAAACCATTTACGATTAAGTAAGAATATGTCAATTACTGTAAGTACTAATCAATGTCCGAGTAAATTTATCCGATTTTTTTTAGTAACAATAATTAATTCATATAAAATTGCAGGTTATTTTTTCTAATAATGAAGAATTGTTACTGAACGAGAAAATTTATTCGTTTCGTGGTATTTACGATTACTTAAAATCTGTAGAGAGATGGCCATTGTGCGTGGGCACTCAATTGGACAGTAATAGGTAAGAATGATTCATTTTTTACATGCATAAATTAATGAACTACAAAGAAGGGTTGAATACGACTTGAATTTTAACAATTAATTAAATTTTCAGGTATTCGAGAAATTGTAAAGGTGTCATTATTGGTGAAGATACTTACAAAAGAAATCAGCCCAATCCAAGATGTAAATGTTGTCGAATTTTAAGAAACCGCTTACAGAACCGTGATTCAACTTCCATTAATTTAGAAAGAGTAACAGCTCAAAAACAACGTATTTCAAATGTGATTAAACAATGCAAACGTTTACAAAGAACGGTATGTTTTTTAAATAACTATTTTTGTATCAGCATGAATTTCTACTATTAATCAAACTCTTTGGATTTAATATTGAAAACCTTTTATCATTGTATGTGAATGTTTTGCAATATAAATATATATTTAATGTAAGGTGTTATAATGCTATAAAAATTTTATGAAGTAAGACATGAAAGGGTTATAATTTATAGCTAAGGGGTGCTTGCAGTTAAATGATAAGTAACAAATTAAAAATTAAATTCGATCAAGCTTTCAGTTTTCTGTGACTATTGTGTGCAAACTGTTTCCAAGATTTTTAACAATGTTGGTATTGTAATTATGGTTACTAATTATGGTATTAAAATATAATCACATTATTTGTTTGTTCAACAGGATACTTCTCGTATTTGTGCTCTTTCAACGGCTGCGTATTGAATAAAAAATCGATTCTTACGAGGGATTTTGAGATATGAATAATTGTAACAAAAATTCGAAAGAAATTAACATTATGTATTCGATATTTTTAAAGCATTTTTCAACGAATTTGAGCATTAAAATTTCAATAATATTTCAGCAAAAATAGTTTTGATTTGTATATAAGAATTGTACATATACATTTTTGCTGAAGTAGTAATCATCGAAGATTTGTCTATAGAATTTGTATATTTTTTCCATTCCGAGAAGAAAAGATTTTCTTACTGAATAAAGAAACTTTTCTCATTCTAATCACAATAAAGTAGAGCAGGATTATAATTTTGTATATTGTAATTTTTACGTTAGTGAAATAATAATAGAATTAATTTATTGTGATTGCATAGATGTAGTAGTCAAAAATCAGGAGTTGATATAATAATAAGTTATCGTTTTATAATTTTCAATGTTAATAGGACGTTGATAAACTAATATTAATGAATATTTATAGTATAATATTATTCTGCGGTATTAGCGTTTTTCACTTTGAACAGATTTCGAAGTAAATAGTATTGGACATTTTCAAATTAAATATTAATTAGTTTTTAATAGTAACTCGAAATCTTACAAAGATTTGTCCTCGAACTTGCGATGAATTTATTATTATTCTTTGTTATAAAAAGCCGCTGACGGATAACTGTTGGTTAGTTATACATCATAATTCATATCTGTTGCATTATGTCATTTGTGAAGCACTTGTAGTGCGCTATATTTGCGGCACCTTTTATGCGTTAAAGAATAAAAATATTAATTTTTTAATTACTTATAATAGAACATTAATATTACTTATGTTTAAACTTCGAGGAATGATAACCTGCACTACCATGAAGGTTAATCATATACATAGTATCAACTGTGTCATCAATTTTGTAATATTGTAAATTTTTTAGTATTTTTATGAAATAAATAACGTACAAAATTAATAACTTGTTTATTATTTATGTATTTTCAATTTTAGAGATTTTTCTCTGTCATGAGATATTCGTGTGGAGGAAATGATCATCCCGATCCAAAAATGTTTGCCTAAGTGTATCGCTTGGCATCTTCTTTTTCTCTAATACGTCCACCAAGAGGGTGTAATGTTTCCGGCACGAATCTCCTAAGAAGCCTTATAGAAGCTAAGGAAGTTTTAACTTCTTCGAATAAGGGCAGTAAGGATTCATGGCTTCAAAGTATCGATGATATGTTAGAAAGCACTGAGCCAATACTTGCAGGCTCTTCCACCGATGCAGACCATGATTACAACGAGGCTGTAACCAGTGATGCCGTTCAATCTTGCATTGCTGGTTATATTGTTCGTAAATTGAAGAAAAATGTGAAGTGTGAGAATTGTTTACAGTGTATACAAATGAGTGCGGAAGCTGGTAAAGAGTTACAGAGAAACGACGTTATTTGTAAAATGGATTTATATGGGGGATTACTTTTTGCAAGTAACGAATTGTTTAGTCTAACTAAGCAATTAGAAAAGTGTGTACTAAGAGCTATCAGTAGAAATCTTTCGAAAAATTTTTGTTCTGTAATTTTGTACATGCTAATCCCCTATTTTATTTATTATTTTAATATTATAAAAATTAATCAGACGTTCAAAATTGCTAAGCAAATAATCGATTATGTATCTGTTTTTATTTTATTCTTATTTTGAAAAGTGTGCCATAATTCAGTGGAAGTTATTCTGTCCTTGTTTATTTCTCTTTCCTTTTCTAATAACTTTTAGCGCTCTTTTCAAATATCACTTGGTAGCGACTGTAGCGCCACCCTTCTTTAGCACATTTTAACGGACACTTTTTCATACATAGAGACAGTTCTCCTGCCCTCCATACTTCTTCTAACACACGTTATATTTTTACAAAAGAAATAGTGTGACCTACAAATAGGTAAGCTAGATAATAACTCGCGTCACTACCGCTGGTAAGGTAGGTAATGACATAGCTTGGAACAAAACCTGTGATGGTAAAGCAGATTGATCCAGAACCCGCCTTATTTAACTACTACTTTGCAAAAAGTTAATCTGAAAAAGTTGCTTCGAAAAAATTACGTTGCAAAATGTTACTTTGGACGATGTTGATCTGAAGAAATTACTCTGAAAAAATTACTTTTCAAAAAGATTTGATATCAGTCATTTGTTTGCCAAATACACAATACAAGGTTATATATAGACTCACTATGTATTATATTACATCTTATATATAAAAATCTCCTGTCACGATGTTTGAAACAAATGGACTCCGGAACTACTCAACCGATTTTGATGAAACTTGGCTTATCATGTGTAATTTGGTCCAACTTAAACTATAGGATAGTATTTATCTCGATTTTCAACAACAATATTTATCAAATATCAAATAAATATTTGTTATAGGACAATGACATGCAATTTTTTGTAAGTTCAATAACTTTCTAAGAGATGGCGGTGTGAATTAAGTAATCAGCATAACACTTTGTTATCTGGGTTGAGTAATCCTCCATTAGATGGCGTTGCGTTTTGATTCATTCATGCTGCAATTAATTAGACATAAGTGTTTATGTTTACAAACATAACCAAATCATTTAAATTTGTCATTCATTGCCATTTTTAAAATTGTGCTGTATGTTGTGTTTGTTTTCGAATTATTCATATATTTGGCGTCACATGCAACAGGAACAGCACTTACAAGTGCATCAGCTGGTTGCACGTTGCGCGCGCCGAAAATTACAATCTCGACCTCAAGCACTGGTGAGGGCAGCACTTATTGGGCGCCTCTATAATAACAATTATAACACAACGATAAACTTTTCGGCGGTATTGTTCTACTACTCTCAGGTGACTTTCGACAGACATTACCAGTCATTCCTCGCTCTACTCTTGCCGATGAGATTAATGCATGTTTAAAACAATCGTTTTTATGGCGCAATGTCGAAACACTTCGATTGACCATAAACATGCGAGTACAATTGCAGAATGATCCGTCGGCGCAAGTATTTTCTGAGCAATTGCTGGATATCGGGCACGGTGTAATGGAATTACATCAGGATACACAATACATCAAATTGCCCGATGAATTCTGCACTGTTGTAGACTCAAAAAAAGAACTCATTGAAAGTGTGTTTCCGGATATATCAAATAATTACGTACGTCATAATTGGCTCAGTAATCGTGCTATTTTGGCAGCAAAAAATGTCGATGTCGACGAAATTAACTTTGAGATACAACAGTTGTTGCCAGGTGATTTGATGTCTTTTAAATCAATAGACACTATTACAGATGAAAATGAAGCCGTGAATTTTCGAACTGAGTTTTTGAATTCGTTAGATATATTAGGAATGTCACCGCACAATCTTCGATTGAAGATTGGTTCACCGATTATTCTTCTACGTAATTTGAATCCACCAAAATTATGTAACGGTACACGTTTGGTCATCAGAAGAAGAACAGGAAACATTCTTGAGGCAATTATTTATACGGGAAAGTTTAAAGGAGAGATCATTTTGTTGCCACGTATTCCTATCATACCGTCAGATTATCCAGTAGCATTCAAAGGATTGCAATTTCCAATTCGTTTGGCTTTTGCAATGACCATAAATAAGTCGCAAGGCCGAACAATGTACATTTGTGGATTGGATTTGGAAAATTCGTGTTTCTCTCATGGGCAACTATGTGTCGCCTGCTCACGTGGGAAGGGGGGGGGGCAACCTTCAAATTTATTTGTATTAGCAAAAGACAGGCTAACAAAAAATATTGTACATAAATTAGCACTTAGATAAATTTGAACTATAAATTGTAATCATTCATTTGTTTTTTAAAAATATCCATTTTTATATATTTTCAGGAAGTAGTTTGTAATAAAATATAAATTAAAAATTTAAGTTCCCTTGTCATTAACTTCAACTCTGTGAAATCTTTTACCAATTACTTTTTAATACTTAAATCGATTGAAACGTTTTCATTTTCATAATTGAATATTAATCTGACTACATTAGGAAGTTTGGTGCAACATTGATCCGACGCACCATAACAGAGTCACAGCAACGCGTGACCGGGTTTGCTAGTATATTATATATTATATATGGACTTACTATGTATTATACATCGTATATCATATATTATATTATACATACACTTACTATGTAATCATATTAGTTATCTATATTTATAACAGAATACACATTAATGATAGGTGTCATTGATTGCCATTACTAAGAAATCTCATTATCACCTATTGTAATCAATCAATAGTTATATATTTTTTGAAAAATTTTCTGTCAATATCCCACTTTTAATACGAACGTACTTGGCACATCCGATCTGTCGATGAATTTCATATTTGTTAAAATTTTATGCATAATTCCTATTGATAGTGGATTTGCTGTACATACAATATCATTACAAAGCATTTAATTATTGCGTTCATACCGCAGAGTTTCATTTTAATCTTTACTTGAAATTAAAATATTTTGACTACCAATTTATATTCTTGAAATTTCGAAAATGTTCATAATTGTGAGTCAATATTCATCTGCGTCCGTCGTTTACATAACCTGAGAAATTTAACTGAGAAGTGTTATTTAACTGTACATTATTTTTAGTTGTTTGATATCTGTTCATATAATCGAAAAAAAAAAAAAAATAATAATAAGTAAAAGGTATTATTATTAATAAAACATAATAAAATCCAAAACATAATTTTTCATTTTTCAATATATTCCTGCAACATTCCTGAAACATTTCTGCAACATTTCTGCAACATGCCTGCAACATTTCTGCAACATTCCTGCAACGTTCTTGCAACATTCTAAATGTTACAGAGAGGCGGACATGAGAACGTTACAGAAATGTTGCTGCAACGTCCCCTGCAATGTTTAACGTGGCGGATGTAACATTCCTGCAACGTTTCTACAACATTCCACGCTGGCTGGGGAGTGGCTAGTCACCTCATTACAGTATATATCCAAAATAAAAGTGTAACTCTTGAACCTCTCTAATGAAAAAAGAATTAATATATTTGTTTAACTACTATATTAATCATCTGCACTTTACTTTTTTTCAATTATTATTGCTCTTACATGATTTTATGATATGCTCAAATTTATACACCTGCTATCACCACAATTTCCACCGAAACATGGGGATTTTTTTTTGTATTTCGAGTCGCCAGCGCATTGACGCCACAACGTCTATTTACCGATAATTTTTATTCAATGATGGTTCTTCGCAACATGTTGAAATAGGAATTGTTCTTTTTTATTCCTCCTGGCGCGGCCTGGGTCAAATGCTGCCAGGTTTCATGACGAAAATGAATTTTAATTTGTTTTATTAATTTTAATTTAACTCAATATGTCGAGCGCCCATTGACTTTTTGAGAAAATCAATAAACCTTCCGATTCTCTATTTTGACGATTATTTAATTTAAGGGGTAACACCACTGTAACGACCGAAAAAAAGCCTCTTTTTTGGAATTTTTTTTTCGGCATTGGCAAAGATAAAATAAAAAAAAACATTCAGGTATAGTTTCAAGCATATATTCAACTATCTTCACAAATTTTTTGAAAAAAAAATATCCCAAATTGACGGCACCACAGTCGTTTTCGCGAGTGATGTTTTGTTTGCAGAGGTCCGGGGCCACCAGTATAAGTCGTCTGGATTACAATCTGGAACAATGCAAAAAAATTCTACTTATTCTAGAGGCTTATTGCTAGAGAAACACGTAGGGGATTTAAAAAATTTTAATTTTTGTGAATTTGGCACCTATTTGAACAAAACAGTCGATTTTTCCCTCAAAAAATATAAGTTCTTTTGTTAATTAAAAATATAAAAAATTGAAATATTCAAAATCCCCTACGTGTTTCTCTAGATAATATTATTTTTAAGATCTTGACCAATTTTCAACCAAAAATATTGAAAATTATTCAAGTTATGGCGGTGGCCGCGGTGAAAAATCGCGTTTCGAGATAAACGCGTTTGAAGTTTATTGTTTAAATATTTCATTTGTTTTTCAAATATTTGATTGTTTAAAAATTCTTACCGTTAATCTGCAATCCCAGGACCATACAGCTGACCTTCAATATTCAAATTGTATTCCTCGTTTTCTTTTTTGCTTGATTTAGCCTCCACGCGCGCCTCTCTTGCAACGTCAGTCAAGGACGTCTCGGCATGCTGGATGCGCTTAGCGTCTGATTCAACACAAAAGTTATAAGATTGGACACCAATATCCATCTCCAGCACCTGCATTATCCTCAAGATGTTTGTGAGACCGTCGTTAAATACACATACAGCTATATCCGTCGCGATGTCTAAAACTTTTTTGCCGCTTGAAGAAGACTTTGGTGCTATATTCCACACAGTAGCATTGAAACTTTCATTGCTATTCTGTGTGTAGCCTCCTAAGCAACGTAAAAGTAAATCATCCCGGCTGAGGTCTTCGTATATGGGCTTGATTGCGGAAAACACTTCTTCAGACATCGGCGGTTTATGTTCAAATGAGTCCAACGTGCCCTCTGCTTCGGCCTTCTTCCAAGCGCACCACGATAATGAACATTTCTCATGCTGTGGATTTTCGTCAGTTGATAATTTATGTTGCAGAGTCGCCCAAATGTCGTTCTTCATTTTTTCTATTGAATCTGGGTTCCGACGGATTGCTAAACCGTAATAAATAGTCAGCTCATCAATCAGTTTACCTGTTAACTTCCCTTTCCCTCCGAGTCCCGCAGTTTTTTTCTTCAAGTTTCGCAGCCGAGTGCCCATCCTTTTCTGTACGTGATCAATGCACTCTTTCTTTCGCACGTCTAAATCAGCGTACGGCTTTGAATCCATGATTCCTTTGAACGTCTTACTATCTCCATCGCCGATGTAATTAGCGTATTTCAAACCATGTACACTCTCAGAACGTGCGAACATTTCAATCACTGAGTCCACTTCCATTTTGCCGGATGAACCCTCGTGGTTGGCTTGGCATGAATCGATATGCGTTTTCAGCCATTCTTCGTACTCTGACGTTTCTTTTTTCTTTTCCCAGTGCTCACAACCCTTACAATATTTCGACTTAACATCAACATCGACGATTTTTCCGGTGAACCAACCTATCAATGAGGTTACTCCAAAAAGCGATGAAAACCCACGCTTCCTCCAGGAACCGTCGCCGGAAACTGTAATACCATCCATCTGTTCTTTTTCCTCGCTTCTTTCTTTTTCCTCTGTCGCTGCTTTATGCATAGTTATATCTCGTACTGTCTTTGTGGCTATGGAAATCGCATCAATCAATTTATCATAAAATGATTGAAAAATCGGTCGCGGCAACTCCATGAACGCACAAAATTTTATTATTCCATTCAGGCCGACTCCAAGTAATCGCATTGCCAGTACAATTCTTCTGTTGATTTCATATCCATTTCGAATAGTTTTGCAGCTTGGAATTACAATTTCAGGGCATTGTGGGCAAGCGATGACGATTTTAAATCCCAGGCCACGAGGACTTCTCTCATGAAAAGATATATTTGAATCGCATGTTTTGCACTTGACGTGCTGCGAAATAGTGTGAAAAACGGCGAGAAAATTAATAATTCTATATTGCAAGTGATTATTAATGTCAAAATCATCAGCTTCACGATCCTTTAATTTTTTCGCGGAAGCGCTGACGCCTTGCGTATCGCTCTCAACTTCGTAACGATTCAACGGTCGTTTCGGTGCAATTCTCCGACGTGCACAATTATATTTCGTTCCTTTTTTTGTATTGTACACTTTTTTAGATGTCATTTTAACACACACGTACTATGATTTGTCCAATAAATTGATAAAAAACGGTGACACACACTAAAATCGACGATAAAAGTAGGAAAACAGCAATACAACAGCGAGAAATACGTTATTTATCTACACGTGCTCATGCTATACTGCACAAATTGCACTCAGAAATACAATCTCGAACCCTCAGGTAGAGAAAGACAAAACTTGAGGACCAATAGGTGAACCCCATAGGCAGTACCCCTGTTTCAGGTATATGGGCCCGTAAATCGCTTTGGAGTGAGTTTGACACGCAGAGTGGGGAGCTCGAAATTCCATAGAAAAAAATTTGTTACGGATCTGAAACCTTTTCCCTCTTATTCTAAAGGGTTTCAAGTATTTTTTGAAGCAATAAAAAAAAATCGATTTTTCAAAAATTTTACAGTGGTGTTACCCCTTAATTTTAATTTCGATTTTGGCTAGCTTTGACAATTTCAGGGTAGGTACCATCGCCCATGTAGAAATTTACCATCGGCCCTATCATGGGCCACCATAGGCTGCCAATCTTATATCATTGGCTCAATAGTATCAACCAGAATTGGTACAATATTGGCATGATAATATCGGCCCAGCATTGGCGGATGGTCTTGTGCCGATAATGAATTCCTTCATAGTCCCTTTATTACCCCGGTAGAAATTGACGATGGGGCCTATATTGGCCCTACTCGAAATTTGAACTCGAATCCTTCGGACTGCCAATATCGAGACTGATACGCTGCTAACTGAATCAGCCAACAATATTGTTACTATCACTGTTTTGCAATGAGCAACAATTTGTTAGTTAGTTTGAACAAAATATTCTATTATTTATTTAAAATGAAAATACAAATGAACTAGTAAAATTATAATGATATAAATATATTGAACTGTAGACAAGCAAACATGAAATTATGAATGTGTTGAATTGAAAACGTTGTTTCTCGACTTGTAGTCTTGCTTGAACTGTTGTCTCTGAAATTTTTGCTATCACAGCAAGTAGAAAATTGGTGTGAAAATTGTAAAGGTGAGGGAAAAGTAGGCAGGGTCAAATTGGGTGATTGGTTGGAAATATGGTGTGATGTAAAATCGTTATACCAAATAATAATTAAATTTCACAAAAATACAAATTCATAGAACGCAAATAATCATTAAGATTTTAGTGAATATTATTTCCTTCTTAATGGGAATTTTATGTGAAAGAAATATTGAAGACTGCAATAAAATTTAATGCTTCTGTAAATATATAATATATAATGTGTATCCCAATTAGACCAGGTAGGAGAGTAATAGGTAGTATGCTCAGAAATATTTATGAAGAAATAGAAAAATTGCAATCCATGATATTGTGATGAAATATCATAAATTATTTGAAGAACAAAAAAAATGTAGTTATCTCTAGACCAAACATAGATTCCCCCCCTTGAGAAGCTACGCTGATCAAATATATTTCATGAGTTTTGTGAGTCAGATTCCTTTGAGTTGATGTCATCGTTAGGTATTAGAATAGCCAGACTTCTTACATTGCGTTCGATTATTCCCTTGGAAGTTTTGATACTGACTACTCGAATTATATCATCTGCACCTGGGTGCGTTTCTATAACTCTTCCAATAGGCCACTGCAGTGGGCGAATATTATCCTCTTTGATGATGACTATAGTACCTTCCTTGATCGCATGAGCACCCTTATACCATTTATTTCGAATGTTCAGCCCATTGAGATAATCCTTATACCATCGTTTCCAAAATGATTGTTTTAGTTTTTGGATATATTGCCAGGATGATAATTTTTTAGATGCCGTCTCTGTCCAATCCCAATCAGGGATGCTGGTCAAAGAATCTCCAATTAAAAAATGTCCTGGAGTGATTGCAATGGGATCATTGGGATCTGCAGAAAGTGCTGTCATCGGTCGAGAATTTAAAATCGCTTCGATTTCGATCACAAATGTATTAAATTCTTCAAAAGATAATAGTGTATCGCCGATGATTCTAGTCATGTGGTGTTTGTATGACTTCACTGCGGCTTCCCATAGCCCACCGAAGTTTGGCGAGCGAGCGGGAATGAATTTCCATTTGATACCTTCATCAATTAAATAATTTTGTATTTTTTGTTGTTGATCTTCTGCATTAAGTTGTTGATAGATTTCAGTCAATTGATTATTGGCACCGACAAAATTAGTTGCATTATCAGAATGAATGCTATGACATTTTCCACGTCTCGATATGAATCTTTTTAAAGCAGCAATGAATCCATCTGTTGTTAGATCACTAACAACTTCTAAGTGTACTGCCTTGACTGCTAAACAAATGAATACAGCAACATATATTTTGATTTTTTTACGATTTCTGTGTAATTTTTCTTTAATGAAAAATGGTCCACAATAATCTACACCAGTATGATAAAATGGTCGACTTTGTGTAACTCTTTCTCTGGGCAAATCTCCCATGGTGTAATTGGCAGTGTGTGGCTTGGCTCGTATACATCTTGTGCATTTATGTACTATGCGTTTGACTTCATTTTTTCCATTTAATGGCCAAAATTTTCGACGTACTGCATATAGTGTACTTTGTATTCCTGCATGGAAATGCCTTTGATGTGTATCTCTGATAATAAGTGTTGTATATGGATGTGATTGAGGTAAAATTATTGGATGTTGTTGATCGAATGAAATGGTTGTATTGCGCAGTCTACCACCTACTCGAACAATACCACGATCGTCGAGAAATGGATTCAACAGTTTCAGCTTGCTACTATTTTGGAGTGGTTGATTATGTGACAGTTGATGTATATCATCAGTGAAATGAATCGTTTGAATCAGCTTGATAATTCGATATTGTGCCTCAAATATTTCTTCAACCAAAAAATTACCCTTGTAGTGATTATGTGGACTGAATCGAAGACAACAGGCAATGGATCTGTGAAGCAAATAAATAGATGAGAAATTTTTTATAAATTTATCGTCAATTGGATTGATTTTAATACAACTGGTGAGACATGTGAATTTTCTTCTCTCTTCATCATCCATTAGTGGTTGTATGGATGAAATTGGCCATTCTGATTCGTTAAACGTTAACCATTCTGGTCCAGTTTTCCAGAGTGAATTAATAACAAATTTACTTGGATATTGTTCTCTTGATAGAGCATCAGCTGGATTGTCATTTGTACGTATGTGTCTCCATGTATGACCTCTTGTTTTTGTTTGAATTTCAGCGACTCGATTCGCCACAAATGTTTTCAATTGATACGTTGGGGTATATTAATCCAATGCAGTACAATTGTCGAATCCGACCAAAATGTTATATTTTTGATGTCAATTGTTAGATGTTCTTTGACTGTATGGTATAAATTGGACAGTATTAGCGCAGCACATAGCTCTAACCTCGCCAGTGTGATCGCCTTGAATGGTGCGACTTTCATTTTCGAGCATAATAGATTTACATGTGTTTCACCCGTTTTGGTTATGCTTCTAAGATACAGACATGCACCATATGCCTTCTCACTTGCATCAGCAAACCCGTGTAATTGTGTCTGTATTGTGTCAGGTGGAAACACAGCTCGTTTATAATGTATCTCGCTGGTATTGTTGAAATCATTAGCGTATTCAATCCATGAATCTTGAATACTTTTTGGTAAATTGTCATCCCAATTAATTCGTTGTCTCCAGCATTCCTGCAAAATCAAACGTGCAGCAATGATTATAGGTCCAACTAAACCTAATGGATCGAATATTTTTGCAATTTCAGTCAGTATTATTCTCATTGTCACAGTTGTTGGTAGAGACTTGAATGTATAATTGATAGTGTCGGTTTGTGATTGCCAAAATATGCCAAGTGTTTTCAGCGGTGAATCAGATTCTATTTGTAGTTTTGTATTGATGAGATGACTTGGTAAATCTCGTAGAAGTCGTGGATCATTTGCAGCCCATTGTCTGATGTTGAGATTACCTCTCTTTAAAATATTAATGACTTCGTCGCGTATACAGAGAGCATCTTTTAATGTATTGGCACCTGTTAACAAATCATCAACATACATATCATTTTTTATTATTTGTGCACCGATGGGGTAATCATGAGCTTCGTCATCTGCTAATTGTTGAAGACTGCGGATGGCCAGGAATGGAGCTGGAGCTAATCCAAAAGTCACAGTTTTTGATTGATAATCGTTCATTGAACCAGATTCATCTCTCCATAATAATTTTTGGAATTTTCTGTCATCTGGATGTATCCAAAATTGGCGATACATCTTCTCGATATCACCACTCAATACAAAAATGTGCAATCTAAATTTTAATAAATGAATTATTAGATCATTTTGAATGTTTGGACCTACCATTAGAGTGTCATTTAATGAGAGTCCCGTTGTTGATTTGGCTGAACTATCAAATACTACTCGTAATTTTGTTGTTTGACTGGATTCTTTAAACACTGCATGATGAGGTAAATAGAATCCCTCAGACCCTGTTGAATCGTCAGTAGCAATTTCCATGTGGCCCAGATCTAAATATTCTTGAATTACTGCTGAGTATTGTTGATGTAAATTTGAATCAATTTTAAATTTGTTTTCCAATTGTTTTAATCGTTTGAATGCTCGTGATCGTGATTCTCCTATTAATGACTTCTTCTCATTAAAGGGAAGTCTCACCGTGTATTGGCCATTTTGATTACGTTGGTGTGTGATTTGGTACATCTTTTCACAATTTGTTTCTTCATTGGACCAATGTTTTGATTTTGAACCTTCTTCAATGTCCCAGATTTTACAAAGTTGATTCAACGCTTGAGTGGTTGTTATATGGCATGATTTGATATCTATTTCTCTATGTTTTTTGTCAGTGTGATTGACAGTTACTGAACCACCAATAATCCATCCAAATACAGTGTTTTGTAAATAGAGATCTGGACCTTGTGGTGATGATAATCGTTTGTGCCCAGGTAACAGTGTCGATAGAGCTGGTCCTGCACCGATGAGTAAATCCACATCTGATGGAATGTGAAATGTAGGATCTGCCAACTCTATGTTTTGTGGAATATTGATAGTGTTACGTTTAATTGCATGTTCTGGATGTTTTTTCGTTATTTCTCGACTCATCAATACAATACTGTTGCATTTGTGGTTCGGTGTGGTAGCTAGTCATGCATTCTTCGCTGTGTTGGTCGTATTCTTGTTGACGGTTTTCTCTAGATGGAGCATGGTGTGATGTCGTTTGCCGCATTTGAAACAATCACCTTTGTTACACTCATTGGTATGATGATTTTGTCGTAGACAGTTAAAACATAGATTAGCTTTCTTCACTGCTTCTATTCTCTCAGGTACAGATAAACTATTGAGTTTTGTGCACCTATATGTCGCATGCCCATCTTCTTGACATATTAGACAGTTTTTATAGATTATGGTGGTGAGCACTCGTCTGGATTTGTTGATTGGTTTTTGCTCTTTATTTGCATAAGATGGCGTAACTTCTGTCGTTTGCATTCTATTGGCTTCGTCTCTTAAAAAGGTTATTAATTCCTCGAAAGTCGGAATTTTATTTCCAGTGATTTTTCGATTCCATTCATGTTTTGTGTTTTTATCCAGTTTTGAAGTCACAATGTATACGAGTGGTACATCCCATTTGTCTGTGAGTTGGCCCATTACCTTCATTTTTCGCACTTGCACTTGTGCTTCATTGATTAATTGGCGTATCGCATCAGCTGAGTTGTTTCGCATGTTTGGGATCGCCATGAATAATTCGAAATGGTTGAAAATTATCACTCGCTCGTTATTATATGTGAGTTTTAATAAATTCCATGCTTCTTGATAATTTTCGTTGGTATTCTCAAATCCAGCAATGGTTTTTGCTGCTTCATCAATTAACGAATCGTGCAGATATGATAGCTTCATGCTATCGGTTATTCCTTCTCGATTGTGTATGGTACCAATGAACCAATCTGAAAATGCTCTCCATTGGTCAATGCTGCCATCAAATTTACGCAATTCAACTCGTGGTATTTTTGTTAGTGAATAATCTACGTTGTTTGATGTAGTTTGAGTTATGTTTTCATTATTTACCGCTCGTGGTTGCGTGAGTGGTTGAGGTGATGACACGAGGAGTTGAGCCGCTGCTAGTGCATCCATGTAATTCTCCATGATTTGTTCTTCTATTTCTGCATGATTTCCGTGTATGAATTGTGGATCTTGCTCCACTAATTGCTCTGTGATTTCATGAAGTGGTTTGATAACTTGTTTTAAGTTTTCTACTCTTTGTTCGAGTTTGTATTGATTGATTGGTGTATCCGTGAATTCTCGGATGAATGTTTGGAATTTTGTTATCGCGGCTTTGATTTATCCACGTCTGAATGCTGTAGTCATCTTGTATGAATATATATATCACTCACTGTTCACTTGTATATCCGGCTCGAAGGACCATAAAATGTTACTATCACTGTTTTGCAATGAGCAACAATTTGTTAGTTAGTTTGAACAAAATATTCTATTATTTATTTAAAATGAAAATACAAATGAACTAGTAAAATTATAATGATATAAATATATTGAACTGTAGACAAGCAAACATGAAATTATGAATGTGTTGAATTGAAAACGTTGTTTCTCGACTTGTAGTCTTGCTTGAACTGTTGTCTCTGAAATTTTTGCTATCACAGCAAGTAGAAAATTGGTGTGAAAATTGTAAAGGTGAGGGAAAAGTAGGCAGGGTCAAATTGGGTGATTGGTTGGAAATATGGTGTGATGTAAAATCGTTATACCAAATAATAATTAAATTTCACAAAAATACAAATTCATAGAACGCAAATAATCATTAAGATTTTAGTGAATATTATTTCCTTCTTAATGGGAATTTTATGTGAAAGAAATATTGAAGACTGCAATAAAATTTAATGCTTCTGTAAATATATAATATATAATGTGTATCCCAATTAGACCAGGTAGGAGAGTAATAGGTAGTATGCTCAGAAATATTTATGAAGAAATAGAAAAATTGCAATCCATGATATTGTGATGAAATATCATAAATTATTTGAAGAACAAAAAAAATGTAGTTATCTCTAGACCGAACAAATATATAGTATCGGAAATATATTTTACTTGAAATAATAGACCATTGCCCGATTATTGGGCTAATATAGGCAACACGAATAGGGCCGATCATAGGCAATACTATTAGCACTACACAGGCCCCCTCGTCTATTTCATATAGGCACAGCATAGGGTACGTATTGTCACGCCGGTATAAAACTATAGATGGCCACACCATTGGCCAACCATTGGGCTAATATTGGCGACACGCATAGGGCCGATCATAGCCGATACCATTGGGTTTATATTGGCCCCGCTCACTTCATACATATCGGGCCTATATAGTGCCTATGGTCATGAATATATATGGGCTTTTTCGATGGGACCTATATAAGCCCAATGGTATCATTGGCAGACGCTGGGCAATTTCTACATGGGCGGATGACCCGTTGACTAGTATAATTTTAATAATATTGCTTTACAATAATTCTGAGAGTAATAATTTCGACAATTAAACAATTATGAATGTTGAATATCACACACAGAGGACGATTACACAATTTCAGGATAATCGACACACTATTCAATCAATAAAATAAATTTTCACACACAATTTTATATAGTAAATAATCAAATTTAATAATTAATAATTTTAACTGACTCTCAATGGCTGAAACAGCAATTGTAAATTTGAATGAAATTTGACTTACAGTTATTTTGCTTATTTTGGCTTGGCTTTTACAATTATAATTTGATAATTTCCAGAATATTCCAAATACAACTATCGATATTCCTTAATTGACTTCGATAATCTTTCCTTGACTGATTATTATAACTTGACAATGATTATTTAATACTTCGTCCAATACTTTGACGATATTTTATATTTCCAGATTTTTATATGATTTGCAATTCGATACTTTTACAGTTATCCGCGAATATAGTTTTCGGGCGTCGACTTAACAGGTTGGCTCGTAGAGCAGAAGTGATTTGGTTTTCGTCTAACGCTCGTTCGTAGGCCCATTGTCCCTTTGTCTTAGAATCACGTGATCCTCACGTGTTGACAAGTTGGTGCGTTGACCGTTGCATTTTCGTCAAGCATCCTCTATCATCGTCTTATGCGTTCGTCTTCCATAAGGATGGGCTTCTCTCGCTCGCTCTCATGGTGTGATTTTATCTCGTCTGGAAATATTTTATTCTCGGCAAATATTGCCGAATTATTAATTTCATTTTATTCGTATTAATATTATCTAGCCAGCCAGGAACTGTGTATATAATTTTCTTCCGTCATTCACAGTCAATTTAATTTGTATTGACAATTTTCATCAGTCGTTAATATGACTTAATGATAAAATATATTTAACAATTTTATAATTTCTTTCGACGATTGACGCCCGAGAACAGTATTCGAGCGTTATAAGAGAGGTCGACAATTTTCCTGTCACAATGTTTAAAAGCACTATTCATGTACCATATGAGTGCATATCGAAATTTATATGGTTTCACTGTTTTCACTTATGAATATTTGAAATTTATAAGCAATATGTACACATTCAAAAAGCAGTTGAATATAATATTATATTCAACAAAACGCAATGAAACGCATAACATTGGCCGTTCAGCGTCAGCGGCGTTTGAAGCAGCCTATTGTCTTTTGTCATTACGTTGCTGTAGCACGCAATAGCTGAAACTTGCCGATGATTTTATACACATGAAACAAATGAGGAATGGATTTGGTAATTCGTAACTTGTACCTACTTGTACTTACATGGATGATAATAGAGGTATAACAAAGACAAGTTAGGAAAACTAAGGAGTTATTAAGGTTCAAATGGATATGAAAGATATGAAAGGTATTGGGAAGTCACTATTTAGGACTCATGAGGTACAATTGATATACAGTAAGGAGAGAAAGGTCTAATGTAGGAACAAAATTCCGACCCCGGAAGTGCGAAGCGGATCTTATCTGAAAGAATTTCGCTGACCGCAAGAATACTTGTTTTTATTGTTTGCTGCGAATAAAAATAATCAATAAGAATAATACTATTCATCCTTGCTCTCAATCTTTTTCTTAACTCCTCATAACAATTGATACTTCATAATTTTTCAGTAATAATTCCTGTTGATGAAACACACTTCACTCCTGAAATGCAACCCAGAATAACGAGTGATAATTTGAATTAATGATGGACTGGACTATACACAGGGCCAAAGTGCTGTCAGTTTTTGTCACGCAATACATCATATGAGAAGTATTATTGTGAACACATGTTCAAGAATTCAGAAATAACGCTTGATGATTCTGTGTACATCATATTCGAAAGTATAGGCGCGATGTTCCCCTACCAATAGAATGTATTAGGCCTACTGCGGTAGTGACATCTATGAATGTTTCAAGCTCAAGAAGTTTACGATGATTCGAGTCGAGTTCAAACCACAGCCGTGATAACTTCTTTCGGGGCGTTATTCTCTACTAGTAAATAATTTAATTATTCTCTATAAAAATTAAACATCAAATAGGCATCATGAGAGAAATTGTGCATCTACAAGCTGGTCAATGCGGCAATCAAATTGGAGCTAAGGTAAGGAAATTCTATACATATTCATTCAAATTCTTGAGATGCAAATGAATATATCGATACGAAATGATATTTCATAATCGTTCGTTCATTCATTCATGGAATATTTCCAAACTTGAAGATTTTTCACAAACCTTTTTTTAAGAGACCTTGACTATACGAACCTAATTGAATTTTCCAAATAAATATCACATCACCAACATTTTTTTATATTGAATAAAAATGATAAAAAAAAAAAATTTTCCATGAATTAACAATAGAAAAGGGATCATTACAACACCATGATACAATACGCATGTGAAACTATCTATTGATCAGAACTAATTTATATCAACTTATCTTTCTATAAATATGCGTCATTGTCAACTTCGCATGATTTTCTCAAGTTTCAGACAAATATTTGACACGGCAACTTCTATCGCTCAGGTCAGACACTTTGCTCTCGGTAATTAAAATCCACATAATTCCTCCAATACATAATTATTACATTGAATAACTATTGAAATAATCATAAGATTTCACTAACTCCCGTTCTAGGATACAATTATTTTGGAAGGACTCTCGTGTCTTATTCATACTATGCTTTGCGCAATGAAAAATTTCCATCCAAATAAAAACCACTCATAAAAATCATTTTTGAGTTCGGTGATATGTTATTAAGATTTGATTCAATCATTTATGTAGAAAATTTAACGTAAAAAAGATGTTATGGAAGTTAAAAAGTGACCATGATTAATATTAGTTCTAATGGTTCATCACCCGAAAAAAAAAAGAAATGCAGTGACTAAATGGATGAGTGTTTGAGACCAATTAATTTTAACATCTTATGATCAATTAGAAAACTGAATGGTGCGTACTCTGTTTCGTCGAATTTTTTTCAATTCTACAAAAGTCATTAGAATGACTCATTATTTGCAAAATTTCTCAACAAGTTCTCAAAGTGATTTGTTCATTTTATTCATCACGTGAATGTATAGGGATATGATAGAATGTAATAACACGTATAACATACTGTAACTGAGATATCGAAATAATATTTCCTCAATCTCAACAATTTATTTGAATAAATTTGCATGATTCCATAATGATACTATTCAGAATTGGGCTGACCCAATATAATATGTAATTTATCCGACGTGTTTTGCTATCAACCCTACTCAATGCAGCATCGAGTTGAGAATGAATATTATGTGTATATTGAAAATTTGTGGGTGTGATATCGAGTAAGCTGGTGAAGATGAAGGTGAAAATTACACAAAGACCACATAAATATTTTTGTCTATTTTTATTTTCTATGAAATGATGATTAAAATAATTATTCTAATTGACATATTCGGGGCGATATGAGGCCGAATACATAATTCAAAATACGCGCTAAGGGAAGATCGAATCTAACAATGAATCTGACGAAAAAGAAAATTTGTGAGACATGAAACTTCATAAATGCAAGCGTTCATGCTCTAAGCAGAAAAAAATAGCATTGAATTTGTCTGTTTCTATTTTTGAACTAAGGAAATCTACTCTCTATCTGTACACGCTAAACAAATTTTCTAGTCGAAGTTTTGACGGAACGATATGATGACAACGATAACACTTCTGATGACGTTTTCCAATAACAGAATAAATGAATATTATGTTTAATAAGCTGAATTTTGTATGGTATTGTGTTCATTTTCAATATATTCAAATGCGTTTCCTTGACTATCACTTCTTTCTAATTCATTCATATATAATTATTGAATGAATAACGTATTTTATTTGCAGTTTTGGGAAATAATATCGGAGGAGCATAGCATTGAACACACTGGGATTTATCATGGTGATAGTGATCTGCAGCTTGAAAGAATATCCGTTTATTACAATGAAGCATCTGGTGAGAAAGCATTTCAACTCAAGTTCGCCCATTTGGATATCATTGCCAAAATTGTAGTCAGTATTTTCTAAGTAGGAGAATCACTTAGAATAGTATTCACACTCTCTCCTCTGCGACGAAAATAAATCTTATATACTCAACGACCTTTGTCAGAACAGTCGCGGCTCAATCGCATAATATTTACGGTCCAATATATTTCTAAACATCTACTTTCATTCGATGAAATCAATGAATAATTAATTAAACTCATTCATTCTTTAAATGCAAGAATCGAGGAATTGATAGATATTGTTTGAATTTTCATGAATGTTGAACATAGAATATGCACATGATCATTATCACTTATTACTTGTTTTTAAATGCGATTACATTATTTGTGCTATAGATAAACTAACTATACGAATTCGATCGGAAAATATTATGTCACAACGCAGTAATATACAAATTTCAGCAATTCACGCAGAGAAAGAAGATATAATATATCGTGAATATTGTATTGGTACGGTACTGAAATTCACTGAAAAGCAGCTCACAGACCCGCGCACATATGCGTTTCCGTTGGCTATATTCGTGATAATATGTTACTTTATTTCCTACCCAATGTCAAACACATATGTTCGTCAGACGGAATCTAGACAATTTTAGAAACTGCATAATTCAAAATATCACGTATACACACGTGTACGCCATATTCAATGTTCATGTACATATTGGATGAAATTTTTGTGCGCTATATGAAATTATACCTAAAATACTTTTTTTTTAGTGGCAACATCAACTCATGGTGGTAAATACGTCCCCAGAGCGATTCTTTTGGACTTGGAACCAGGCACTATGGATGCGGTGCGTTCTGGTGCATATGGTAAACTATTTCGACCCGACAATTATGTCTTTGGACAATCTGGCGCAGGAAATAATTGGGCCAAGGGTCATTATACTGAAGGTGCTGAGTTAGTCGACTCAGTTCTTGATGTCGTGAGAAAAGAGTGCGAAAATTGTGACTGCCTTCAAGGCTTTCAGTTGACTCATTCTCTAGGTGGTGGAACTGGATCAGGCATGGGTACACTCCTCATCTCTAAGATTCGGGAAGAATACCCAGACAGAATTATGAACACATACTCGGTGATGCCATCACCAAAAGTATCTGACACAGTCGTCGAACCTTATAATGCCACGCTTTCCGTTCATCAACTCGTTGAAAATACCGACGAGACTTACTGCATTGATAACGAGGCCCTATACGATATTTGTTTTCGTACTCTGAAAGTATCAAATCCTTCCTACGGCGATTTGAATCATCTCGTTTCACTCACTATGTCCGGTGTTACTACATGCCTCCGTTTTCCTGGTCAATTGAACGCTGATTTAAGAAAACTCGCTGTCAATATGGTGCCATTTCCGCGTCTTCATTTCTTCATGCCCGGATTCGCTCCACTTACTTCCCGCTCTATGCAACAATATTCGGCTCTTTCAGTGCCTGAGCTTACACAGCAAATGTTTGATGTCAAAAACATGATGGCTGCTTGTGATCCAAGACACGGAAGATATCTCACTGTCGCTGCTATTTTTCGTGGTAGAATGTCGATGAAGGAAGTCGACGAACAAATGCTCAATATTCAAAATAAAAACAGTTCATATTTCGTAGAATGGATCCCAAACAATGTCAAAACTGCTGTCTGTGATATCCCACCAAAGGGCTTGAAGATGTCTAGTACCTTCATTGGTAATACTACTGCGATCCAAGAACTTTTCAAGCGTATCTCTGAGCAATTCAGTGCTATGTATAAGAGAAAAGCATTCTTACATTGGTATACGGGAGAGGGTATGGACGAAATGGAATTTACCGAGGCCGAATCTAATATGAATGATTTAATTTCTGAATATCAACAATATCAAGAAGCAACCGCTGAAGATGATTTCGAGGCTGATGAAGATGCCGATGACTTCGAAACTTGCAATCAAGACTAATGAAAACTTATATTTATATACAACATAAATCAAAAGCTTACTGTTTGTTATGAAATATACATTTAACTATTAATCATGCAATATATCGTGCAAATTATTACTATGAAAAAATTATCAGAGCCCTCAATCGCGATGAATACGATCCATATCAGCCACACAGCATATGCGTCAAGATATTCTACGGTCATAATCAGTTATACTTATTTCGGACGCGCCAAGTACTTTTGTATTAAAAGTGGGATATTGACAAAAAATTTTTGACATATATAACTATTGATTGATTACAATAGGTGATAATGAGGTTTCTTAGAAATGGCAATCAGTGACACCTGTCATTGATGTGTATTCTGTTATAAATATAGATAACTAATATAATTACATAGTAAGTGTATGTATAATATATGATCTATAATACATAGTAAGTCCATATATGATGTATAATATGTGTAATATAATACATTGTAAGTCCATATATAACCTTGCATTGTGTACTTGGCGAACAAACGACTGATATCAAATCGTTTTGCAAAGTAATTTTTTCAAAGTAACTTTTTCAGATTAACTTTTTGCAAAGTAATTTTTTTCAAAGTAACTTTCTCAAATTAACTTTTTGCAAAGTAATTTTCACAAAATAAATTTTCCAAAGTAATTTTTGCAATTCAATTTTTTTGCCACGCATTAACTTCGCGCCTTTTTTTTCTTTTTTTTTCTAAAAATCTCATTTACATAACAAAAAGGATTATCGTTGTCATGGAAACCATGCATGATCTAAGCACTATTTTTGTTAACTTTGTTAACTTCATGATGTGATTGCCAAATAGGTGTAGTTATTATGGTAATCGAAAATATAGTGTTTAGAATATGAATTTGTCTTTAGGAATAATGATCAATTTGTTTCTGGATTATGCACTCACATTAATCGGTTATATTTAGGATGGCGTATTTGTTAACTTATGCAGACGAAAGATCATATAATTTATCAAATGCGATTCTCCTGATGATCTTACTCTGGAAAAAGCTATGTATTTGGGCCCCCGAGTCGAAATTTTGTTCCTACTTTAGACCTGCATATAGCTCGTTTTGTAGGAATTGAAGGTATAAGTAAAGACTTGAGCCATTTAATTTTATACCTATTTAAGACCTTAAAAGTGGCAGATATTTCCATTTCTTCCACTTTAAGGTATAAATAAGGTATAACGAATTTCGGACATATACCTAATTTAGACCTCCAAAGTCCTGTTCAGTTGTTCAATGAAAAAACATTAATATGTATATGTTTGATCAATATATTAATTATTTATAATTAATATTAAGTTATGAATAATTAATATATTGATCAAACACATATGTATTAATGCTTTTTCATTGATTAGTAAGGTTTAAAAGGTATAACGAAGGCATTAACTGAACAGGACTTTGGAGGTCTAAATTAGGTATATGTCGGAAATTCGTTATACCTTATTTATACCTTAAAGTGGAAGAAATGGAAATATCTGCCACTTTTAAGGTCTAATGTAGGTACAAAATTTCGACTCGGGCCATTATTGAATACTGAAATATGAATATCCATAACAGCAGTTCGCGAACTTAGTATTTGAATTTTGTGTATAGTATTGTATCATCATTATATTCATTCCATAACTCAAAAACAATGAAAATTGCTTTCTGACTGCGTATGCCTCATTTATTACTAGAAATTCAACGCTTATTTTTGCAATCGCATATAATTCATCTGATCTAATAGAATATCAATCAGTCTATCAACACACTTTTTTGTGTGAAATGATGATCCTCATGTATAATTTCCGTAATTGATTCAAAGTTTTTACATTCGATTGTGATATATGATAGAGAATTTTTCTGAATAATAACTGATGTATTCTCACTTATTATTATTTGAGATATGATGATACATATGACAGTTGCATCTGTATCAAGCTATATAATTAGATTTATAATGCGTAATTATTGGAGATAATAAGGTCCTTATATCAAATAAAAAAGTTGAAAGAGAAAAATTGAATTAGATTTTTTGCACAACAGTTGAATGTTCAATAGGATATAAATGAGTCTATCAATACACTTTCTTTGCTGGAATAATGATGCAGATATGTGATTTTCAAAATTGATTTGAAGTTTCAACATAACACTGTGTGATATTTGGAGAATTTTTTTAAAAAATGTTAAAAATTGAATTAGATTTTTTTTCACATCATTTTTCATCTTTCATGCCATTAATTCTGACTAGTGTTAAAGTAGACCGCCGGAGTAGAGAAAGAATAGAATCTGTCATGAGAGAAAAAGACAAACTTATAGATATAACGTGTGTTAGAAGATGGTCGTTTCCTTGCAATAATAAAAGGCAAAATGATAGGGAGTATTGAAAGTAGAAGAAGGATACTACAGTACGCGGAACGAGAAAGACATGTTTACGCATCATACACACATGGAATAAGAAGACCGAACAGATGGTGACAACCAGGACTGAATTTTTTTTGTTTGTATTGCTATCGCTTGCTATTTTTTTGTTAAAGTCAAGCATTTGTGAGATCTCATGATTGTGGTCTGCTTCAATTTTCCGGTTCGCGTATAGATACACGGTTCATATTTCCACTTCGCAGTGAACTTGGCGCGAGACACTACCGTGTCTCTTGATCCTTCTCTTACTTCCAATACGCTCCATCGTTTTGCCTTTTATTATTGCAAGGTAACAGCGATCTTCTTCTAACACACGTTATATCCAAAGTTTGTCCTTTTCTTTCATGACAGAATTTTTTTCTTTTTCTACTCTGGCGGCCAACTTCAACACTAGTCAGAATTAATATCAGGAAATATAAAATATTATGATTATTGTTATTTCTTTGTAACTCTAGTGGCCAATTTCAATACTGATTTAAAAATTTTTGAAGATGATGAGTTAGCGACGAAGCACAGTTATAGCAATAATAATAATAATAATAATAATAATGGACATTCATTCTCAACTGTCACGAAAAAAGCTGATTCAATATTTTTATTTATTATAGTAATAAAATTTTTAGTAATAAAATTTCTAGTAATAAATGGAGCATATTCTGTCAGAAAACAATTCTCATTGTTTTTGAATTATGGAATTGATATAACACTATACACAAATTCGAAAAACTAAGTTCGCAAACCGCTATTATGGATAATTATAATTCAGTATTAAATAATAGCCGAAAATACGTAGCTTAATTACCCTCAGTAAGATCATCAGAAGGATCGCATTCGATGAATTATATCATCGTTCATCTGCATAAGTTAACAAATACGCCATCATAAATATAACCGTTTAAAGTGAATGCATAAGCCAGAAACAGAATTGAACCGCATTTATAAAGACGAATACATATATTCTAAAGTGAAAGATACTGTACTTTCGATTACCAAAATAACTACATATATTTGACAATCATATAACGAAGTTAGGAAGATAATGCATGATTTCCTTTCCATAATAATGACAAAGCTTTTTGTTATGTAAATGTGATAATACAATTTCTTTTTACTCCACTCACATATACTGATAAAATATTCCCCAGTTGTGACAATCAATTAATCAATTTGAGGGTATCATAATAAGGAAATGGATGGGATTTTCCTTACTTAATTAGAACGCTTATAAATTTTAGATGGTTTTCATTTGTGAAATCTCTTTCAATACAATCACCGAAACGAATTCAATGCCCACAGTAAATCTCAAAATTTTGTTAAATTTTGGTTTTCAAAATATTTGAATATGAGGAAAAAATTTTGATAATTAATACCCCTGTATTGTAAGAATGGAAAATTGCTATTTCAAATTTTGTCCCGAATTCCTTTCAATAACAGCCATTTTTAATAGTAGCCGCATTTGAACAAACCCACGGTTTGCTATTCGAGGTTTTTTACTGAATATGAAATTCATTTATGTATTAAATTTGTTTTATTTTTTTGAAAAAAATCCTTGTATTTTTTATACTTGAAATATAACAGGGATTGGTTTGTTGCATGGAATTATTCAATTTATTGATTATTTGGTTATTAAATTTTGAATCTGTTGAATTTGTTTATTGTATTTTAAATCAAGCATGTATCACCATTGAGATGGCGATATCTGTCATTTCTTTTTTTTATGTTCTCCCAAACCCTCATTTAATGAGAATTTCGAATGACGTCTACCATAATTTGGGAAATATCCAAAATACGATAAATTTTTGAGTAAAAAAATATGTCTATACTTTATGTTTCTTGATTGGAATTTGAAAAATTATATATTATCTCTATAAAGTTCGTTTTCAATGATTTCATTTTTACCAGAAAAAGGAATGATATCTAGTCAAAAAACCTTTACAATAATAGAAAGAGAAAGAGAGCGCAAAGTTCTTATATGACTTTATTCAATTATAAATATGTGTATTTCATTAAATAATTCATTAAACTACTTCACAAAAAGGATTGATATCAACTTGTATTGTCAAGTGCATAAAATACGGTAACGGGCTTACTACATAATTATATTCGTTATTCATGATCACAGCAACATATAGGTTTGGGGTAAGTATCATTTGTTTCACTTGCATTTCCGAAAATTCTCGTCACCTGCTATAAACAATATAGTTATTGATGTCGAAATTTGGTGCTGAGTTTGTCTCGTGAAATTTCATCATTATTCAAATTGATTGATGATATCCCGAGTCGAAATTTTGTTCCTACTTTAGACCTGCATATAGCTCGTTTTGTAGGAATTGAACATATAAGTAAGGACTTGAGCCATTTAATTTTATACCTATTTAAGACCTTAAAAGTGGCAGATATTTCCATTTCTTCCACTTTAAGGTATAAATAAGGTATAACGAATTTCGGACATATATATACCTAATTTAGACCTCCAAAGTCCTGTTCAGTTGTTCAATGAAAAAACATTAATATGTATATGTTTGATCAATATATTAATTATTTATAATTAATATTAAGTTATAAATAATTAATATATTGATCAAACACATATGTATTTATAACTTAATATTAATTATAAATAATTAATATATTGATCAAACACATATGTATTAATGCTTTTTCATTGAACAACTGAACAGGACTTTGGAGGTCTAAATTAGGTATATATATGTCCGAAATTCGTTATACCTTATTTATACCTTAAAGTGGAAGAAATGGAAATATCTGCCACTTTTAAGGTCTAATGTAGGTACAAAATTTCGACTCGGGATACTACCATGTGGAAATTAATATTTGTCATTCCTTTATGTTCTTACATTTTATGAAAATTCTGAATTTCGTTTACTCTTTAGAGAAAATTCAAATTACGATAGATTTTTATATGAATGAATTATATTCATTTGTTCATTTGTTCAAATCAGAAAATATCGATTATCTCAGAGAGTTTCAATTTTGATTATTGTACTTATGCAGTAAAAAAAGAAGTGATATCAAAATCGAGAAAACTTTTTAAGAAAAAAAAGAAAATCAAGGCGCCAAATTCTTACATGATGAAAAAATTTAATTGCAAAAATTACTCTGGAAAAAGTTGCTTTGAAAAAATTACTTTACCAAAAGATTTGATATCACTCATTAATACTTGGAATATAACGGTGGTGTTGGTGGGTTTGTTTCGTGAAATTTGATCATTATTCAATTGATTTATAATAAACTCCTATGTGATATTTGATATTTGTTATTGCATTCATGTTCCTATATGTATTTTATGAGAATTCGGAATTTCGTTTATTTTTCAGAAGAAATTCAAATTACGATAGATTTTTATATAGATGAATTATAATTAATTTCTATATGTTTATTAATAATTAATCAGAAAATATTGATTATCTTAGAAAGTTTCAATTTTGATTATTGTACTTGTAGTAAAAAAAGAAGTAATATCAAAAAAGAAGGACAAACTTAAAAAAAAAAAAGAAAAAAAAGGCGCCAAGTTCATTTGTGGCAAAAAAATTGAATCGCAAAAATTACTTTAGAAAATTTATTTTGTAAAAGTTACTTTGCAAAAAGGTAATTTGAGAAAGTTACTTTGAAAAAAATTACTTTGTAAAAAGTTTATCTGAAAAAGTTACTTTGAAAAAATTACTTTGAAAAAATTACTTTACAAAAAGATTTGATATCAGTCATTTGTTTGCCAAGTACACAATACAAGGTTATATTGGGATCCGTCAAATGGATATATGACATCTGGTGGCAACTCATGTAACTAGGATAGGAAGCACATTAACAAGCATACAGTAGTGATATAATTGTAAATTGTTAATTTTCTAAAAATAATAGTATTAAAAACATTAAATTGGTTATTTACTCATTAATAATGGAGTCTGCAACATTTTTTCCTCGTGCGAAATATAAAAGGAAGATAGTTTGTTCTGTAAAAGGTTGTGAAAGCGCTTCCAATAAAGATGTAAATATACGTTTCCATAAGTTTCCCATGAAAACGAATCGTTTTGTGTGCTGCGAAAATTTATTTGGACAAACGGAGCGAAAAGATCAATTAGAAGTTTGGATGAAGACGTTAAAAATGAAAGAAGTGAGCTCTGGAATGAAAGTGTGTTCCCTTCATTTTTGTAAAAACGATTACGTGTTACCAAGTAAGTAAATTTCATGTTTAACCTAACTAATTTACATTAAAATGTGACAAATTTATTTTACGAGTTATATTTGAATAAAATGTGTAGAAATTAAATTCTTATGTATGCTTATCTCTTTGACAGACGTAACAGCAATAAGAAAACGCCTTAAAACGACTGCAGTTCCTTCCCTTAACTTACCACACAATGAAAATACAACTAGCAAAAAACGAAATATTCGAGTTTTAAACAGAAACCTCCAAAAAAATAAAGTTGAAGAAAATCTTAAACCGGATGAGTCAGTTTTACAACATGAAGACGCTTTATTAGACAATAAGCATGAAGATTTAGAAATTTTTTTTGATGGAGTTTCGATAATGGCTCCAAATGAAGTTTTGGAGATGGCTGCTGATGAAGTTTTGGAGGTGGCTACTGATGATGGGCAACATGCGTCAGCCTGTAATTGCAGACGATTGAAACAAAATGCTGAAGTCCAAGTTCAAACTCTTTTTTTTAAACAAAATTTCAGTCATTTTCTAACTAACGATGAAAAATTAAGTACGTTTACTGGAATTGAATCTTTCGCGATTCTCAACACTATTGTTGAAATTGTAACAAAAAATTTTCATCATCGGCTGGAACATCATAACACAAAAATGAGTATTAGCGACAAAGTAATTATGACTTTTGTCAAATTCAAACAAAATATGGCCTATAATTGTTTGGCCATTTTATTTCACTGTTCTGAGAACACATGTCAACGAGTTTTTTTGGAAATGATTCCAGTTTTAAGTGCATCTCTGAAAAGTGTTATCAAATGGCCATCAAAAGAAACAATATCCAAGAATTTACCTCTCTGTTTTGAAGGGTTTGAAGATGTTAGAGTTGTACTTGACTGTACAGAATTATTTGTACAACAACCGAGTGAACTTTGCTGTCAACTTCTAACTTATTCAACGTATAAAAAAGGACAAACGGTCAAGTTTATGACAGGTGTAACTCCAGCAGGAACTATATCATATGTAAGCAGAGCTTACGGCGGTCGAACCAGTGATAAGGCTATATTTAATCATTCTGATATAAAAAAACTGTTACAATCTGGAGATGGTATTATGGTTGATAAAGGCTTTACAATAGACGACGAATGTAAAGCAAATAAATGGATATGCTATAGACCTCCTTTCTTAAAAGAAAAACAGCAATTTTCCAAATCAGATGCGATTTTGACTTCCAAAATAGCTAAAGCACGAGTGCATATAGAAAGGTCCAATCAAAGAATTAAAAATTTCAAAATTGTGGGAGAGACTATGCCCGCACATCTCATACCAGCAATTGAAAATATTTTTAGTACAATATGTGCTACTGTGAATTTAGGTTCACCAATTATAAAAGATGATAAATTTATGAACCCGCAATAATTTGATAATGTAATGAATCTCGATTGTACAATGTAATGTAGTATGTAAAGTCAGAAAATCATGTAATATTACAACGAAAATACATCAATCATGTAAGAATAATCACTTTTATTAACATTTGTAATAGAAACACGTTTTAATAAATACTTTTTATTTTTAAATAATAGAAACTTTTCATTTAATAACAATGTAGTTGCAAATAAATTATATTTACTTATTAGTATCACGATTTTCTTTGGTAGAATCATTTCTAAGGCACATTTTATGCAGCAACGTATTGAAATATAATTTTTTAAGGTTTGTCAACATATTAATAACAAATTCTTTATCGAATAAAATATTTATAATCTTAAAACTTTTATCAAGAGAAGCATATATTAAAAATACTGTCTTTTTCACATTTGATACAGTCATCCCTAATTGGACTTGGCCGTAATACTTATGCTGTTTTTTCAGTAATATTTCATCATTTTTAAACACTAAACATTTTCCAAACTCTCCTTTTATTGCAACATCTACACTCATTTTCTGACCTTTAAAAGGACACTTTATTTCCAGCAATGAATCAGGCTTCCCATCTTTGAAGATGATTCCATCAGGAGAGAATCCTAACCATGGATTCTGAGGACTAATTATCAAGCCTGTTTGAAGTACTTGCTCACCTCTTTTTTCAATATACACTTGTAAAGCTTCTCTTTCAGTATTTTTTCCATATTCCGTGTATTGACTT
The DNA here is from genome assembly GCA_918226075.1 of Microctonus brassicae. NCBI lineage: Eukaryota > Metazoa > Arthropoda > Insecta > Hymenoptera > Braconidae > Microctonus > Microctonus brassicae. The sequence continues at coordinate 7,791,939 of OW445489.1, forward strand.
TTAAAATTGGATATATTGAAAATGGAATCGAACTTCTTCTGCCAGTTTGGATTTTTATTTTTTATGTATGTTAAAAGACTATAACAAGTTGTACCCGTTATTCGATACTGTCTTGCTTGAAGCCAATCTTCATAAAAAAGTAATGTCTTTATACACATATCAACAGGATTTACAATCAATTTCGAAAGTACATTACAACAACACGGTTGAATCACTGTTGAATCGATTTCGATATTTTCTATTAATGTAGAAACATCATTTTTTTGGTGGTTGAAAATTGTCTCCAATGCATTTCTGTCGATTTCATTTGACAATGAGTGCAAGTTTGATTCACTTGTTTTCACCACTGATTTATGTCGTCCCAACCTGTTGATAATGAGTACACATTAAACATATCCTTTATGATTCCATTATTACTTTCGCTAAGAAATGTAAAACTTACTGTTCTTTGGCAAATGCTGAAGAAGGAAGATTTTGTAAAATAATAGCATCCAATTCGTTTACATCTATATCGTCTTCTAAATTATATTGTTTTATGTTTTCACTTTTAAAACATTTGTGGTCTAATAGCGGCTGAGGTGAATAATTGCCTATTGCATCTTTGAAAGACCTTTTCCAAGCGCATGGTTTGTCAGTGCATGATAGTTCTTGTGTTTTGGTAATATCGTGACTGTAAAGAACAAAATGGTTAATAACAATAATGATATATATTTATGATGATACTGTACGATAATAATTGATGACTAACAAACTTACCATTAATAAAAATCATTATACGAATATTGTAAGGTTAGAAACTTACCTATTACAATAGAGCAATGTTGCAATTATATGTTTACACTGTTCGCCTAAACCAGCTTTGCACGAACATTGTACCGACATTATTCTACCATTCAACTGCACTTTACCATTGATTTCATGGGGTGTTTCTTTTAATTTTGAGGTTTTAAGACAATATGCCGTGAAACTAACCGTATCTGACAGCTCATTTGAATTTTTATTTTTACAGCATTTTATAATGTGACCGGCTTTTAAAATCCTTTCTCCTTCTACAAAATTCCTTTGTTTAGGATTAGTACCAGCCCAATCACATATTGCACGTATATTAATCATGTTTTTCTTAATTTCTAATTCATATAATTACACGTAAAACTATACCCCCTTTTTAAATTTGCTTCCTAAGTCCGCCATGTTTTTTAGGCTCCTCCCATCTGACGGATCCCAATATAGACTTACTATGTATTATATTACATATATTATATATTATATATGTAGTTACTATGTATTATATATCATATATATATTATATTGTACATACACTTATTATGTAATTATATTAGTCATCTATATTTATAACAGAATACACATCAATGATAGGTGTCATTGATTGCCATTTCTAAGAAACCTCATAATCACCTATTGTAATCAATCCATAGATATATATGCCAAAAATTTTTTGTCAATATCCCACTTTCAATACGAACGTACTTAGCGCGTCCGAAATAAGTATAACTAATCATGACCGTAGAATATCTTGACGCATGTGCTGTGTGGCTGATATGGATGTTGAATTCTAATGCTGATATTCATGAACACAACGATGCAGATATTCATGAAACTCTGCGGTATAAACGCAATAAGTAAATGCTTTGTAATGATGATATATGTATAGGAAATCCGCTATCAATATGAATTATGCATAAAATTTTAACAAATATGAAATTCATCGACTGATCGGACGCGTCAAGTACGTTCGTATTGAAAGTGGGATATTGACAAAAAATTTTTAACATATATAACTATTGATTGATTACAATATGTGATAATGAGGTTTCTTAGAAATGGCAATCAATGACAGCTATCATTGATGTGTATTCTGTTATAAATATAGATGACTAATATAATTACATAATAAGTGTATGTATAATATAATATATTATATATAATATATGATATATAATACATAGTAAGTCTATATATAATATATAATATATGTAATTTAATACATAGTTAGTCTATATATAACCTTGTATTGTGTACTTGGCAAACAAATGACTGATATCAAATCGTTTTGTAAAGTAATTTTTTCAAAGTAATTTTTTCAAAGTAATTTTTTCAAAGTAACTTTTTCAGATTAACTTTTTGCAAAGTAATTTTTTCTAAAGTTGTATTTATACGCAGATTACAACGCTATGGTGTATAGTACAACAGGCAACGCACTCAAAAGTCCAGTGCAAAATAGTACACTGTACTTTATAACTTGAGAGGTGCTGCCATATATTGATCAGATCAAGAATTAATTGATTCAATCCGTAACAGACTGTTCTACCAATAAAATGTTTGGCCTCACTTGGTTTCATAAAACCAAGAAAATATTTTCTTCTCACTTATTATGATTAATTTGTTCATACATAAATGCAATCGTTCATCACATTGACGAAATACGCCGACTATCAAATCCCTCGGGGTTGGTTCTCCACCGAGTTTCTTCGTGGACCTTGGCTGCTTTCGCAAACCTCCAGTAGATATAATTAATATCCACAATATCTTCCGTCTAATGAAACAACTTAAATTATTATTCATTCACCGAAATGTTGAATATAATCAAAATAATCAATTTGGCTTCTTCAAACACAGTTTGTATGAATGCCAATAACCCATCCATACATTTTTCTAATCGTAATTCAGTTTATAACATTAAATTTACATTTTATTTTCCGTTAGACAGTTATTATATTGTCTACTAAATCATTCGTACAAATTCAAATAACCTTCATAACCAGTTCATACTAAATTAAATTAAATATATTAACTTACTGAATATTGACCAAAGTGAAAATGCATGCAATATTTGAGATCAAAGATATTTCAGGTTATAAATGAGGAAGACATGCGTAATCATTGAAAGAATGATTCATCCGTAGTTAATTTTATAATTTGAATGTGTTCCATAATAATGATTGCTGAAGTATTCAATATAATAGTATTTATTACAATGATTATACAAAATTTTCTTCTTTGACTCAATATAAACTCTATAATACTGCTCTCTTTGCATCCGCTCTCTCTTTCTCAATTCAATTCACTCAGTGCCTCGCTATACTTTTCGTACTCATTCTCTTGTACTTATTCTCCTTTGGACACCATCGTACGCTTCCGTCAAATTACGAGAACTTTTAGGACAAATTTCCGTCTCACCTATTAGAAGTTTCTGTAATATACAAGCTTACACGCTCGTGCGTATAAGTGAGAGTAAATACAATCTTTTCAGGTGACCAAGGTACGCAGCGCGAGGTGAGGTATTATCCTACGTACTACATTACAATTGATATTTATACTTGAAATATAACGGAGGTACTCGCGTCGAAATTTTATTTTTACTTTAGACCAACATGTAGCTCGTTTTGTAGGAATTGAAGGTATCATTGAGAACTTGAGCCGTTTAATTTTATTCCTTCTTAAGACCTCAAAAGGGGCAGGTATTTCCATTTTTTTCACCTTAAAGCATAAAAAAAGTATAACGAATTTCGGATATACCTGATTTAGACCTACAAAGTCCTGTTTAGTTAATGCCTTCGTTATATATTTTTTTACATTGTGACGTGACGTTTTCTAGGCGCCACGCATAATATTTAAAAATAATATTTATATGATAATTTACGGCAACAACAGTTACCACCACAGCACACAAGGGATGCCACTTCCGTTTGAATGATAATAATTGATGAATAAACCGGGAGAATTCATTTATAATATGAAATTTAATATATTCATTTAGTTGTTAACGAAAATGAAATGGTAAGAAAATAATGGTAAAGATAATAATAATAATGAGCGTCCACATTCCAATCTCTTTGTTACGTACGCATAATGATATCATGAATCGTCAAATAATTATTCTTCAAATCAGTATAAATCATTAGACTGCATTATATTTATTTGATTTATTGTGTTTGTACACTTTTAGGCATTTATTTGATAATATTATAGTAATATTCAATGTTCCCTTATATTATTCTAAATTCATTCATTATTTCTCTAATCTTTTCTTCAAATACTTAATAGCTTATTTTTATTCTGTCTAATTTTGCTTCATTCAATCATATTGTAAATCAAGTCTTATATCATTTTGTACAAATTATTTATTGCCAAGCAAATAAGCGATAATTTAATTTTTTATCAGTCCAAACGTAACTGCCATTTTTATGGCCTAAAATTGTATATCCTATTGCCCTGTCCTAAGTAAATAATTAAGTACTTCAGCCCACTCTCCCACTACTCGATACTCATTTTTTCCTTGCCCCCCACTCATTATCCAATTTTCCCTTTCCTTTCCTAATTTTCAAATTACTTGTAAAATATTATTTTTATGTAAATCAGTCGTCTTCTAATAACAGTCAAAGAAGCAAGTAAACTTCCAAGTAAAATAATATCAAAAATATACGCCGATTTTCAATCATTTCATTCTCGTGCTGTCAGCATAAGCTACTTGTTGGCATCTTACTGCTGCGATAAACCAATCGTGGCACAAAACATTGGTCCTTCGAGCCGGATATTGTTAGAAGTTAACTAATAATATTCTATTAAATTTCAATTTTCGGCAATCGCGCCATATTCAATCGCAATTACATATCTCAAGTTTGTACAAAGTAGTACATCATAAATACTCAACAACTATACTGTTCCGACGGCAAGTATAGCAACACATTGCAATCAATCGCGCATTCCATATAGATACATTGAAGTGTAATAAACACTCATCGCAAGTCTGTGCAAATTACTGCGCCAACAAATAAACATTATATTGTACCGTCGGCAACTACAATAGTGCCCGGAATCAATCGCATTCCACATATAAACGCGCAATATAGTTCAGTTTTAAAATAATCAAGTGAGCAGTGTGATTTCACATAGAAGACCATATCTTCAATCCACAACGCAAGTCAACAACTGTTGCGGGCATCATCGAGCATCCCGCCAGGCATCATCATCGACGAGCAAATCGTTGCAGCAACTCCAGAATCTACATTCATCATCAACATATGTAGTGATATAGGTTATGTTCTGGATCAAAATTAAAATTTTGTACAATAGTGCGCCATATTTTACAGCAGTCAGTAACTTAGAGTTCTGTATATCCCGTGGTCGGTTTATGCGATGTTACCGAGCGAAAACAATATGGCTGATTTTCTTCACTATAGTGTGATGTATTCAGTATAAATGTTGTTCATACTATAGTACTGTGTATTGTCGATAGCATGAATCGATGGGATTCATGATCCACCAATGCGCATCACCTATTTTCACGCAGGAAAAGTCATTTTTAACTACGCAGTAACTTTATATTATAAAATAGTAGGAGTAGGGATATTACTATGAGAGTATAAGATTTTTTTCCATGATGCTTTCATTTTATTTTCAAGTTTCAAAGGATTCCAACATGGATGAATTACCTATACCATTAACATCAGAAGAAGTGATATTATTGAAAACGTTCCCACCATATAAATTGCGCTGGTCTGATATCATTCATGAACTTTTTGGTAATCAACCGCCAGCGAATATATTGGATTTTCTGAAAGACACAGTGAATTATCAAAATAATGTTTTACGAATTTGGCATTTACGCGAACGTGAAACTATTGAAAACATAGGAGAAGTTTGGTCAAAGTGCATATCCATCCATGATGGTCTAGGCATGATGATCGGAATGTTAAAAACAATGTCCGAAAGTGTAAATGACTTAATAATGAATGTGTTTCATTTGAAACGTGAATACGAAGTCGAGAAAAAAAATTTGGATAACGCAAGTGTTTCATCGATAGTTTCATCCAATGAAATTGAGGGTTCAACGATTGTTGAAGATCTGATTGACAATATAATAGACATATCAACAAGTGTATTTCAAATGTCGGAACAGACAAAACAGTTCATATTAGATAGAAAAGAAGAGTTCAATAATAATTTATAAAAAAAAATGTTGAAGATGTATTTAATTAAATAAATCAATAATATTTAATGAATCAAAATTTCATTTTATTATTATTATTTCATGTTTTTACATATTAATCATCCTACTTATTACACGAATACAAAGTATTTTTTCTTAAACTAATTTCCTGACAATACCACTAATAGGTTTATATTCAACAATACGATCATGTAACATCAAACAATAAGCTGTGGTTTGAGTTGGAAACGCATTGACAGATTCAATTTCAATTCGTACGTCTACTGGTCCTGACTTCAAATTTTCATTCTGCTTTGAACAATCAATCACTACAAGTGGCGCATGTGACACAAATTTAGATTTTGTTAACATAGGATTAGATTCTTTACTATAGTACGATGATTGAAAATTTGTATACATATCATGTAATATAGCATATTGATCCTTATCAAAATCTAAATTCAAGTTTCCATAAAAATAAGATTGTGAATTAAGGAATACTTTTACATCTCTCAATTTACAATGATCAAAGTGACTGGCATTTTTAGTTGCATTATTTTTTCTCAGAGTTTGAAATCTTAGTATGATATAGCGTGGCTTCTCTAGTTGTGTTGTAGTTTTGACAACCCAAACATTCTTTGCAGATGTTGGAAGCAATGGATATTCATATAATTCCCATGCACGAAAACTAATTGAAATGGATAGATCTTTAGCTATATAATTAAGCAATTGAATTTTTTGTGTATCTGAAACTTTTACATATGGTATCATCCATTCAATTTTCTGAAGTGTAAACTTAACATTTTCAGCTACAGTTTGAACAATAGCATTCAAATCAGTATTCGCTCTCGTCAGAATTAATTCATGTTTAGCATTCACAATAACTTTCTGATAATCTTCAGCGAATCCCAACAATAAATTTAATGGAATAGATATATCAAAATATCCATTACGTCAATTATTTTATCATTATCTTGAGTTAACCATCCTGCATTCTCTAACAGATAATTCTGTCCTGAGCATAGGGAAGCATATCCTTTCATAAGAGATGTTATACCAACATTTTTATTTCGATCAATTTCAACTGCATTCAATTCATAACGTATCTCCTCAAACAGATGACAAATGGCAAGGTTTACTAGTGATGTAGTTGCAACTGCAACATTATCATTCTTAGTCAATCGTCCACAGATATGTAATGAGCTTTTGCTTGGTAATAAACATAAGTCTTGATGTTGCACAGCAATACGAATTTCATCATTGTTGTTGAATGTCGACGATACATATGGTTGATGTGAATGAATTTCATAATGTGCAATAGATTCATCGAATACAATTGCTTTTTGAATATTTAAGATTTGCGCCATGGTATTAGACATACAAAACAAAAACAACACACTTTTATTGTTTCCCACGTAGTTTCAATCCCAGATTTTTCAGCAATTGAATATTCTGAGGTGTTAGCTGTTTGTGTGGTACGTGATGACTGATCCTTTTTCGACATGTTGACTTGCTTTTATAACTACCACCACTATGAACTATTGGTTGAATAACTGTATCATATACAATGCCCATTACTTTATTGACTTTATGTGTAGTCTAATAGTTATGATTTCACCACGAAAGTTTACAAGTTCACCGTCTTGATCAACTATTCTTAGCTGTAAATGTTGTATTGACTGAACAGTGATTGGCATGTAAATGACATGTAATGGTACTTCAACGATCTTATATCCTGGTGGGACAGTTGGAAAAAATTCATGTATTGTATGTACTCGATGATCATTAATATAAGCTCCGGTGGTGATATTACATTCAACACGAAGTGCATTAACTTTAAGTATTGTCACTGGTAAGTCAGACTTATGGATACTGCCTGATTCAAGTATACGTGGCTCAAACCCCAACAATCGTCCAATAGAATCCTCGGGAATGAAATTGATAGAAACATTACTTTGAATCTCACAACACAATTCATTATTATTAGGTTTGAGTGTGAATTGTATGTTTGGTAATGCTTTCTGCACATAACTCTCAATATCTCCAATTTCATAGCTACCAGTTGGAATGATTGTTGGATTTTCACCTCCAATTATATCAAATTTGTTGTTGGTCTCATCAACATTAGGAATTGAATTAAAAGTCAGCAATTCAATAAGCCCCAACATATATGTTTTATTTGGTGAGAGTTCAATTGATGGAAAATATTGAGCCTCCAGTATGGAGGATCTCCCCGTTAAAGTTAATGTCAACGAATCGTCCATGACTGATATTAATTCATTACAATACAATGTTTTTATAGTTGTTGAGTTAAAAATTTTAAACATAGATGACCACATATTACAGTATTATAGTCTTGATATCTGTTATGATTATATTTCACCCTACCAACATCGAGATAATCCATTAATTCTTTAGGAGGTTGCAAATCACCGAAACTATCAAAGTATGTAACATCTTTATTCTTTTTCATATATGCTACCCAGTGAGTTCCAGATCCATTTTTATCATCAAGATTGACAATAGCCGATTCATTTTTCCATGGACCTGATTCTGGTAAATTATTTCTCATGAATATTCCACGAAGATGTGGAATTTTCATAATTTTAGCATACTTCATGAGATCAGCATTGGTTAATGCTCGATGTGGTAGGTCTATAAGTTTTTTGCAGGATTCAAGTAAAGATTTAAACCTTTTTTATATGGTTTCGAATACATTCCTTTGCCCAAAGCAATAGATTCCATCGTTTCATTGTGACGTTTGCTCTCAGTCAATTCACGTTTTGCTGCACTCGCATCATTCACAACTTTAGCTATACCGGCAGCACCACCAGCTAGAGCACCAGCAGCACTCAAACCAGCAAAAATTGGTAGGAGAAATGGTAAAATACCTCCTGTTTTCATTGGAACTGGTAATATACGTGGTGGGGCACCCAATTTACTTTTACCACCAGCTTTTTTCACAGCAGCTCGTGCACCATTCAACGCTGATTTGAAAATATTTCCATCTGAATGCATCGAATTTTTCGCTTCTTTCATAATTTGTTTGAAAGAAATCACAGGTTTTTTCTTTATAGATTTTTTTTTCATCTTTCTCCTCTTCATACCAGCACCAAGTTTAGATTTTATATTCATCATGTTCGTCACACCCCAAGGTACAGCCTTCGCACCAATATTTTCGTCTTTAGCAAAAATACGTGCAAATGCTTTTTTAGCTAATATTCTATCAGCTTTATTTCTTTCAATTATGTTCTCTCGATTTTGAGAATATGCAATATCGTGATCACTACATGCAGCATCAAGGGGATTGATTCCAGGATCACCACGTTTCAATCTCTTTGATAATTTGGTGCCAGGACCACAATATTGATAACCGGGAACATGTACTTCGAAAGGTAGCTTGTTGATAATATTATTGACGAAACCTTCACCACAAGTAGAACGTGATGCCATATGAATACAATGCTAGTCTTTAGATAACTAAATAAATTGTTCCACCATCACTGATATGTAAGCAATTATCCATATAGTTTAACATTTAGTTTGAGTCATAATGGCGTCCGAGAAACAGATCTCCACAGTTAAGTTCAAGAAGCAGACAATAACATTACCTATAATGAATTTTGATAATGAAATTCCTCGACAAAGTAATAAAGAGAAACGACATGGTGAATTATTACCAAATAGTATGCGAGCTATTTTTTGTGGCCCATCAAATTGTGGTAAACCGAATGCACTCTTAGCACTCATCCTAATGGTTTGAGATTTGAAAATATTTATGTTTATTCAAAATCATTAAATCAACCAAAGTATAAATACTTGGAAAATATATTAAAACCTATAGATGGTGTTGAGTATTTTCCGTTTAGTGATCATGAGGAAGTAGTTACACCTGAAGAGGCACGACCTAATTCTATCATGATTTTTGATGATGTAGCTTGTGAGAAGCAAGATAATATCAGAGCTTTTTTTTTGCATGGGACGACATAGAGATGTTGATTCATTTTATTTATGTCAAACCTATACACGTATACCAAAACATTTAATACGTGATAATGTAAATTTGATTGTACTATTCAAGCAGGATGAAATGAATCTCAAACACATTTATGATGATCATGTTAATACTGATATAACATACAAAGAGTTTAGAGGTATAAGTTGTGATGATGTGCTTTAAACACATCATCCCTTGCCTCTTTTAATGGCGAAATATTGCTGCGCTGTAATGAAATAAAATAATATTAGACTATTGAAGTAAAATAATAAATATTTCCGGATAAATAAAGTAAATAATATTGTACTGAGTATACCTGTCGTATAAAATCGTAATAGATTACTATGAAAATGTTGTGTAAATGTAATGCGTGAATGTTTGTGTAAATGGAAGCCGGACGTCTACAATGCAAACATCAACTGAGAATCAGGGAGCAGACTTCATTTATTATCAAAAGAATTGGATGAGACGTTTTCCAGAGTGTTGGGCCAGGAGAAACAATTCATTAGTCAGTTACAACCAAAGATCAAAACCATAACCTGAAAAATAATGTGGTGAGATGAATATCGAGACAATTACGATATGGAAAATAATAATGATTATAAAATAATACTCACGGGAGCAAAACATCCGGAGGAAATATTATTAATCAATAATCACTAATCAATCCCCGTATAATTATTGAGATTAACAACATTACATTCAATCATGGTATAAGATAATAATACACCATGTATGACACTTATGAGGGTTAGTGATACCACCAGATCTACATACATCGACTTGGCGCCACCGGACTACCGAATTCAGCCGTATAATTATGATCCAACCTGCATAATTCAATATTGCAGTCGATAAATTATAAACCTTATAATTTTTATCCCGGTAGAGTCCGCGTCGGGTCAACGACCGGCCAATTAGAGATCCGGATGTTTGAATTTGAATTGTCGCAGCCAATCAACGCCGCATGGAGACGTGAAGAAGACGACCGAAAATTCTAGAAGAAGAAGACGCCACCAAGACTGACGCTCCGGCCATTTTGACTTTACTTATCCCTGGGAGAGCATAGAGTGTGGTTGCATTGCGTGTGTGTGTCAATATTAAGCAGGAAAAAGTTGTAAAAGGAAGAAAATTGTATTGAGAGATTGTAAAACAACGTCACGGAATTGTACCAAGGAATTTGTTGAACGTCAAAGAGGAATTGTATAATTATTGAAGGCCGTGAAAGTGGAAATACGGCATAGTCTAAGAATTTTCTTTGAGTTTGTATTAATTGGTGAGTGACGCCATTGTTGGGCAAGTTTCTCTTAATAATATTTGTTCGTTTTCTTATCACATTTTTTCCTACGATTTGACAGCGCAGCAATATTACTACGGGCTAAGTCATTAATTGAAATTGTTAATAATTAAATCATAGTTGTTTGTATAAAATCAGTATTTGGAGACCCATCCCGAGCTACGCGCAAGTTAAAAAGAGATAGAAGATCTCCAAAAGGGACTTTGGTTGTGATATTGGATAGAATATTTGCATTATATTAATTAATCTTAGTGAAACATCAATAATTAATGATCCGTAGAAACGATCATATTGGTGTTTCACGAATATTGATTCAAAAATAATTAATTATTATAATTTTAATATTTTTGTATGATTCGCCGGAATTGCTGTTAGTAATAATTAATAATCCATGATTATCAATCGTTATCAATAATTATCAAATATTTTCAATTATTACCAAACGTTCTCAGTTAGTATTAAACTTTTTCAATTAATATCGAACATTTTTGGTAATTATCAAACGTTTTCAATTAATATCCAACGTTTTCAAGTAGTATCAAACATTTTTGGTGATTATCAAACGTTTTCAATTAATATCCAACGTTTTCAAGTGGTATCAAACATTTTTGGTGATTACCAAACATTTCTGATAACCATCAAACGTTTTCAATAATTATTAAGCGTTATTTCATTTATTGTTAAAGTTCTTCATTTTCTTTTTGGAATAAGTTATTTTAATAAATTATTATAAATTTCACCACTATAAAAAGAATTATTTATTTTGGAGCATATTTGAATAATTCTTTTCAGGTTTATTTCTACAATTATTTCATTTTCAGCATTCCGGCAGAACAACAGGTTACTAGAGAAATTCCCTAGTTCTATCTAGTGACTTTCAATTTAAATTTATCAACTAGGGTGGCATCCCTTGAATTATTTTGTCTAAATTTGGGGCAAAATAAAAAGAATATTAATACATTTGTAACAGTAAGTCCGTTTGATGATAATTAATTCCGGATTTTAGCTTTTCTGCGGAAAGGTGACCGTTATAATGTTTATCATGTTGGAATGATGATAAATATAGTTTTATAGTTATTGACAAAGATAGTGACATCAATTCAGGAAGATATAGAAAAGGTTTTGATTGCTTCATAAGTATAAAATGAAAATGATATATACAAGATATTACAGTTCTATTGCGGACACTGTGACGTGGCGTTTTCCAGACGCCGCTCACAATATTTAAAAATAATGTTTTAATTAGTTTTTCGGCAACAACAGCAACCTCCACAGCAACACAACACAAGGGATGCCACTCCCGTTCAAATTATAATAAATAAATAACCCGGGAGAAGTTATTTATATTTCAAATCAAAAAAATGTTCTTTTATTCAATAATAATGAAAATAATAGTAATGAAAATAATGATATGAAAATAATAATATCAATGAAATAATAATCGTTCACATTCTAATATCATACGCTCTTCACGCTTAACAAAAATAATAACGCGACTCGATATAATAACTCAAAATATTCTCTCTCTGATAAATACGTGGATTCTCACACTTAGCGTACATGATAGATTCGCAGCAGACTTCTAATACAATATTACACAAGAAGGGGGGGGGGGGGGTTCTACAGGGGTTCTCACGTACTCTCCTAGCACGCCTTACAGCACACACGTACAGCACAATTTCACTGCACTTTTACAGCTTCCTCGGCTTCATCCTCAGCTACCTCCGCATCTACAGCAGCTCCAACATCTTCAACAGCATCCTCTACTGCACCATCAACACCAGCTACTTTGACTGATGATCCTCTGCTTTCTTTATTCGGCGTCCTCCATGCGTTTGTCGCTACGCAGTGTCACGATCTCCCATCGCCTCTTACGCAATTGCGCCCAAACTCTACACGTACTAACACGTCTTCCTTACTCACAGACTCGATCAACAGTGTCGTTCACTGTCGCTTCAATGCATCATTAGAATAGGTGCATACGCACCTATCCCTACTACTGACACGCCTAATTGGCGCCGCCTGGACGAAAATCGTCACAACACAAATGCGTCAACATGGCTTCTTTAAACATTAATAAGGATTGTAATACACTAACGCGAATAGTAAAGGCAAGTGATGCAATACGTCATAAGCATAGAATGATAAAACACGGTAAAGAAATATCAGAACAGATTATGAATGATGCTTTTAAACCTATTGTGAAACCATTGGGAAATTTAGTGACAACATCTAATCAGATGAAGCAAGAAATAAAAAATGAATTGGCTGATATTCGTATGAAAAATGAACCTGATCAATCGTTCGCAACTGCCATGAATTATGATGAAGAAGGAACATTTTTTGATAATAATGATACTATTAAACGATTCGAACATGATGAAATTACATCTCAAAGTTCACCTTTAAAGCAAGAAGATAATTTATCATTATACATGAAAATGCTTATGAGCAAACAGAGTAATAGTAAATTGGATGTTAGATTTGGTGTACGCAAGACAACTAATAATCAATTGAAAATTGGTGATACCAATATTGAGTTCAATGATAATATTATAAGTGTTGGTAATGAACGTTTTCAACAAACTCCTGGATTGATTGAATTATTATTCACTAAATCACCAAATGAATCAATCATAAGTGATAAAGATAAAGAAAATTATATGAATATCATTAAATCAACAAATGCACTCTATAAACGCTATGATCCTGATGGTAGTCTCATGATGGATAAGAGTTTGAAATATAAACAATATATTGGAAAAAATATAAAACATAAATCTTACTATAAAATAGCTGAAAGAAAAAGTAAACCTTTAGATTATATATACTGGGATGATCCTAATGAACTTGTTGATCGCTTACGATTACTTTTAGCATCTCAATCTGCGGGAAACTCAAGTCATACAAATGAAATAATTTCGATTATCGAAGAACTACGTGAAGCAAAAATTATATATTAACGATGATTTTATAAAAAATTCATCATTTATACATTGATACTTGAAGAAACAAGATGAGTGTTGATATATTTGGACGAAAGTTGGTGAAGAGTAACGCAAAACCAGATCGCGGTCCTCCTGGTTATGGTTTCAAGATTACATCCGATGGGCAATGTGATATGGATGATAAAAGGCTATGTAACATTGCAGATCCTCTGCATGATAATGATGCTGTAACTATGAAGATTGTGAAAAGTTACATTCGAAAAGAAATTGATGACTTTAATCAAACTTTATTTATTTTACGTCATGAAATTATTGAATGCAATGATCTCATAACAAATTATAAAATGAATATACGTAACACAGTCAACAGTTATCGTGAAAATATAGAAAAGGAGATATCTAAACAGATGAATCACATTTCAAAACTGACTTCTGAACTAGTTGCAGTGAATGAAGCGTGTAAAAATAATACTAGGACACTTGAAGATTTAACCAAAACGAATAATTATAATGAAAGCAACGATAGTTGATGAATTACATAAGCCTGCTCGTGTCAATTATAAACGTCGTCATGTTGAGATGAGAGGATTAGATGAAACATGGCAAGCTGATCTTGTTGATATGTCAGCTTATGCAGCTAAAAATAGTGGTTTCAAATATTTGTTGACTGTAATTGACATTTTTTCAAAATATGCATGGGCAGTACCATTGAAAACTAAAAATGGAAAAGATGTTACAAAAGCAATGAAATCTATCATAAAAACTTCACGTAAACCGGAAAAATTACATGTTGATCATGGTAAAGAATTTTATAATAAAGAATTCAAAATACTTATGAAACAATATAATATTAAATTATATTCAACAATCACAAATTTAAAAGCCTCAATATGTGAACGTTTCAATCGCACACTTGAGAGTAAAATGTGGAAACAATTCAGTCTTCAAGGAACATATAAGTGGATTAATATATTATCCAATCTCGTAAATGAATATAATAATACATATCATAGAACAATAAAAATGAAACCTAAGGATGTTACAGAGAAAAATGAAAAATTGTTACATCACACAGTATATAAATCTTATCAAATAGTTGAAAAGCAGCGATATAAGTTTAAAATTGGTGATAAGGTTCGAGTGAGCAAATATAA
The DNA here is from genome assembly GCA_918226075.1 of Microctonus brassicae. Classification (NCBI taxonomy): domain Eukaryota; kingdom Metazoa; phylum Arthropoda; class Insecta; order Hymenoptera; family Braconidae; genus Microctonus; species Microctonus brassicae. Next base: position 7,807,285 of record OW445489.1, read on the forward strand.
ACATATATTTGAAAAAGGATATACACCGAATTGGACAACAAAAAGATTCACCATCGATGAAGTGAAAAATACTACTCCACCAACTTATAAACTAATTGATATTCGTAATGAACCGATTATGGGTTGCTTCTATGAAGAAGAGCTTAGCAAAGTAAAATATCCTGACGTTTATCTTATTGAAAAAGTATTACGAAAACATGGAAATAAATGTTATGTAAAATGGTTAGGATTTGATAATTCACATAATAGTTAGATAAATGAAAAGGATTTGTAAAAATAAAAATAAAATATTTTCAAATATATAAATGCTTATTTATTTATTTACATCATATCATCACAATTATTTTGGTTAATTAAACCACGATAACCCCAAGGAATTGTATCTGTGGTTTGTTCAGAAATAATTCTCTTATCATCCTCCCAACTTAAAGCTACTTTCCTTTGCGCTATCGTATTAACTTCATGTTTTTTACTTCTAATTAAATATTGATTTACAGATAAATTATGATGTTCAAATAGACATTGTTTATAATCCTCGAACTTGATTTTTCTCAATGATGATGCTTTAATACTTTTTGCCTTTTTATGATCATGATCATCATTCAATACTCTAAATGAATACAATTTTGCACGTAGTCCTATAAATTCAGTCATAATTTTTCCATTATTCTCATCTTTCATTAAACCTAATACTTTCTTATTCATTAATGGTATATTATAATTATTATTTGGTGGATAATCACTAGTATCAAACTTATGAATATCACGTTTCATAATTTCATAAACATCAGGTATAATCAAATGATAGATGAGACTATCAGTATCTGTATACATTAATTTAGATTGTTGATTTGGAAACATTTTCTTGATATAGTCATAATGAAAATCGTAAATAAATATTTTTGATATGTCTAAAATGGAATATCCAACGAATATTGGTTTATTGAACTTAACTTTAACACGATTCAACTCAATGATAACCATATCTTTATCGAAGATGGTGCAACTATGAAAATTTGGTCTTGCTATAAGTGCTCGTGCACCACACCTTCCATCCCACTTTGTCACCAATTTCACCTCCTTATGCTTCCGAACATTCTCCATAGTTTTACCATACACTGAGTTGATCATCAATTTGAAAAATCCTTTCTGAAATTCATTCTTTGCTTTTTTTCTTAAATCAGTGTTCAAATCAATATATGGTTTCAACCAACGTGATTGTTCAAACTTGAGAATTCTATGAATCTTATTAATCTTCATACCCAAACTCAAGCATTGTTTTAAATTTCTATAATGGATTACATACTTTTCTTTGGGTAGAAGAGTTGTCATCAATTTTGAATTTTTCCCCGTTGGTGGTATAAAGTGTTGAGGACACAAAGGTAAATCACGATGCATCTCATGAAGCTCTTCAGGATATAATAAATCAACTTCAAATATATATCCAAATTATGAATCGTTTGAAATGTTGATTATATCGTTTTCATTAGTGAATATACATTTTCAATCCACTTAAATCCACCAGATGGTAAATAATCACTCATAGCTGCACCATAAAGATTGTTGGCATCAAAATACATGAGGTATGATTGTTCTTCATTTGGGTTGAATTCATCACCCATGTACTTATTATTCGCTCTGGCATAACGATTTGAACATTGAGCTACACCACCTCTTATACCTTTTTCAATAAATAGTAGCATTTCCGGGTCTATCAAGAGTTCCAATTTTATATTTGTATATTTAAGCATTGCATCAAAAGCTAAACCTGGTGCTGTATAATAATGTAATGCATCTAAATTATATGTTGAGTAGCAACTATGTCTGAAATTTTCAAAAATATCAGCTAAAAGTGATACATCTGTCTTGAGGTAAAGATCTGAATATTCCCCCAATGTTCTAATTTTGAATTCATTCCAAATTGTTTTCGCGTGTTCATAATTTTCATCTGTTATTCCACAATTATTCAATTTTGAAAAGAATTTATCTTTTGTAGGCAATTCTTTCTCATCAAGTTTTAACCAACTGTCAATGTATTCGTATGGAAAAATACCTTTTCTCGTCACTAATTTATATTGATCATCAGATTTGTAATACTTGCGAGTTATTACTTTATCAGCATCATTTATATTTAATGATAATTTATCAATGCTGCTTGCCATGAATCTGTACGAGTCGATGAATCTTAGTGTTATTTTTGTATCTTTCACTTTTTTACTAAATGAAATATATTTTTCCTTGTTAATTGGTAGCAAAAATAATTTCCCTTCTAAATCTTTGGCTATTGATTTGATTATAAAGTGTGAATCATAACCAGATAAATTGTGAAATACAACGGGGATGTAATGTGGAAGTTGATATTGCATATTACAACTTTCATGTACTGCACCACGATACTCTCCAGTTAGATGACAGTGATCACGATGTTTTTTATCCATTTCATTGAATAGCTGTTCACATATGTGGCACAATCTCGCGTTGTTATATTCATGCTTCTGCTGTGTTGTTAGTGCTTTCATAGGTTTTTTATTCCCGAAAATATTATTCACTTTTATTGCTAATGCATGCAATTCATTAGTGAACCATTTGATGCAATCAGGATCTCTTTTTAATTCAAACTTTGATAATGAATCATTATATGAACAGTGTACATAATATGCAATGCTGTGTGGTACATGTTTTTGAGACCCATCCGCGTTTGATTCCAAAATACACTCAAGATCAGCATAAACAGCAAATGGTACAGATTCTTTATATTTATAATTATTGAAGAATAAAAAATTTTCATTTTCCTTTGGCAAAATTACTCGAAGTGTCTTGTTGATGTTCTGACAATCCATTTTATGATTTTCATAAGCATTGAGTGATTTAAAATGACATAAACATCTATCACAAATGTGGGTGCATCTTGTTTTACTTATTTGTCTGACACTAATCGCGAAAGGTTTCGTATCCATGCAGAATGATGAATTTTCTTGAAATCTTCACAATTACTTTTGATATTACTATCAATTATTAGTAAGTGAATTGTTGGTTCTTTACTATTTACTTTCTGTTGTATTATTCAATTTTAAGCACGATTTGAAACTCTCTTCAAGATTTTTTAATAATTCACTATATTGGTTTTTCATTATGAAGTAGCAATATCCTAATACAACAATAGTTTGATGATGTTGTGACGTCCGGAGTTGGACGCCTTTTATTGAAAAGATAACCCTCTTTTATATTTTATATTGAGTTACTTGCACCGAGCGGTATGTGCTAGTTTCTCCTCCCTTGTCTAATGACAACCCGCGTGGCTTGTAGGTATAGGGAGTAGAGGGTCAAGGAGCAGATAGTTTATTCACCAAGGCCTCGAGAGGCCTCGTTTTCTATTTCTATTACTATCTATGGGAATAGGATGTAAATAATAATGAATAGTTAAAGACAGTGTTATATATATTGATGCAACAAGAAAAATTAAAGTACATATATAATAAGATACAATTATTCTTATCAAATACTGGCGCTGTGGGGTAGTGCCACTTCTTAGGATTATACATGGATTCACGTAGCGAACTAAATTTAAGCTAAACAATACTCGATTTCACTTGTCTCAAATACGACAATTTCTTTAATAGTTTATTTTATTACTCTCAGCCTTCTTCTTATAGTGCTAGAGAGTTTTATATTTATGTAACGTGACTCTAATTGATGTTCGATCAATGTAGACACTTCGCGGGTCCACTGCCGTTAACGCGACTATTACTATATTTACTAACCGGACTAGATTGAAACTAAGACTGAGACTAAGACAAATGCTGCTATGATTAAGGGGTTTATATATTCCTCAAACTAGAGCATTTTTGGGTAGGGAGTATGTGACTTTTTTGGTTGGAATGTAGACAAATAGATTTCACGTTATCATGAATTTAATGCACATATGCACTTAGCGTTGGCGACGGACCCATCGATTGCCATTATCGACGCATTCCATTTTCCATGACCTAATGCATATTAGAAAAATCTATTAGCGCATCCTGTGAGTCATTAAGTTCTTGTGAAAAGTCATAAAACCTGGAATGCGTCCCCATCGAGATAAATATCAACTCTTAAGAGTACAGGCTTTTCCAATTTGGGGCCTGATTTATGGTGCCGACTAAAAATATGACTTTAAAGAAAAGAAAAATGCGCGTAGTGAAATTTCGTCCACGAATTAAGCCGAAGACGTGACAATGTCATCTTTTATATTTTCAGCTCTAAAACGTATTCAAACTTGTTTGAACCAATCATAATTGAAGGTTCAATCGATCAAAGAACTACAACCCGCTTCTTTCTTGGAAACTCTAAATACACTGTATAATAAAGAACTTCTAACCGCTTTTCCTTTATATTTTAAGAGAGAGGGGAACTCTCAATATCAAATAAAATTTTCATTTTTCCGAAAATGGACTTCTCTAAATTGAACGATATTTGTCGAGGAGGAAATTTTTTACCTACGAAGTCATGGGATCAGCTAGAAGTTGAAATAAACTATAAAGTGACTGACGTGAAAACTGTTAAAACGGAATTCGGCGAAAGCATTGTTGTAACATTAAATGGAGAGTTTAATGTTTTTCTACCATCAAGAATTGTCAAATATCTGCTGAAAGAACGAGACCAATATAAATTGCTCGCAGATACATCAATGAATGGAAAACTTAACATACATTACATTGGTGGGCAATATAAAGAATGTGAATTTATTAACGTTGAATGAAAAAAGTGATATTTGAATATAATTGTATGTCAATTTTATTTATAAATAAAATGTTTTAACTTAAAATTTATTCTTCATGTACTCATTATATAACCTAACGAAAAAAAATATTTCATATTGTTGATTATTATAATATTTTGGGTATAAATTAATTTAAGATATTTTATAAAAACTTCAATCATATAAAAACATTTTTTACAAAAAGCATTAATTTATTATATCGTTATCATTTTTTTTATTATACTAGTTTTCTAATTATACTTCTATCCCTGAATCATCATCATCATCATTATTATCATCATCACTATAATAATAATAATAATAATTATTATTATTATTGTTATTATTATTATTAACATTATCATTATGTATGAATAATATCCAATCCATTTCCATATCGATGGGCACTGAAGGTGGATAATAATTGACAAGTGATGGACGATGATCATCATCAATTTTTATTCGTTTGAACCAATATGTTTTTAGTATGTCGTCGATTATCAATAAACTTGGAATATTATTTTTAGAGGTTGTAAACCCCTCATAATTACCATGGATATGCGAACATTTATCCATTTCGTTAATTGAAATTTCAATCAAACTCTCATAATAGTTATTAATCAACCATTCACTAGGTATATGGATTGAATATTTTATAAACGCCATTTTCTGCAAAGAAAAAATTATGATTAGTTGAATTATAATATTCTTCATGTATTCATAAGACTTTAAAAAGAATGATAATAATAATATATTAGACTAGAAAAGTATTTTTGTAATATTTAAAAAGCATATTTCATACTTACATTTTTAGAATAATGTATTTTCAATTTCTTGTGTTGAGTTATAAATAACCGCATGTGTCTTCCTCGATGGTTTTGAATAATATGTGATTCATGAAAAGTTTTTTTTTGGCTTGTCTTGAAAAAAATGATTAACATCTTTGGAGAGGTGGTGCGTTAAAGGATCCATAACCAATAAGATTTGGGCATCTTGAGGGGTGATGCGCGCTCAGAATTGGCGCGTGCCATAACAATACTACCTGTTCGCATAACTTGCACCTTTTCATACCCGTTCATGAATATAATAGGAATGATGAAAATAATAACTTAAGATATAATATGAGGATAATGAGAAAACTATAAGGTGGTTTCAAGTAATTATTAATATATATTCTTTTCAATTAATACTTTTTTATTGAATTTATACAATGTTTTAAGTCATGAAAATTTTTGTACATATCAAATCGTATGATTAAAAATGAAATAATATTTTTTACTTCACGAAAAATAACATAAGTTCTTTCTTTCCCATTAAATCAAATAATTCATATTTTTATTTTTCCTTTCTTCCTCACATACATTACAATTTTTGATATATGGATTAGGTCCATCAAATATATCATAGTCACTAGACATATAGTTGTAATGTTTCGAACACCTACGATATCCCATAATATCATTATCCATTCTTAATGTGAGTGGTAATTTGTCCCAAATATGATCAATTTGCGTTGATGCAGATTCAAGAATGAATTTTTTTGAGAAATATGTCATATCTTCTGCTTTCAAGTAGATAAACAAGGCGGGTTCTGGCACAAACCCGTCGGTAACTTGCATTGACCCCTACCTTACCGACAGTTTCATAGTAGGCCTAATCTGTTTTATCATCAGGTCGAAAAAGTCGATATCTGTATTGTCCACTAAGCGACGTTTCTCGTGGTGTGGAATTTTTTATCGATATCGATGATAGTACTATAGTATGCGTTTCTTTGTTGCGACATTGGGGAAATGGATAACTGTACGTTTCTCTATGATTGAACTGTAGTTTCGCTGTTGAGTGGGTGGGGGAAATTCAAATGAATAAATTTTTATTCATAATATATATGAAATATTTTTTTCCTACAAATATGAAAGAATAAAAAACAAATGATGCGTGAAGTCCCTACGCGCAGATGGAGTGAAACTTCACATAATAAAATATAAAAACAAAGATTATATATTTTAAATGATTTCATATTTTTAATTATTTTTTTTACAGTAATACATTTTCATGCAAATTTTATTATAAATAGTCATATTTCACAATCTTTCATTGAATTGAATTATTATTCTCGACGGACAGATCATTCATATCAATTATATTAATGATTGGATTATGATAACTAAAATAAGATATATAATGTTTAATATCGATTTTAGGTATATTCCTTGCAAAAACTGCATCAATAGTAGTACCCCCTTTAGTTGTTGGATCATTTCTACCATTTATCATTTCCAATGAAAATTGTTCGTTGAGGAATTTTATTAATGGTTCTGCTTCTGGCAACGAAAAGTTAACATTGAAATCTCCCGCGAGAATGACCGGCAGTTCGCTATAATCTACAGAATCTCCAATAAAATTTGCCAGAGCATGTGAATCTGCAGTTGTTAACGGCAATAATGATTTGCCGATAAATGATTTGATATCTATCATTGAAGCATTTGGTGATATATAAATAGATATTAAAATTATTTTAGGACTATTATTACATCTGGTGTTAATTGTACACTCTACTGCACATAAGTCTCCAATTCTTGATAACGTTGATATCGTCTCATCAGCATTACTGGAGTAAGGAGCCTTAATTTCTGAATGTGGAGTGATAAAACAATGATTGTCATTTCCATTGCGATAAATGGCAACACCAGAATTTCTTAACTCACTGCGTTGAAATCTTGAAATGAAATCGAAATGAGGTATTGATACCGGAGGTTCATTATCATTCATGAACGTTTCTGATAACATTAAAATATTTATGTTTTCAAAAACTCTATCCATAAAATCATTCGCGTGGGCATGAAGACTCTGGCAATTGAATGATATGATTGATAAACCTTTTCTCAAGCTAATATAATCAAGTAATTGTTTATCCAAAGTGACAATTCGATTTTCACGTAATTTTGTCATTTCATATCGCAAAACGTCGCACGAGTGGTTGTTACTACATTTTGCATGATAAAATTGTTTATGTTTGTTAACAGGAATGATATATAAACTATCAATAGAAACGGCTCTCGACATTGCGACATAAACTAACTGTTGAGATTGCATTTTTTCATAATAATAAACAACTTCATTGAAAGTGCCACCTTGCGATTTATGAATCGTCAATGCACAAGCTGGTGCTAGTGGAAAATGATTTCTTTTGGCTGATATACTTCTTTGTCTATTAAGATAAATGATAGCGTTTCGTCGACGAATCGGAACGGCGAGAGGATTGATGTTGTTCGCTATAGTGAATGAGCGTGATATCATACGAGCCTTTATCCCTGTTTTTTCAGAATTTGGGAATATTAACCATACTCGAGTAACTTGTCCATTGTCGTTTTTCTCGACGTGGTTCAATTTTCCCATGGCGCCATTAGCTAATCCATCAGCAACAGCGATGTTTGTTGTTATAATGTAATATTGCCCAATAACAAGTGTTAAACGTTGTAGCAGCCCACCAGTGTCAGCTGACAATTTCTTCTTTTCTAGTGCTCTACGTGCACTCTCTAGTTGTTCATCATTTTCACAACCGGAGATGAAGTCTACAGCTTCAGATAAAATCTGATCTTGGTGATTCTCTAAAATTTCCTGATTATATTTTTCAACTGTTTGATTGGAATATGCCAGACGTATTCCATGAGGGCATAATTCATTAGCTTCTTCTTCTGTCACAAATCTTGATTCTACCAACGCGAGTTCTTCGTCATCCAAATAATCTCCATTTCCTATTTTCGTTAGAATAGTCGAAAATACAACATTCGATTGACGCATGATTTGTGATAGTTCATGAAGTTTGAAAGAACGCCAAGTTTTTGAACCAATATAATGTTTCGATTGTTTAAAAATTGGTGTGGCTTTTACAGGTGGAAGTTGTCTCAAATCTCCAACTAGTATGACGTCCAGCCCCCCAAAAAGTGTATCGAATTTACCTGTTATCAATTTCAACCTCCTGTCAATTCGTTCTAAGAGTTCCGCTCCTACCATACTAACTTCATCAATTAAAATTAAACGAATGTGTTGAAATAGCGATCTGAATTGTTGTAATGCTTCCGAACTCAAACCATGATCTCCTTTGGTGGATAATGACAGAGCAGTGTAAATGGTGGTACCGTCGATCGCTACTGCAGCTTTTCCAGTTGATGCACAGGTGAGGTATGCGTTGCAATGTGCATTGGTGGTTGCATATTTATTGTAAATTTCCATGATAAGACGAATTACAAAAGTTTTTCCACATCCAGCTGGGCCTGTCAGGAATAACAACAATGGCAGAAGTTGTTCTGATGTTAAATGATGAATAACTTGTAGTAGAATCGATCGTTGGTCAATATTGGTCAATCTCATGAGTTTACAAAATTCTTCATTCGGCATTATATTTTCTCTTCGCTTCGCAATCGCTTGTAGTCTGCTCAAAGTTGCTAAGCGAAGGTCATCGTTGATGTTTGAATCGGGATCTGCATACATGTCATTGAACGGTGATGGCTCCGGGACCGCTTCTAGAACATTTTGATTGTTTTGTTGCATCAGATTTTCTTCTTCACGATACAATTGTTCACATAATTTCATGGTTTCTTCGATGTTGATGTTGAACTCGAATTCTTTGCGACGTTCTGAGATTACATTCTCATAGTCAGCATAAATTTGAAGAAATTTCGACTCAGAAAGAAATTCTATCTCTTCGTTGCGGAAAGGAATGTGCAACAAAACCATTTCTCTTCTATATTCTTCGAATTGAGTTGTCATATTATAATTTATGTATCTTATAATATGTTGAATAGATAATTTCTTGTATTCGTTGTTAGTGTTACATTTGTATCGCGCACAAAATAAAGCAAGAGTGAGATTATTTAATTCTTCAGGTCGTTGCTCATATTTCTCGATAATATTATCCTTCCAAATATCAGTAGACTCGTCATTTAGCTCTGCCAATTCCTTCCGTGTTTTTTTTAACCTTTGCCGATCTGTAGGCCATGATGTTGGGATGAATATTACTGATTTAGATGCTTGTGACATCGGTTCACGGAGCAACCACCAAGCTGCTTCTTGGCTTGAAATTTCCACTGAATTCAATTAATTGACACTCATTTTCCTAGTGATTTCAACCACTCCAAAACCCGGATATTTTTCGGTTATATCAATGATTTCTTTTTGTAAATTACTGATCCCACGATTTGATTTATTAACGTAGTCCACTACATACATCGCACAAGAATATTCGTCTAATATAAACTGCAAATCCATATTCGATTTCAAAATATTGAATATAAATGGATTGAATGGATTATGCCATTTCTCTGATGGTTCTCGTTTTAAAAAAATACGTGGTCGATTGATTCCGGCCGAAATTATTTTATAATAATGTTCATCTGAATTTATGTTATTGCCTTGATAGAAGTCATCAATATTATTATAATCAGTGATTTCATATTGAAATTTAATTTTTTTGTAATGTTCGACGTAATTGGCGATATTCGGCTCTTCTTTATTCATCGGAACAAGTATTTGAGTCGATCTAGAAGGCAAAAAAGGTACTTCAAATCGACATTTTTGAGGTTGGTTACCTCTCACCTTTTTATAACACGTAAATGTGTGTTTATGAGTTTGCAATTTTATATTATTCGATGCTTCCGATGTGGATACTGCAATTAAAGTATCGATCATATAAATCGCGTATTCTTTGTCTTCGGCCAATGGATTGTTCGGTGCGTTTTCCAACCATAGTAAAATATGGGCATGAGGACTTCCGCGATGTTGAAATTCGATTCGTTTAAAAAAGTCTTTCACTTTATATTTTCCAAATGGACAAGACTCTCTGTTTTGTAAAAGAGCCATTAACGTGTTCACCAATTTATCGAAATATATAGCACATGTGACAGCGTCCTCGTTGATGAGTGTACTTTTTTGTAACCAATGTAATTCAATAGCTTCATCTTCAGAGACAATTTTTCCATTCTTCATTCTTTGAAGCAGTTGCAATAGTGGGATCCATCCGATTTCGTTTGCGCTCATTGTGAGGAAAAGTGTGGGCTTACCTAATTGCCGAATCATAGCAAAAAGATCTTTTTTGCGCTGTGACCAATAATATACAGAATTGGGTATCGATTTCAAGAAGGCTAGATTAGTCTCAAGGCAATTGTTGATATATTGTTCTGATTGAATTTGTTGTTTCGTCACTCTTGTATCACTGCCTATAAATTTGAAGGCGATAGTTAAAGATGAAGCAACACGAAGTCTCATATTTTTCGCAGCCATGTACAGCAAATGACGAGGAGTAACCCCACGTCGATCTGTTCGTCTTATTTCACTAGTTGCCATTTGAAAAGGTGTAATTACTAGTCCATCTCGGTATTCTCTCATGTGACCTAGATATATACCTGGAAATGATAATTCCTCTGCGTATTGATCAAACAACAGACTTTTCGGAAGTTGATTTTCTCCAGGTGCAAGTTGTAAATATTTATCTTCGTCCCATAACAGCGTTTGTTGCTGAGCAATAAGACTATCTTCAATTGTAATCTCTTCACTTTTTTCGTCATTTGGTATTTCTTCATCGGTTACAGGCGCATTCAAAAATGATTTATCAATTTCGATATCCTGGTAAAGTGGGGTATCCTTAAGGTAGTTTAACCATGCTCGGACTGTCCTTTTATTAACTAAGCCTTGAATGTAACTTGATTTGTGAATTTTCCGTTTTTTTATATGTATAATAATATCATGATCATCATTTATATTACTTGGCAAGCGTTTAACCATCGTATCCACATTTACAGGCACATTTATTATCTGTCCATATATACCGTATTGACCGTAAAGATGTCTTAAACGTTTTATTTGCATAAACGGTATTCGAGGTGAAATTATTCGCTCTGTTATAAAATCTAAAACTGGTAGATTCTCTAGCATTGGTGGATATTTGAAACCATTGTAAGTTGCATAAGTTGGTATTTTTTTTTGCTTCAACGATTGAAGACATGTTGCACACAATTTCAGATTTTCTTTTGGAACATTTGGTAAAATTGTATCCAGAATTTGGTGATCAATATTCGATAAAAATGAGGTTAAATCATGTTTAAACCATAATCTATCACATACTGAGCAAGCAACTCCGAAATTATTTTCTGTAAATTTTATTCTAATATAATCATGTCCCTTCTGATGTTGATTATATCGAGAGTATGAGAGTTGTGGATTATTTGTAGTATTATCAATGCAGGTATTAGTGATATTTTCATTCAAATTCTCGCTAAAACTTTCGTCGACAGTCATAGATAATGCCGTCCTCATTGCTGATTTTCTTTTTTCTTTCTCACGTGCTCTATAATCACGTTGATATTCTGCTGCTGTTTTTTTTTTATTTGAATTTATAGAATCGGCATGTGTACTCGCAGTTATTGATGAATTAATTATCATCGATGAATGTAGTGTTGTAGATTCTCCAAATGAAGTTGATGGACCAGCAGTTGCCAAATCATCTAGAAGTCTATCTCGTTTCGCTTTCTTACGTGCACGGTATTCTCCTTGATATTGTGCATTTGTTTTTCTCTTTTTAGATGCATTTGTTCCTGCAATGTTGCTTGCATAATTATTAATATCTGCTGAAGATTTTGTGACTGTAGATGGATCGTCAGTCATTGTATTCAGCAATTATTGATAACAATGTATATAATTTTATTTCAAATGTTATTAAAACGGAATATACCCAAGAGATAGATGAATTTATAATCATATGTATCTTAATATAATCCTGAATTCACAGCGTGTTCTGTGAGATTATTCTCGCTCAATTTGATTTTTGTTCTGGCGCACAGCAGCCAATTTATTGAGGCGTTCAGCAGCCAGTTTTTTGAGGCACGCTGTAGCCTTTTTTTTTTTCTGGCGCACAGCAGCCGATTTTTTCAGGCGCTCCGCAGCCTTTTCTTTATGGCGCACAGCAGCCAATTTTTTGAGGCGCTCCGCAGCCTTTTCTTTATGGCGCACAGCAGCCAATTTTTTGAGGCCCTCTGCAGCCTTCTCTTCATGGCGCACAGCAGCCAATTTTTTGAGACGCTCTGCAGCCTTCTCTTTATGGCGCACAGCAGCTTCGATAAAAAAAAAAAATAAAAAAAAAAAATATGAAAAAATATGAAAATTAAATACATATACTTACCCTTCCGGCTCGCATCCACTGTGATGTGATGCTTGATCCACGAATACCTTTATAATATAAACATTTATATATCAATTCATCTTCAACTTTACGCGACTAATTAAATTTATCATAAGTCTCCAGGGATATGTTATCGGAAGTAGAGGGGATCATAAAAATTTATTATTATCTTTGATACAATATTCTATAATTAGTTAATGGATACCGGGTAAAAAATCCATTCGAAATTCGTATTGAAAATTTTTTTTATTCAAATTCTATTCTAATATGATGTTGATTCATTAGATTCTTCATGTTACTCGATTTGGCTCACATACTATGTTGAGTACTCATAATTGAAATATTATCAAATTGACGTTTCATATATTAATATTTATATTGGATTTAAAATGAAATATTATTCATTATTTGCAAAATTATCATTTTCAACATATTTTTTATGGTGTAGATATTTTTGATGAAAAAGTATAAAAATTCTTAATTTTTGTTAACGCATATGTAGTTTTTCATATATTCATTATTTTCATTCATTCATTCAAGCGACTTTATTCAATATGTTTTATATTCGTTTGAGCGAATTTAAAAATTTCTAAGTAATCCACATAGGTCAATGTAGTAAAATTTGAATATCATTCTCAACGGACTCTTATTTTATATGCAATCTAAATTAAACATATATTTTAATTTTTTGAAAGTGTTCGAAATTTCATTGTTGATCCGAGTTATATATGTTGTTTCAGACATAAGTTTTTTTTATATAAACTACTTATTTATTCATATAAAAATGATCTACCTTGAGATAATTAACTCGATTTGTCTACTTTTGAATCTCCTCGTGCACTAAATTTTGAGTAGTCCACACACTCACACAATCACTGTAAAATAATTGATTTATTGTATAAATATTACTTTAAAATTTTTTCAAAATTATATCATATTTATTATTAATGCAGGAATGATTTAATTATACCTTAAATTAAATAAATGGATTTATTTTTTCTTTTGTAACCCTTCGAAAATTTTTGACATTTTGCACACTCACACAATTACTGGGAAAGAATTAAAATAAAATTCTTATTTCAAAGGAAAATATTAAATTATATAACACTAATGTTCGAATAGAAATGATTCTATTTTATATATCTTGGAATAATTAGTTATATTTATTAATATTTACCTGAGATCTTTCATAACTTCGAAATTATTAAGCACAACCACTACGAAAAAATATTATGATGTTATTGCTTGTTTTAAAATATATAAAGAATAAAATTCACAAGAATAATTTGTTGCAATAAATGTCATCTTTACATATATTTCTGAATATCAAATCTCAAACACGTCATTATACATATATATACAAAGTTCTCATCATTTGTTTATTTGTTCATTTGACGTATGGTGTCATTTTTCCTCATCAAGGATAAAAAAGTAAGTTTAATTATTTTAAATGATTTTATTCTTAATTTTTTATTTGTATTTAATACCTAGTGTCATTGTTATATATATATATATATATATATATATATATATATATATATGTATATATATATATATATTTATTTATATATATGTAAATTATTCATGATCCACACCTATTATATTTAATTTATCATACACGTCATATAAAATCAGTATAATCTTCGATAATGAATATATTTATGTCCAAATGTCAATGTATATAAATATATATATATATTCATTATCGAAGATTATACTGATTTTATATGACGTGTATGATAAATTAAATATAATAGGTGTGGATCATGAATAATTTACAAATGATTAATATATGTTTTTATATTTTCAGCAATCATGAATGAAGAATTACAAAATGAAATTAAGAAGATAGAGATGATGCGATTATTTTTTAATAATCTGAAAAATCAAGGTTTTATGAATTTTATGAAGAAGGCGAATTATGCAACGCCTGGTCCTAATTCTAATCCACCACCACCACCATCAACACCACAAACATCACCACCACCATCATTTCCACGAGCACCACCAACACCATCATTTCCACAAGCATCATCAACATCTTCATTTCCACAAGCACCACCTCCGCTATCAACACCTCAAACACCACCATCATTACCACATGCACCACCACCACCATCATTTCCACAAGCACCACGACCACCATCAATACCATCAGCATCAGCACCATTTTTTTCAGCAAAACGATGAGCACGAGGCCCGAGAAAACAAAAAAAAAATGGTCCCTATTGGAATAAAAATCAGCGCGGAAGACGGGGTGGTCGGGGTGGTCGAGGCGGGCGTGGTGGGGGCGTGAGAGAAAAAAACTCTCAATATTTCGTTTTTAATAATAATTATTATTAATTTGTATTTGTTCATTTGTTTATTGTGTTTCTATTTTTTTTGTCTATTGACTTGTGAATAAAATATAATAAATTAAATTTATTTGTTTATATTTATCTATCTATCTATCTATCTATCTATCTATCTATCTATCTATCTATCTATCTATCTATCTATCTATCTATCTATCTATCTATCTATCTATCTATCTATCTATCTATCTATCTATCTATCTATCTATCTATCTATCTATCTATCTATCTATCTATCTATCTATCTATCTATCTATCTATCTATCTATCTATCTATCTATCTATCTATCTATCTATCTATCTATCTATCTATCTATCTATCTATCTATCTATCTATCTATCTATCTATCTATCTATCTATCTATCTATCTATCTATCTATCTATCTATCTATCTATCTATCTATCTATCTATCTATCTATCTATCTATCTATCTATCTATCTATCTATCTATCTATCTATCTATCTATCTATCTATCTATCTATCTATCTATCTATCTATCTATCTATCTATCTATCTATCTATCTATCTATCTATCTATCTATCTATCTATCTATCTATCTATCTATCTATCTATCTATCTATCTATCTATCTATCTATCTATCTATCTATCTATCTATCTATCTATCTATCTATCTATCTATCTATCTATCTATCTATCTATCTATCTATCTATCTATCTATCTATCTATCTATCTATCTATCTATCTATCTATCTATCTATCTATCTATCTATCTATCTATCTATCTATCTATCTATCTATCTATCTATCTATCTATCTATCTATCTATCTATCTATCTATCTATCTATCTATCTATCTATCTATCTATCTATCTATCTATCTATCTATCTATCTATCTATCTATCTATCTATCTATCTATCTATCTATCTATCTATCTATCTATCTATCTATCTATCTATCTATCTATCTATCTATCTATCTATCTATCTATCTATCTATCTATCTATCTATCTATCTATCTATCTATCTATCTATCTATCTATCTATCTATCTATCTATCTATCTATCTATCTATCTATCTATCTATCTATCTATCTATCTATCTATCTATCTATCTATCTATCTATCTATCTATCTATCTATCTATCTATCTATCTATCTATCTATCTATCTATCTATCTATCTATCTATCTATCTATCTATCTATCTATCTATCTATCTATCTATCTATCTATCTATCTATCTATCTATCTATCTATCTATCTATCTATCTATCTATCTATCTATCTATCTATCTATCTATCTATCTATCTATCTATCTATCTATCTATCTATCTATCTATCTATCTATCTATCTATCTATCTATCTATCTATCTATCTATCTATCTATCTATCTATCTATCTATCTATCTATCTATCTATCTATCTATCTATCTATCTATCTATCTATCTATCTATCTATCTATCTATCTATCTATCTATCTATCTATCTATCTATCTATCTATCTATCTATCTATCTATCTATCTATCTATCTATCTATCTATCTATCTATCTATCTATCTATCTATCTATCTATCTATCTATCTATCTATCTATCTATCTATCTATCTATCTATCTATCTATCTATCTATCTATCTATCTATCTATCTATCTATCTATCTATCTATCTATCTATCTATCTATCTATCTATCTATCTATCTATCTATCTATCTATCTATCTATCTATCTATCTATCTATCTATCTATCTATCTATCTATCTATCTATCTATCTATCTATCTATCTATCTATCTATCTATCTATCTATCTATCTATCTATCTATCTATCTATCTATCTATCTATCTATCTATCTATCTATCTATCTATCTATCTATCTATCTATCTATCTATCTATCTATCTATCTATCTATCTATCTATCTATCTATCTATCTATCTATCTATCTATCTATCTATCTATCTATCTATCTATCTATCTATCTATCTATCTATCTATCTATCTATCTATCTATCTATCTATCTATCTATCTATCTATCTATCTATCTATCTATCTATCTATCTATCTATCTATCTATCTATCTATCTATCTATCTATCTATCTATCTATCTATCTATCTATCTATCTATCTATCTATCTATCTATCTATCTATCTATCTATCTATCTATCTATCTATCTATCTATCTATCTATCTATCTATCTATCTATCTATCTATCTATCTATCTATCTATCTATCTATCTATCTATCTATCTATCTATCTATCTATCTATCTATCTATCTATCTATCTATCTATCTATCTATCTATCTATCTATCTATCTATCTATCTATCTATCTATCTATCTATCTATCTATCTATCTATCTATCTATCTATCTATCTATCTATCTATCTATCTATCTATCTATCTATCTATCTATCTATCTATCTATCTATCTATCTATCTATCTATCTATCTATCTATCTATCTATCTATCTATCTATCTATCTATCTATCTATCTATCTATCTATCTATCTATCTATCTATCTATCTATCTATCTATCTATCTATCTATCTATCTATCTATCTATCTATCTATCTATCTATCTATCTATCTATCTATCTATCTATCTATCTATCTATCTATCTATCTATCTATCTATCTATCTATCTATCTATCTATCTATCTATCTATCTATCTATCTATCTATCTATCTATCTATCTATCTATCTATCTATCTATCTATCTATCTATCTATCTATCTATCTATCTATCTATCTATCTATCTATCTATCTATCTATCTATCTATCTATCTATCTATCTATCTATCTATCTATCTATCTATCTATCTATCTATCTATCTATCTATCTATCTATCTATCTATCTATCTATCTATCTATCTATCTATCTATCTATCTATCTATCTATCTATCTATCTATCTATCTATCTATCTATCTATCTATCTATCTATCTATCTATCTATCTATCTATCTATCTATCTATCTATCTATCTATCTATCTATCTATCTATCTATCTATCTATCTATCTATCTATCTATCTATCTATCTATCTATCTATCTATCTATCTATCTATCTATCTATCTATCTATCTATCTATCTATCTATCTATCTATCTATCTATCTATCTATCTATCTATCTATCTATCTATCTATCTATCTATCTATCTATCTATCTATCTATCTATCTATCTATCTATCTATCTATCTATCTATCTATCTATCTATCTATCTATCTATCTATCTA
Source organism: Microctonus brassicae (assembly GCA_918226075.1). Classification (NCBI taxonomy): domain Eukaryota; kingdom Metazoa; phylum Arthropoda; class Insecta; order Hymenoptera; family Braconidae; genus Microctonus; species Microctonus brassicae. The sequence goes on from OW445489.1 coordinate 7,825,770, forward strand.
TCTATCTATCTATCTATCTATCTATCTATCTATCTATCTATCTATCTATCTATCTATCTATCTATCTATCTATCTATCTATCTATCTATCTATCTATCTATCTATCTATCTATCTATCTATCTATCTATCTATCTATCTATCTATCTATCTATCTATCTATCTATCTATCTATCTATCTATCTATCTATCTATCTATCTATCTATCTATCTATCTATCTATCTATCTATCTATCTATCTATCTATCTATCTATCTATCTATCTATCTATCTATCTATCTATCTATCTATCTATCTATCTATCTATCTATCTATCTATCTATCTATCTATCTATCTATCTATCTATCTATCTATCTATCTATCTATCTATCTATCTATCTATCTATCTATCTATCTATCTATCTATCTATCTATCTATCTATCTATCTATCTATCTATCTATCTATCTATCTATCTATCTATCTATCTATCTATCTATCTATCTATCTATCTATCTATCTATCTATCTATCTATCTATCTATCTATCTATCTATCTATCTATCTATCTATCTATCTATCTATCTATCTATCTATCTATCTATCTATCTATCTATCTATCTATCTATCTATCTATCTATCTATCTATCTATCTATCTATCTATCTATCTATCTATCTATCTATCTATCTATCTATCTATCTATCTATCTATCTATCTATCTATCTATCTATCTATCTATCTATCTATCTATCTATCTATCTATCTATCTATCTATCTATCTATCTATCTATCTATCTATCTATCTATCTATCTATCTATCTATCTATCTATCTATCTATCTATCTATCTATCTATCTATCTATCTATCTATCTATCTATCTATCTATCTATCTATCTATCTATCTATCTATCTATCTATCTATCTATCTATCTATCTATCTATCTATCTATCTATCTATCTATCTATCTATCTATCTATCTATCTATCTATCTATCTATCTATCTATCTATCTATCTATCTATCTATCTATCTATCTATCTATCTATCTATCTATCTATCTATCTATCTATCTATCTATCTATCTATCTATCTATCTATCTATCTATCTATCTATCTATCTATCTATCTATCTATCTATCTATCTATCTATCTATCTATCTATCTATCTATCTATCTATCTATCTATCTATCTATCTATCTATCTATCTATCTATCTATCTATCTATCTATCTATCTATCTATCTATCTATCTATCTATCTATCTATCTATCTATCTATCTATCTATCTATCTATCTATCTATCTATCTATCTATCTATCTATCTATCTATCTATCTATCTATCTATCTATCTATCTATCTATCTATCTATCTATCTATCTATCTATCTATCTATCTATCTATCTATCTATCTATCTATCTATCTATCTATCTATCTATCTATCTATCTATCTATCTATCTATCTATCTATCTATCTATCTATCTATCTATCTATCTATCTATCTATCTATCTATCTATCTATCTATCTATCTATCTATCTATCTATCTATCTATCTATCTATCTATCTATCTATCTATCTATCTATCTATCTATCTATCTATCTATCTATCTATCTATCTATCTATCTATCTATCTATCTATCTATCTATCTATCTATCTATCTATCTATCTATCTATCTATCTATCTATCTATCTATCTATCTATCTATCTATCTATCTATCTATCTATCTATCTATCTATCTATCTATCTATCTATCTATCTATCTATCTATCTATCTATCTATCTATCTATCTATCTATCTATCTATCTATCTATCTATCTATCTATCTATCTATCTATCTATCTATCTATCTATCTATCTATCTATCTATCTATCTATCTATCTATCTATCTATCTATCTATCTATCTATCTATCTATCTATCTATCTATCTATCTATCTATCTATCTATCTATCTATCTATCTATCTATCTATCTATCTATCTATCTATCTATCTATCTATCTATCTATCTATCTATCTATCTATCTATCTATCTATCTATCTATCTATCTATCTATCTATCTATCTATCTATCTATCTATCTATCTATCTATCTATCTATCTATCTATCTATCTATCTATCTATCTATCTATCTATCTATCTATCTATCTATCTATCTATCTATCTATCTATCTATCTATCTATCTATCTATCTATCTATCTATCTATCTATCTATCTATCTATCTATCTATCTATCTATCTATCTATCTATCTATCTATCTATCTATCTATCTATCTATCTATCTATCTATCTATCTATCTATCTATCTATCTATCTATCTATCTATCTATCTATCTATCTATCTATCTATCTATCTATCTATCTATCTATCTATCTATCTATCTATCTATCTATCTATCTATCTATCTATCTATCTATCTATCTATCTATCTATCTATCTATCTATCTATCTATCTATCTATCTATCTATCTATCTATCTATCTATCTATCTATCTATCTATCTATCTATCTATCTATCTATCTATCTATCTATCTATCTATCTATCTATCTATCTATCTATCTATCTATCTATCTATCTATCTATCTATCTATCTATCTATCTATCTATCTATCTATCTATCTATCTATCTATCTATCTATCTATCTATCTATCTATCTATCTATCTATCTATCTATCTATCTATCTATCTATCTATCTATCTATCTATCTATCTATCTATCTATCTATCTATCTATCTATCTATCTATCTATCTATCTATCTATCTATCTATCTATCTATCTATCTATCTATCTATCTATCTATCTATCTATCTATCTATCTATCTATCTATCTATCTATCTATCTATCTATCTATCTATCTATCTATCTATCTATCTATCTATCTATCTATCTATCTATCTATCTATCTATCTATCTATCTATCTATCTATCTATCTATCTATCTATCTATCTATCTATCTATCTATCTATCTATCTATCTATCTATCTATCTATCTATCTATCTTTCTTGTGATTCTGTGACGTCACAATATATATATATATAGATTTTGTGACGTCACAATATATATATATAGATTTTGTGACGTCACAATATATATATATATATATATATATATATATATATATATATATATATATATATATATATATACATATATATATTGTTGAATACCAAATACTCATTGTTGAATACCAAATACCCATTGTTGAATACCAAATACCCATTGTTGAATACCAAATACCCATTGTTGAATATATATATATATATATATATATTGTTGAATACCAAATACCCATTGTTGAATACCAAATACCCATTGTTGAATACCAAATACCCATTGTTGGATACCGAATACCCATTGTTGAATATTTAACGCTTTTCATTCCCGAAGTCGATTAAGAAGTTTCACTTCAAAAATAAGAGGGAAGAGGAGGAGACAAGGGAAGAAGAAGGGGAAACAGACAAATGCATGACGGATGAAATAACAGAAAAAGAGGTAGGAAAAGCGCTAGGGAGAATGGCGGATGGAAAAGCGACGGGGGAAGATGGGATACCGATAGAATGCCTGAAAAAATTGTACTGCGGAGGGGGGAGGGTATTAACGAGAATATTAAATAAAATTTGGGAGAAGGGTGAAATGCCAAAAGGATGGGAGTGTGCGAGAATAGTACCGATTCATAAAGGAGGAGACAGTGATGACGTAGGTAATTATAGAGGGGTAGCGCTATTAGACATAGGATATAAAGTACTCACGAATATAATGGCGGAAAGAGTAAATAGATGGATAGAGAGAGAAAAAATACTAAAGGAAAACCAGGCAGGGTTTAGGAGAAGCAGAGGAACAAGGGATCACATATTTGTATTAAACACAGTAATTAACAGGAGGCTAAAGAATAAAAGAGGGAAGTTATACGTGGCTTTTGTAGATCTTAAGGCGGCATTTGACAGCGTAAATAGAGAATTGTTAATAGAGAAAATATGGGAAGTAGGAATAAGAGGAAAAATGTACAAAATGATAAAAGAAATATATAGGGAGAACTATGCGGAAATAAGGCTAGAAAAAAAATGTACAGAAAGATTTGTGACAACAACGGGAGTGAGGCAGGGATGTGCACTAAGTGCAACGTTATTCGACATATTCATTGATGATGAAGACAAGGAATGGGAGGAAAAAGGGATAGGGGGAACTAACATCGGAAGAACAAAGATAAAAGCAATGAAATATGCGGATGATATAGCGGTGATAGCAGAAGACGCGAGAGGGTTAAAGAAAATGCTGAAAGGAATGGAAAAGTACATGGAAAAAAAGAAACTAAAGGTAAATGCAAAAAAAACTAAAGTCATAGTATTCAGAAACGGGGGGAGGAGGGGAAAAAAGGAGGATTGGGAATTTAACGGGGAAAAAATAGAGGAAGTGAAGGAATACAAATATTTAGGATTCTGGTTTAATGCGCAGAACAACTACAATAGGCAGATAGCAGGAGTGGCGCAGAAAGCGCAGAAAGCGGCGAATATGACATGGGGGGTAAACATGAGGGCAGGAAGAGTGACAAAAATAGAAAAAATGTACCTGATGAGAGCATTGGTAAAACCGGTAATGATGTATGGAGTGGAAATATGGGGAGTAGGGGAAATTGAAAAGATAGAGAAAATGCAAGCTAGATATTGCAAATATGTATTGGGAGTAGCAAAGAACACGCCAGGATACATATGGCGAAGTGAATTGAGGAAAAGAGGGATAAAGGGGGATATTAGGGAGAGAGTATGCAGATATGTAAGGGACGTTTTAAACATGAATGAAGGAAGATGGCCAAAAGTATGCATGAAAGAAGAATGTAGAGGGATAATGAATGGGAACCCCTCAAAATGGGGGAAGAGAATGAAAGAAATGTGTGACGAAATAGGAGTGAGTGAGGTGATAGAATGGATATGGAGAGGGGAAACGGGAGAAAAAGTATACGAGAGAATGAGGAAAGGAGTGGACGAATGGAAAGAGAAAGAGAGAAGAGAGGACTGGGGAAAAGTGTGCGAGTCAACATATAACCGAATATATAAAGAAATTATGCCGGAGGAAAAAGGAGCAATATATTTGAATAAAGGAAGAAAAAAGAAAGAAGAAATAATAACATGGGCGCGAATGAGGTGTGGGAATGTAGGAAGAGCGTTCAAAAAGGGACAAAAAGAATGGATGTGTAGACTGTGTGAGAGAGAGTATGAAACGATAGAGCATTTAATAAGTTGTGATAAAGCAGGAAAAATACAGAGAGAACAGATAAAGGAAAGAATGGACGAATGGAAGAAAACATGGGAGGGGAGAGGAGAAAGGGAGATAATAATAGAAAAATTAAGAGGGGAAGTATGTAGCATGCTATGCGAATATTACAGTAAAGTAGAAGAATATGTAAGGCAAATAGAGGGAAGGCAATGAAAGGGAGAAGGGAATAAGAGAAAGAAAGAGAGAAAAAAAAAAAAAAAAAAGAAATGGAAGAGGGATGAGGACGAATGAAAGTGTAAGGGGATTGCAAAGCCCTAAAAAGGGATGCAAGAAAAAACTATTATTATTATATATATATATTAGACTGGGCCAAAAAAATTCGATATTTTTTTTTTTGAAAGCTATATCGAGAATATTATTCAGAATGACAAAAAAGAAATTTCATGAAAATTTGAGCCCTTAATATTAATTTTTAGAGGTCTATCACTGCAATTTTTTATTTTTTTTTTTTAGTTCGATGTTTTACGTTAGAACTGTCAAAACATTGGAATAAAAAAATTCAATTTCACGTATTCTTATGTAAAATTAAATTCTCTACAAAAAAGGTCTGATTGAAAATTTTCGTCAGACAAGCCGTTTTCGAGTAATTGAGCTTAATAAATCGATGTGTTTTTTCGATTTGCCCTTTTTATTTTGAAATTTTGTAACAAATGAATCAATTAATTTTTTAAAGGAGCTGACATCAGATTCTTGAAGGAAATTTAATGTTCTACAAAAAAGGTCTCTTAATATTTTTGCCTAAATTTAATTTTTCAAAAGTTATTCACGATTGAAATTTCAATTTTTTTCGATTTTAATGAATATAATATTATATTCGAATATATAATATTTATATATTTGTTTACATACATGATATTTTATCTGTCTCTTTTTCTATTTTTATTATATGTATGTACATTTGTATTTATGTATTTATGTATATATTTATATAAACAAATATACATTCATCAATTAATATTATTTTTTTTTTTATAATTACAGCGCTAATTATGGTTTATCCATATAAATATGTATATATTTAAATATAATTTTACATTATGATTATAATACATGTTTTATCATATAAATTTTATCTGAAATGAATTCACTTATATGTGTAAAATTCATATATATGCAATGCATATGGATTTTCCTATTAATCATGATTCGGGAAAACAAGCGTCATAATTATTATTTGTATCTTCAATTTGAATAAAAGAATTATGATATTGTTATTTGGTGTGGCTGTTATTTGCGTGAAAGAAATCGCGATGTTGGAACATCGAAAAAGCGCTCCCTTGAATTCAGTTAATTTTGGAACTAAAAAAAATTACAAAATTTTGGGGCCCTCGAGGTACCTCAATCATTTAGAGCCAGCAACTCCCTGGAAAAACATGGTGGCATTGATATACAGCTTATCAAACTCGCCGCGGAACGCGAGAGCGCAAAACGCACTCTCACATTCCATCGTCAGTTTTGCCGCCCCTTAAGGGCCGTCAGTTCTACCGGCCCTTAAGAATGCCAAAATGAAGGTTTTCACAAAAATTCAGCTTGTTCCGTTTCATTCCGAGGTTGAACCCTAAGATGACTGGGCTAATATTGGCAAGGTGTGTGGCGTCTCACGTCACCGAATAGTAAAATTAAAGTTCGAAAGTGTCGCCACCCAGTCGAACGGCGATCAAACGTACTTTGACCATGGAGGTATAACACAGCTACAGCTATAGCGATAATAATTCTAAGGAATACTTAACCAAACTATCTAGTATATATTGTAGGCCGTTTTTTTATCGGCAAGTGGGCATCATCGTTTTATACGCGGTCCGAAATTCCAACCCCCCACCACATGTCACGCATACAAGATATGAACCAGATGTCATTTGAATGTATTTTCAAACGTTAGAATATGTGTGTTGTTTAAAAGAATTGTCGAAACATAAACATCTGCATTGTGAATAGTGAGAGTGTAATATGACATCACGGGTAAAATTAAGATGAAATTTTGTCTCAATAGAAGCCAAGTGTGGTCTACAATTCAGTCAAAAAGCAACGCGTGTTTAGTGAAGTGCTGAAAATATTAATTAAAATTTCATATCAAAATAACGAAAAGAATGGGCAAAGTGAGGCGTGATATCATCAGTGAAAAGGGGATGCGTTATGTAAGTACAGAGTTTCATTATTGCAACCACTTATTACTATCAACCCTTACTGTGTAATATATATTTTTTCGGTATTTCAAACGTGTAACGTCGGGTATCTCGTATTCGATGCTCAAAGAACTACATTAAAGTGTGTGTATCAATATTATTATAATTAAAATTTATTTAATATTTTTTTAGCTATTTCACTGGGAATTTTGGTTCGTCTACCTCATTCATTTGATAACACTGCTGAGGAAATTCAATCAGTCCATCGATATACTGGCTTGGGTTGATGCGCTCAGTGCCAGTCAGATTCAGCTTTTGGTGGAATTTCGAAATGTGATAATACGTCTAGTTGATACCATCATAGATCTGAGGTGGAACGTATGTGGCAGATTATGTTTTTTAATTCAAAATTTTTTTATTCAAATTTTTTAATTCAATATTGTTATTTATAGCATCCTAAGCCAAGTCTTATAGAAGGCAAATATATGGACATCAAAGCGCTATGCGCTAAGCGTGAACTAAGGAAGGCTCAGAGGAAGGAGGCCACTCTTCTCATGGTCCAGCTGGGGCATGAATTCAATAATGATGATTTGATTTTTGATTTCGTTGGCATCAGGTGGATGCATGATGGTCGTTGGGGTGAGAACCACCCTAGTGCAGATTGGGGTCATTCTATCTGGGATGAGAAGGGTGCGATTTATACTTTCTACGACATGTAGTGGTATGTATGTTAATTTATTAGTTTTGTTTATTTATTTTATATCATAATTATTATTTACGCTTCCTTGTATTTTTTGTTATAGGTACATGTTGAGAATGATTTATTGCTAGGATTGAAATATGGTCGATTTTCTATATTTTTGCTCATGATGTTCATTTTCAGTATCAACACAATTTTTATACGATATTAATTTCTTTAATTTCTCAATTACTCTTGTAATATATATTGAGCATTTATTCCCTCTATTTTCTTTATTGAATTGAGAAAATTAAGAAAATAAAGACAAAACAAATATATTTTCAAGTTATCATCCCGGTTAATTACAATTTTTTATATTTGTATCACATACTAATATAATGTCCGACTTTATTTAACATTACAAAATTATAATTATATATTTCTCAATTAAAGAAGAAGTTATCCATCTCGGAAGCAAAGAAGAACAAGAAAGAATTGAATATATATATTTGTTCATTAAAGTCATGTTGAAATGTATTACAGTTAACAATTACTTGGGATCATCACTCAAAAATAATTGTACACATACATTGCATAAATATCAGGTTGAGATTTTAATTGAAGAGACATTTGTTTATTCATATCAATTTTCGTACAGTACCACTGATGGGTTTATATTCAACTAAACGATCATGTAAAATTAGACAGTAAGCGGAAGTATTGGCAGGAAAATTCATGGAGGATTCAAACTCAATTCTCACATCTACTGGTCCAGATTTAATATTTTCATTTTGCTCCGAACAGTCGATAACAATGAGTGGTGCGACTGTTGCAAATTCATCTTTATTTAACATGGGATCAGCACGTTTTCCATAGTACGATGATTGAAAATTTGTGTACATATCATACAATATAGCGTATTGATTACGATCAAAATCAATATTGAGATTTCCATATGGATATGATTGTGAGTTGAGAAACACTTTGATGTCTCGAATGTTGCAGTGATGGAAACGACTGTTATTTTTTCCTACTGAATTCTTTACTCCAGTTTGAAATCCTAGTATGATGTAACGAGTTTTCTCCAGTTGCGTTGCAGTCTTGGCAGCCTAAACATTTTTCATTGATAATGGAAGCAATTGGTACTCGTACAATTCCCAAGTACGAAAGCTCATAGGAATGGCTGGATCTTTTGCAATATAATTCAATAGTTGAATTTTTTGTGTATCTGAGACTTTGATGTATGGTATTAGCCATTCAATCTTTTCCAGAGTAAGTTTAATATCTTCGTCTTCAGTTTGAACGTAAGCATTCACATCTGTACCTGTTCTTGTGAGAACTAATTCATGCTTCGCATTTACAATGACTTTTCCATAATCTTCAGCGAATCCCTACAATAAATTAAGTGGAATATTGATATCAAAGTAGCCAGCAGCATTGATTATTTTAGTCTCATTTGCAGACAGCCATCCAGCATTTTCCAAAAGATAACTTTGCCCTGAGCACAATGAAGTATATCCCTTCATAAGTGTGGTTATACCAACATTTTTACTGCGATCAATTTCAACAGCATTCAATTCATAGCGTATTTCTTCGAATAGATGACAAGCAGCTAGATTGACAAGTGTTGTAGCCGCGACTGCAGTTAAATCATTTTTAGTTAGTCTTCCACAGATATGCAATGAGCTTTTGCTTGGTAATAAGCATAAGTCCTGATGTTGTACTGCGATACGGATTTCATCATTGTTATTGAATGTTGATGTTGCATATGGTTGATGTGCATGAATCTCATAATGTGCAATAGATTCATCGAAAATAATTGGTTTTTGTATTGTTAAAATTTTTTCCATGGTATCAGACAGCACAAACAACAACAAAATTTTATTTTTTTCCAAGTAATTTCAGACCGAGATTCTTTAACAGTTGAATGTTTTGATGTGTTAGTTGTCCGCCTTGCATTCGACGACTGATGAGTTTTCGGCATATTCCCTCACTTTTATAGCTCCTACCATGAACTATCGATGATGATGGTAATGATGCTTGCGTAATTGTTTCTCCAGTATCATATACAATCCCCATTACTTCATCGATTTCAAATGCAATCTTATCGTTATAACTTCACTGCGAAAATTCACTAGATGATTGTTTTGATCAACTATTCTCAGCTGTAGATGTTGTATTGCTTTCACGGCGACTGGCATGTAAATGACGTGTGTTGGAACTTCAACAATCCTATATCCTGGTGGGACACTGGGGAAAAATTCATGAATCGTGTGCACTCGATGTTCATTGATATAAGACCCGTTGTAATGTTACACTCAACACGAAGTGCATTAACTTTCAAAATTGTCACAGGTAAATCTGATTTGTAGGTTATGTTGGGTGGGTAGATATGTGGTTTGAATCCAAGTAATTGTCCTATTGAGTTCTTCGCTGTAAAATATATAAAACGATCACACTTGATTTCACAACATAATTCATTGTTATTGGGTTTGAGGGTTATAGATATATCTGGTAAGGCTTTTTGCAGATAACTTTGAATATCTTCAATTTCATAGCTGCCTGTAGGTATGAAGATTGTGCGATATCCCGTCGGAAGATCGGTCTCAGTATCAGCTAAATTTTTTTCATCAATCAAGCGAAATTGGTTGTTAGTCTCATCAATATAGGGGATTGAATTAAATGTCAACAATTCAATGAGACCTAATACATAATTTTTTTCCGGTGACAGTTCAATTGGTAGAAAATATTGAGCCTCGAGTATGGAGGATCGTCCAGATACTGTCAATGTCAATGAATCATCCATGACTGATGTTCAATTATCATTACACATTTATTTTATAGTTGTTTTAGTTAAAAATTTCAAACATAGACGTCCACATATCAATGTGTTGTAATCTTGATATTTCTCATAATTATATTTTACCCTACCAACATCGAGATACTTCATTAAATCTTGTGGAGGTCGCAAATTACCGAAACTATCGAAATATGTTACGTCATTGTTTTTCTTTTCATAAGCTACCCAATGTGTGCCGGGACCATCCTTATCATCAAGATTGATAATAGCAGATTCATATTTTCGTGGACCAGTTGCCGGCAAATTATTTCGCATGAATACCCCACGAAAATGTGGGATATGCATAAGTTTCGCATATTTGATAAGATCAGCATCAGTTAGCGCTCGATGTGGTAGGTTTATAAGTTTTTTGCTGCTTGTTTTAAATAAAGACCCATTCCAGTCTTATATGGTTTCAAATACAATCCTTCCCCCAATGCCACATCCTCCATTTTCATATTGTGACGTTTATCCTCCTCCAGTTGTTGTTTTGCTGCACGCGCATCATTGACATTTTTAGCTATACCAGCAGCTCCACCAGCCAAACTTCCAATAGCGCTCAGCCCAGCAAATATAGGTAAAAGTAATGGTAAAACTCCTCCTATTTTCAATGGTACAGGTAAAATGCGTGGCGGTGAGTCCACTTTACTTTTTCCACCAGCTTTTTGCACAGCAGCACGTGCACCATTCAACGCAGACTTGAGTACATCGCCATCAGAATTTCGCATTGAATTTCTCGCTTCTCTAACAATTTGTTTGAATGATGTCTTCTTTTTCTTCTTCGTTTGTCTCTTCTTTCTACTCATACCCGCACCGAGTTTTGATTTCAACTTCATGATATGAGTTACACCCAAAGCCGCTACTCTCTCACCAATACTCGCGTTTTTATTGAGAACACGTTCCAAAGCTCTTTCAGCTAGCACTTTATCAGCTTTGATCCTCTCAATAATATCATCACGATTCTTTGAATATGCAATATCATGATCCTTACATGCAGCATCAAGAGGATTGATACCGGGATCACCGCGAGCTAATCTCTTCGATAATTTGGTTCCAGGACCACAATATTGATAACCAGGAATATGAACTTCAAAAGGAAGCTTATTAATAATACTGTTCACGAGACCTTTACCGTGAGTATTACGTCTCCGCGGTGACATGTATCTTCAATGACAGTCACCGAATAAATGATTCTAAAATCGTTGTATTAAAACATATATATATGTATGAGAAGACATCTTTTTATGAATAATAGTTAGTCATAGTCATGATGACGCATAAGAAACAACCAGTCAAAGTTAAATTTGACAAGCAGACAACAACATTACCAATTATGAACTTCGATAATCGAATACCGAAACAAAATTTGAAGAAACGTCATGGAAAATTATTACCGAATAGTATACGTGCAATTTTTTGCGGCCCTTCAAATTGTGGTAAGACTAATGCACTTTTAGCACTCATTACACACCCGAATGGCTTGAGATTTGAAAATATTTATATCTATTCAAAATCACTCAATCAACCAAAGTACAAGTATTTGGAGAATGTATTGAAACAAGTGAAAGGTGTTGGATATTTCCCATTCAATGAGCATGAAGAAGTTGTAAGACCTGAAGATGCGCAACCAAATTCCATAATGATTTTTGATAATGTCGCATGCGAGAAGCAAGACAAAATCAGAGCTTTCTTCTGTATCGGTCGACATAGAGACGTTGACTCGTTTTATCTTTGTCAAACGTATACACGTATTCCTAAACATCTGGTGCGAGATAATACCAATTTGATAGTGCTATTTCAACAAGATGAAATGAATCTCAAGCATATCTATGAGGATCATATCAATACAGACATGACATATGCGCAATTCCGAGATTTATGTTTGGCATGTTGGAATGATAAATATAGTTTTATTGTAATCGACAAAGATAGTGATATTAAATCAGGGAGATATAGAAAGGGATTTGATTGTTTCATAAGTATAAATTGAATTGTGTGGGTGATTCTAGCCACAGTTCTGATTCGAGCTTGAATATATCAACATGGCGAATAAGAATTATAAGGAAAAAAATATATTGAACCAAATAGTGAGAGCAAGTGACATCATTCGACAAAAGCATAAAATGATCAAATTGGGTAGAGACAAAACAGAGCAAGCTATGAAAGAAGTTTTCAAACCAGTAGTGACACCTTTGGAAAAATTGGTTAATACATCTAATCAGATGAAACGTGGAATTAAAGATGAGCCTACAGATATAATTCCGAAAAATGAGATAGATGAAACATATGCAACAGCTGTAAGTGAGAATGATGGTAGAATTGATCATATATTCAATAACAGTGAATTGAATGAAACAATCAATGAGTTTGATAATGATGATATTTCATTCGAGAGTTCACCATTGAAACAACAACATGAAAATAAAACAATCAATCAATTTGAGAGTGATAATATTCCATTTGAAAATTCACCATTGAAACAACATGAAAATAATTTGACATTATATCTGAAGAAGTTGTTCAGCAACAATAAAGGATTGGATACGAGATTTGGTGTTCGTAAATTGAAAGATAATCGATTAATGATGGGTGATTCACCTATTGAGTTTAAGGATAACATGATTAGTGTTGCCAATGAACAATATTCAGAAACACCCGGATTAATTGAGTTGTTATTCAAAAAAACACCGAATGTATCACTCATAAGTGATACTGATAAAAAAAATTATAACAAAATTATTAATTCAACCAACACATTATACAAACGTTATGATCCTGATGGAAGCTTGATGTTGGATAAAGGTTTGAAATATAAAAATTACATCGCAAATTCTATTTCATCACCACAGAAAAAAATGAAGCTGAGAAAAAGATTGGGGAAAGCATTACCCTACTATAAAATTAGTGAGAAAAATAATCAAGCAATTGATTATGTGTATTGGGATGATTCAAATGAACTTGTTGATCGTCTTCGTCTACTCTTAGCATCTCAAGCAGCTGGCAATCCTAGTCATACGAATGAAATCATCTCCATCATTGAGGAATTACGAGAGGCTGAAATTATTCACTAATCACCGCTACATATTTTTTCAATCCATTCATCAGACAGCCGTTGAACTGTAACAACCAGATGGGTAGGAAAAATGAGTGTAGATATATTTGGTCGGAAATCAAGAAAAGGTGTTGACAAAGATAGTAATCGTGGTCCTCCTGGCTATGGATTCAAAGTCACCACTGATGGTCAGTACGACATGGTGAATAAACGGTTATGTAATGTTGCTAGTCCTAAAGATGCAAATGATGCGGTGTCCTTTAGAACTATGATGACTACTATCAATCATGAACTTGAACAAATTAAACAGAGTATAGCATCTATACGTAATGATGTTGATGTTCAAAAAAAGAATGTATCAACTATGCGCAATAATTTTGATATTCAAAAAAAAAAATATTGTATCTATACGTCATGATATTGATGTTCAAAAAAATTCACAGCAATAATATAGAAAAAACATTTGCCTCCAACATTTAAGCATCATTTCACATCCAACAGTTGAAGAAATATGAGCAGCACAATGGTTGACAAAAACGTGGACACAATCTTGAACAGAAAGGTGGCATTATTGGAAGAGCTGCATAAACCTGCTCGTGTACATTATGCTCGACGTCATGTTGATATGAGGGGATTGGATGAGACTTGGCAATCAGATCTCGTTGACATGATAGCATATGCAACGAAAAATAATGGCTACAAGTACTTGCTAACAGTGATTGTTATATTCTCAAAGTTTGCTTGGGTCATACCTTTAAAGACTAAAAATGGGAAAGATGTTACAAATGCAATGGAATCCATCTTGAACACTGGACAGACACCGAAAAAATTACATGTTGATCGAGGAAAAGAATTTTACAACAAAGATTTCAAATTACTCATGAAACAATACAATATTGAATTGTATTCAACATTTAGCAATTTGAAAGCTTCAATATGTGAACCATTTAATCGTACCCTAAAGAATAAAATGTGGAAACAATTCAGTCTTCGTGGAACATACAAGTGGATTGACATAATACCTGATTTGATTGCGCAATACAATGATACCAAACATCGAACAATCAAAATGAAACCTCAAGAAGTTACAACAATGAATAAAAAAATTCTACTTCGAACTGTATACAAGCATCATCATGTTGTGAAAAAGCAGAGACATAAATTTCAAATCGGTGATAAAGTTCGAATAAGCAAATATAAACATTTATTCGAGAAGGGATATACACCAAATTGGACAACTGAAATATTTACCATCGACGAAGTGCTGAATACCACTCCTCCAACATATAAACTTATTGATTACCAAGATCAACGAATCGGTGGATGTTTCTATGAAGAAGAGCTCAGTAAAGTAAAATATCCAGATACCTATCTTGTGGAAAAAGTTATACGTACACGTGGAAATAAAAGATATGTAATTCACATAATAGTTGGATAAATAAAGTAGACATGTAAACAGAAAAAGTTTTTTATTTCCTCCTCTATACCAATAAATATTACAGCAATATTTTATTCTATAACGTTTCCACGTCACAATCATCAACATTATTGTGAGATTCTTGGAACCCCCATGGTAAAGTATCAGTCGTTTGATGTGAGATAATTCGTTTGTCATCCATCCAACTCAGTGCCAACTTTCGTTCTTGAATTGTACAAACTTCATGTTTCTTATTCCTAATTAAATATTGATTGACAAATAAATTATCATGATTGAAAAGGCATTGTTTATTATCATTAAATGTTATTTGACGCAATGATGACCCTTTGATACCTTTAGCTTTCTTCTCATCACTATCATCACCTAATATTTTGAATGCGTATAATTTTGCACGTAGCCCAACAAACTCAGTCATAATTTTACCATTATTCTCATCTTTCATTAAACCTAATACTTTCTTATTCATTAACGGTATATTATAAATATTATTTTGTAGATAATCGCTAGTATCAAACTTATGTATATCACGTTTCATGATTTCATACACGTCAGGTGTAATTAAATGATAGATGAGACTATCAGTATCTGTATACATTAATTTGGATTGTTGATGTGGAAACATTCTCTTAATATAATTGTAATGAAAGTCAAATATGAATATTTTCGATGTATCAAGAATACAATATCCTATATATATTGGTTTATTAAATATAATTTTGACACGATCCATTTTGATTATTACCATATCATTATCAAAGATAGTGCAACTATGGAAGTTTGGTTTTGCAATGAGCGATCTTGCACCCCATCTTCCTCTCCATTGTGTCACCAATTTAACATCTTTATGTTTTCTAACATTCTCCATGGTCTTACCAAATACGGCGTTATTCATTAATTTATAAAAATTCTTTTCAAACTCATTTTTTGATTTTTTCCGCAAATCTATATTTAAGTCGATATATTTTTTCAACCATAGAGATTGCTAAAATTTAAGAATTCTATGAATATTAACAACTTTCATTCCCAAGCTTAAACAATGTTTCAGATTTCTATAATGAATAATATATTTTTCTTTCGGGAAGAGCGTTGTTACTAATTTAGAATTCTTTCCTGTTGGTGTTGTGAAGTGTTGAGGAAACAGAGGTAAATCTTTATGTAAATCATGAAGTTCTTCTGGATAATCTAGATTGACTTCAAAAATGTATCCAATTGATGAGTCATCTGAAATACTGAATATTTCATCAACAGTCATGTTTTTCTCCCTTGCAAATCCACCAAATGGTAAATATTCACACATAGCTGCACCGTATAAATTGTTTACATCAAAATACATAAGATATGATGAATCTATGGTTTGGTCATAATTGTCACCCATATATTGATTATTTGCTTTAGCATAACGATTTGAACATTGAGCTACTCCACCTCTTATACCTTTTTCAATGAACAACAACATTTCAGGGTCAGTAAAAAGCTCTAACTCCACATTTGTATGATTGAGCATTGCATCAAAAGCCAATCCCGGAGCTGTATAATAATGCAATAGATCTAAATTATATGATGAGAAACAGTTACGTCTAAATTTTTCAAATATATCTGCTAAAAGTAATACGTCAGTCTTTAGATATAGATCTGAATAATCACCTAATGTATTGATGTTAAATTTCTTCCAAACTACTTTAGCATGTTCATAATCTTCATATGAAATATCACTATTATTTAATTTCGAGTTAGTCCATTGAAATGTTACATCTGACCTTGCATATCGGTGAGCAGTCAATTTTTTTTTTTTTTGATGTCAAGGGGGAGTTAATGCAAAGTTAAATCCAAGTTTGGGGGATCGCCACCCTTATATTTCGGCCGCCATTTTGAAAAAGGGGGTGCAAATGATTTTACGTAATATCGGCCAAACTACTGATCGCACAGAAAATTTGTGGGGATATTTTTTGTAGCAAATTAAATTCTCTACAACTTTAATTATGTAACTTTTGGTCGTAAAATTGAAAATGAAGGCGTTATCAACGAAAATAAATGAAAATTTGAGGACATTTTGTTTTTTTTCGTTATAACTTTTTTACCGGTCGTTTCACGGAAAAATGACATCCGATCACTTTTAAAGAGGAGATTTCAAGGTATAATTATCACCTATTACTTTTGCAAATTTGTCAATTTATAAAGGTTTGACAGCGCTGCGAAACTAACACTATTCTTCAGTACTCGTCAGTATACATGCATATCAATATAAATGATTAGGTATAATTTTCTTTTATTTTATTGATTTTTTTTTATAATAAACTATTTCATCATCGAAATCACAGTGTTGTAAATAATAAGTGATAAACTTTATTCTCCATTGAAAAAATTTAAAATAATTTGTAAAAAAATATAATGTTTGTATGTAAAGTATATTTTCATTTGTGAATATGCAATGACATTTAATATTTCACAACATAGCATTCAAAAGATCAAAAATAACATTTGTTTATAGTGTATAATTTGTTCATATTATCAATTATTGGCTTTCATATGATACATGTTATGCAACTATTTGTTTTTCAATGGAATTATTTTAGAGGATTTTAATAGATGTAAATCAACAAATAATCTACGGAAATTTTTTAGTCTGCAAAATAATCTGTAGACAAATAAATTCAATGTGTCCTCAATTTTTTCGAAGGGCCAGGCTGCGGCTCAGTGACTACTTGAGTTACTGGTACTTCAGCTTCCGATACTTCATCATCGAGGAAGGTTGGAAATGAACTGGTGCCATTGTTGGTAGTTCATTCTCAAAATCATTCTCGTTGATTAATTGGATGACATTCATGGTGTTGCTACAGGTCTCACCAGAACAATTCAAGCACGCTCCCGAACATTTGAGACCTGTCTTTCGACATCCACAAATATCTCCACAATTACCTTTGCATCGGCAAAATATTAATTTCAGATGCTCAGGGGGTGCTGGAGGTTTTGAACTTTGGACGGGCATCAATATTTGTCCATACTTTTTCCAGTCCCAAACTTCAGGATCATTGTAATTGCCGAGCCATGACTGGACCTGATAATATACTCGGAAGCTGTGCAAGCGAGCTGTGTCTTGTGTTGGAGGAAGCGAAGACAAACTAAATGAATTTTTTGCCACTAACTTGGTGAATCGTTTGTATCGAAGGCTATCAAGAGAATCATCTTTATTGCCATCATATACAGCGATGAAAAAACGTTCGCCAATTGTACTAAGCAAACTACGATCAACTCTTTGATTGGAGAATAATGCTGAAATACCAGTAACTTAAGTAGTTACTGAGCCGCAGCCAGGCCCTTCGAAAAAATTGAGGACACATTGAATTTATTTGTCTACAGATTATTTTGCAGACTAAAAAATTCTCGTAGATTATTTGTTGATTTACATCTATTAAAATCCTCTAAAATAATTCCATTGCAAAACAAATAGTTGCATAACATGTATCATATGAAAGCCAATAATTGATAATATGAACAAATTATACATTATAAACGAATGTTATTTTTGATCTTTTGAATGCTATGTTGTGATATATCAAATGTCATTGCATATTCACAAATGAAAATATACTTTACATACAAATATTATATTTTTTTACAAATGTTCTAAACAAATTATTACAAATTTTTTCAATGGAGAATAAAGTTTATCACTTATTATTTACAACACTGTGATTTCGATAATGAAATAGTTTATTAAAAAAAAAAATCAATAAAATAAAAGAAAATTATACCTAATCATTTATATTGATATGCATGTATACTGACGAGTACTGAAGAATAGTGTTAGTTTCGCAGCACTGTAAAACCTTTATGAATTGACAAATTTGCAAAAGTAAAAAGTGATAGTTATTTCTTGAAATCTCCTCTTTAAAAGTGTCCTGATGTCATTTTTCCGTAAAACGACCAGTAAAAAAGTTATAACGGAAAAATACAAAATGTCATCAAATTTTCATCTATTTTCGTTAATAACTCCTTCATTTTCGACTTAACGACCAAAAGTTACATAACTAAAGTTGTAGAGAATTTAATTTGCTACAAAAAATGTACCTACAAATTTTCTGTGCGACCAGTAGTTTGGCCGATATTACGTAAAATCATTTGCACCCCCTTTTTCAAAATGGCGGCCGAAATATAAGGGTGGCGATCCCCCAGTAGTGAAAAGGGCTATGTTCTGGATCAAAATTAAAATTTTGTACAATAGTGCGCCATATTTTACAGCAGTCGGTAACTTAGAGTTCTGTATATCCCATGGTCGGTTTATGTGATGTTACCGAGTGAAAACAATATGGCTGATTTTTTTCACTATAGTGTGATGTATTCAGTATAACTGTTGTTCATACTATACTACTGTGTATTGTCGATAGCATAAATCGATGGGATTCATGATCCACCAATGCGCATCACCTATTTTCACGCGGGGAAAAAAATATTATGAACACCATTTTCTGCAAAGGAAAAAAATATTGTTACATTATTTTTCATAAGTGTGTTGCAACTACATGAATCAACGGAAAGGAAAAAGTGGGGATGAATGTATAAAACTGATCAAAATATTCAAACATACTGTTAAGAATCGGTATTTTCAATTCAATATTATTATATCTAAATCCTCTATCTGGTCTAATATAGTTTCCTATTGTCATATTAGGATTCATAGAATCATAAAAATTATTATTGCTTAACGTCCATAATCCCAAATGAGAATTGTATTTAAGCATTTTGTGAAAATAATATTGGTTATAATATATTATACGAACAGAGCATTTACAACTATTGTTTGCTGAAATTGAATAGAGGTAGTCTGAAGGGAAAATTGCATTTCATATTCGTCAAGAAATATTATTTTATTACTAACGTAAATTTGAGGATTACGATGGGTTTTCCCTTAATGAGTTCATATCCAAAGAGATTTATATCAATTTACAGTAAATAGTTTTTCGCATCATCTATGTACGATGACCTTGTATCACGCCACATATTGTCAGCCAATCATTTAATTAGTCCTGCCTACATTTCCCTCACCATGTACAATTTTCCTTTGGAGTTGTCTCCTAGACATCAGTTAGAAAAATTTGGACATTCAGTTCACCATTAACCTCCTTAGCAAAAACGTTCAAAGGTTATCCGCAGTTACCGGCAGTATATTTAAGAAATTTTCAAGTTTGTGAATAGTTAACCAATATTTGTTCAAGGTGATCAATAAAATAGTACATTAATTAAACAAATATCATTGTCCATACATTAAAACCTATTGTTCCACATTTCTTAAAACGGGTGAACTCTTCCAAATAATTAAATAGATGCATGCTAGTAAGTAATGTGCATCATTCGCGTTTAACGATATATGTAACACATTTAAATTTTACGCGAAAAAACACATACTATTCAGTCACCCCAAGGAAACTGTGAAGTACGCGCGAAACATTCCAAATGGAGGTTATACTAGATATGCAAGGTTTCAAATGGAGAAACAATGAATTCATTGTTAAAGAATTTGCAATGATACAACTTGATAACAAAGATCATCAGGTAACACGCATATTATTCAATCCACCCTGCAAGTGGGATGATTTACCAAAACAATATAAAGCAATAAATTCTTGGGTTATACGCAATTATCATGGAATATTTTGGGAGGATGGTGATGTACCATATGACGAATTGCGCAACATACTCGAGATCATCTTGAAGGATGTGAATTATATCTATGTCAAAAGTGTTGAGAAGAAAGAATGGTTGTACAATATTATTGGATATACACAAAAGAAAATTATAAATATTGAAAAATTTGAATGTCCACTATTGAAAAATATCTATGGTTCCGATTGCAATCATCATGCTTTAAAAATTTCTGGACTTGCATTCCATTGTGCTCATGAAAATGTCAAACAATTGAAGTGTTGGTTTGAAGAAAAAAGAAAAAATAAAGAACCATCCATCGAGAGATCATTAGAAATGTATATATTATTAATTAGATGGAAGAATTGAAGATATGAAAGCAGAAGATATAGCATATTTCTCAAAAGAATTCATTCTTGAATCTGCATCAACGCAAATTGATCATATTTGGGACAAATTACCACTCACATTAAGAATGGATAATGATATTATGGGATATCGTAGGTGTTCGAAACATTACAACTATATGTCTAGTGACTATGATATATTTGATGGACCTAATCCATATATTAAAAATTGTAATGTATGTGAGGAAGGAAGGAAAAATAAAAATATTAATTATTTGATTTAATGGGAAAGAAAGAACTTATGTTATTTTTCATGAAGTAAAAAATATTATTTCATTTTTAATCATACGATTTGATATGTAAAAAAATTTTCATGACTTAAAACATTGTATAAATTCAATAAAAAAGTATTAATTGAAAAGAATATATATTAATAATTACTTGAAACCACCTTATAGTTTTCTCATTATCCTCATATTACATCTTAAATTATTATTTTCATCATTCCTATTATATTCATGAACGGGTATGAAAAGGTGCAAGTTATGCGAACAGGTAGTATTGTTATGGCACGCGCCAATTCTGAGCGCGCATCACCCCTCAAGATGCCCAAATCTAATTGGTTATGGATCCTTTAACGCACCACCTCCCCAAAGATGTTGATCACTTTTTTCAAGACGAGCCAAAAGAAAACTTTTCATGAATCACATATTATTCAAAACCATCGAAGAAGACACATGCGGTTATTTATAACTCAACACAAGAAATTGAAAATACATTATTCTAAAAATGTAAGTATGAAATATGCTTTTTAAATATTATAAAAATACTTTTCTAGTCTAATATATTATTATTATCATTCTTTTTAAAGTCTTATGAATACATGAAGAATATTATAATTCAACTAATCATAATTTTTTCTTTGCAGAAAATGGCGTTTATAAAATATTCAATCCATATACCTAGTGAATGGTTGATTAATAACTATTATGAGAGTTTGATTGAAATTTTAATTAACGAAATGGATGAATATTCGCATATCCATGGTAATTATGAGGGGTTTACAACCTCTAAAAATAATATTCCAAGTTGATTGATAATCGACGACATACTAAAAAGATATTGGTTCAAACGAATAAAAATTGATGATGATCATCGTCCATCACTTGTCAATTATTATCCACCTTTAGTGCCTATCGATATGGAAAAGGATTGGATATTATTCATACATAATGATAATGTTAATAATAACAATAATAATAATAATAATAATAATAATAATAATAATAATAATAATAATAATAATAATAATAATAATAATAATAATAATAATAATAATAATAATAATAATAATAATAATAATAATAATAATAATAATAATAATAATAATAATAATAATAATAATAATAATAATAATAATAATAATAATAATAATAATAATAATAATAATAATAATAATAATAATAATAATAATAATAATAATAATAATAATAATAATAATAATAATAATAATAATAATAATAATAATAATAATAATAATAATAATAATAATAATAATAATAATAATAATAATAATAATAATAATAATAATAATAATAATAATAATAATAATAATAATAATAATAATAATAATAATAATAATAATAATAATAATAATAATAATAATAATAATAATAATAATAATAATAATAATAATAATAATAATAATAATAATAATAATAATAATAATAATAATAATAATAATAATAATAATAATAATAATAATAATAATAATAATAATAATAATAATAATAATAATAATAATAATAATAATAATAATAATAATAATAATAATAATAATAATAATAATAATAATAATAATAATAATAATAATAATAATAATAATAATAATAATAATAATAATAATAATAATAATAATAATAATAATAATAATAATAATAATAATAATAATAATAATAATAATAATAATAATAATAATAATAATAATAATAATAATAATAATAATAATAATAATAATAATAATAATAATAATAATGATAATTATTATTATTATTATAGTGATGATGATAATAATGATGATGATGATGATTCAGGGATAGAAGTATAATTAGAAAACTAGTATAATAAAAAAAATGATAACGATATAATAAATTAATGCTTTTTGTAAAAAATGTTTTTATATGATTGAAGTTTTTATAAAATATCTTAAATTAATTTATCCCCAAAATATTATAATAATCAACAATATGAAATATTTTTTTTCGTTAGGTTATATACTGAGTACATGAAGAATAAATTTTAAGTTAAAACATTTTATTTATGAATAAAATTGACATACAATTATATTCAAATATCACTTTTTTCATTCAACGTTAATAAATTCACATCCTTTATATTGCGCACCAATGTAATGTATGTTAAGTTTTCCATTCATTGATGTATGTGCGAGCAATTTATATTGGTCTCGTTCTTTCAGCAGATATTTGACAATTCTTGATGGTAGAAAAACATTAAACTCTCCATTTAATGTTACAACAATGCTTTCGCCGAATTCCGTTTTAACAGTTTTCACGTCAGTCACTTTATAGTTTATTTCAACTTCTAGCTGATCCCATGACTTCGTAGGTAAAAAATTTCCTCCTCGACAAATATCGTTCAATTTAGAGAAGTCCATTTTCGGAAAAATGAAAATTTTATTTCAAGAATTTGAAATATATGTCTCGTTGGTCTCGTTCAAGATGAAATGTTGAGAATAGACGAATTTTCACACTTCTTATAATGTCCACCCCACTCCCAATATCAAAAAATATAATGACATCATCAAATGATGCTTCTGATTGGTTTTAAACAGATCGAACATGTTATTCCTTGATATTGAGAGTTCCTCTCTCTCTTAAAATATAAAGGAAAAGCGGTCAGAAGTTCTTTATCCTACAGTGTATTTAGAGTTTCCAAGAAAAAAGCGGGTTGGAGTCCTTTGATCGATTGAACCTTCAATTATGATTGGTTCAAACAAGTTTGAACACGTTTTAGAGCTGAAAATATAAAAGATGACATTGTCACGTCTTCGGCTTAATTCGTGGACGAATTTTCACTACGCGCATTTTTATTTGCTTTTAAGTCATATTTTTAGTCGGCACCATAAATCAGGCCCCAAATTGGAAAAGCCTGTACTCTTAAGAGTTGATATCTATCTCGATGGGGACGCATTCCAGGTTTTTTATGACTTTTCACAAGAACTCAATGACTCACAGGATGCGCTAATAGATTTTTCTAATATGCATTAGGTCATGGAAAATGGAATACGTCGATAATGGCAATTGATGGGTCCGTCGCCAACGCTAAGTGCATATGTGCATTGAATTCATGATAACGTGAAATCTATTTGTCTACATTCCAACCAAAAAAGTCACATACTCCCTACCCAAAAATGCTCTAGTTTGAAGAATATATAAACCCCTTAATCATAGCAGCATTTGTCTCAGTCTCAGTCTCAGTCTTAGTTTCAATCTAGTCCGGTAAGTAAATATAGTAATAGTCGCGTTAACGGCAGTGGACCCGCGAAGTGTCTACATTGATCGAACATCAATTAGAGTCACGTCACATAAATATAAAACTCTCCAGCACTATAAGAAGAAGGCTGAGAGTAATAAAATAAACTATTAAAGAAATTGTCGTGATTGAGACAAGTGAAATCGAGTATTGTTTAGCTTAAATTTAGTTCACTACGTGAATCCATGTATAATCCTAAGAAGTAGCACTACCCCACAGCGCCAGTATTTGATAAGAATAATTGTATCTTATTATATATGTACTTTAATTTTTCTTGTTGCATCAATATATATAACACTGTCTTTAACCATTCTTTATTATTTACATCCTATCCCCATAGATAGTAACAGAAATAGAAAACGAGGCCTCTCGAGGCCTTGGTGAACAAACTATCTGCTCCTTGACCTTCTACTCCCTATACCTACAAGCCACGCGGGTTGTCATTAGACAAGGGAGGAGAAACTAGCACATACCGCTCGGTGCAAGTAACTCAATATAAAATATAAAAGAGGGTTATCTTTTCAATAAAAGGCGTCCAACTCCGGACGTCACAACATCATCAAACTATTGTTGTATTAGGATATTGCTACTTCATAATGAAAAACCAATATAGTGAATTATTAAAAAATCTTGAAGAGAGTTTCAAATCGTGCTTAAAATTGAATAATATAACAGAAAGTATTAATTATGCTAACAAATGGCGAAGAATCGGTGCTAAAAATTTACAATTTCTTAATAAGATTTTAAGAACATGTAAAACGCGTAGTGATAAAGTGCAAGTATTAACATATATTTCACAGTTGCAATCATTGATTGTAAAGTTCAATGAATTACATAGACAAAAATATAATATTATTGGTGGTAACATTGAGCTTAGTGAAAATAATATACAATGGAATAATTTACAATCAGTTTTCAATGGTAGAATTAAGACTGGTATGATTACAAACATTAAACATATTGATTTAAAATCATTTTTGAACGATGTAAAAGACACTTTCATAACTAAAGTGAAACAAACAATGCGTGAAATTGATAATATAAAAGTGAATGTCATATTATCATGTAAATTTGAAAATATGAAGAATGGTGATAAGGTTGAAGGAATTAAATATTTCAACACACAGAATGTACCTATACTAAGATCAACTGATATCAATGAGTGGTACAAAGAAAACATTATAGATATTTTAATAGTAGAGGTTGATGAATTCGAAGAACGTGATTCTGGTTGGTCGATGAATGAAATAATGAACTTAGTTGTTAATTTTAATAAATATACTGCATTAAGTGGTGGTATATCTACATTTGTGCAATTGCCTAGGCATATTCAATTGACGAAAGCTGTAGTGAACATTGAAAACAATGATGAATATTGTTTTTTGTGGAGTGTCATAGCAGCTTGTAATCAAGCAAATATAAATGTTAATATAACATTATCATATCCTCATTACAGTGAAGCAAATCTGAAATATGAGGGACTTACATTTCCAATGACATTAGATCAAATCTCCAAATTTGAGTTGATGAATAATTTATCAATCAATGTATATGGTCTTGATGATGAAAATCAAGAGAAAAGTGATATAGTTCCATATTATATGAGCAAAAATTTAAATAGTAAAGAACCAACAATTCACTTACTAATAATTGATAGTAATATCAAAAGTAATTGTGAAGATTTCAAGAAAATTCATCATTCTGCATGGATACGAAACCTTTCGCGATTAGTGTCAAGACAAATAAGTAAAACAAGATGAACCCACATTTGTGATAGATGTTTATGTCATTTTAAATCACTCAATGCTTATGAAAATCATAAAATGGATTGTCAGAACATCAACAAGACACTTCGAGTAATTTTGCCAAAGGAAAATGAAAATTTTTTATTCTTCAATAATTATAAATATAAAGAATCTGTACCATTTGCTGTTTATGCTGATCTTGAGTGTATTTTGGAATCAAACGCGGATGGGTCTCAAAAACATGTACCACACAGCATTGCATATTATGTACACTGTTCATATAATAATTCATTATCAAAGTTTGAATTAAAAAGAGATCCTGATTGCATCAAATGGTTCACTAATGAATTGCATGAATTAGCAATAAAAGTGAATAATATTTTCGGGAATAAAAAACCTATGAAAGCACTAACAACACAGCAGAAGCATGAATATAACAACGCGAGATTGTGCCACATATGTGAACAGCTATTCAATGAAATGGATAAAAAACATCGTGATCACTGTCATCTAACTGGAGAGTATCGTGGTGCAGCACATGAAAGTTGTAATATGCAATATCAACTTCCACATTACATCCCCGTTGTATTTCAAAATTTATCTGGTTATGATTCACACTTTATAATCAAATCAATAGCCAAAGATTTAGAAGGGAAATTTTTTTGCTACCAATTAACAAGGAAAAATATATTTCATTTAGTAAAAAAGTGAAAGATACAAAAATAACACTAAGATTCATCGACTCGTACAGATTCATGGCAAGCAGCATTGATAAATTATCATTAAATATAAATGATGCTGATAAAGTAATAACTCGCAAGTATTACAAATCTGATGATCAATATAAATTAGTGACGAGAAAAGGTATTTTTCCACACGAATACATTGACAGTTGGTTAAAACTTGATGAGAAAGAATTGCCTACAAAAGATAAATTCTTTTCAAAATTGAATAATTGTGGAATAACAGATGAAAATTATGAACACGCGAAAACAATTTGGAATGAATTCAAAATTAGAACATTGGGGGAGTATTCAGATCTTTACCTCAAGACAGATGTATCACTTTTAGCTGATATTTTTGAAAATTTCAGACATAGTTGCTACTCAACATATAATTTAGATGCATTACATTATTATACAGCACCAGGTTTAGCTTTTGATGCAATGCTTAAATATACAAATATAAAATTGGAACTCTTGATAGACCCGGAAATGCTACTATTTATTGAAAAAGGTATAAGAGGTGGTGTAGCTCAATGTTCAAATCGTTATGCCAGAGCGAATAATAAGTACATGGGTGATGAATTCAACCCAAATGAAGAACAATCATACCTCATGTATTTTGATGTCAACAATCTTTATGGTGCAGCTATGAGTGATTATTTACCATCTGGTGGATTTAAGTGGATTGAAAATGTATTCACTAATGAAAACGATATAATCAACATTTCAAACGATTCATAATTTGGATATATATTTGAAGTTGATTTATTATATCCTGAAGAGCTTCATGAGATGCATCGTGATTTACCTTTGTGTCCTCAACACTTTATACCACCAACGGGGAAAAATTCAAAATTGATGACAACTCTTCTACCCAAAGAAAAGTATGTAATCCATTATAGAAATTTAAAACAATGCTTGAGTTTGGGTATGAAGATTAATAAGATTCATAGAATTCTCAAGTTTGAACAATCACGTTGGTTGAAACCATATATTGATTTGAACACTGATTTAAGAAAAAAAGCAAAGAATGAATTTCAGAAAGGATTTTTCAAATTGATGATCAACTCAGTGTATGGTAAAACTATGGAGAATGTTCGGAAGCATAAGGAGGTGAAATTGGTGACAAAGTGGGATGGAAGGTGTGGTGCACGAGCACTTATAGCAAGACCAAATTTTCATAGTTGCACCATCTTCGATAAAGATATGGTTATTATTGAGTTGAATCGTGTTAAAGTTAAGTTCAATAAACCAATATTCGTTGGATATTCCATTTTAGACATATCAAAAATATTTATTTACGATTTTCATTATGACTATATCAAGAAAATGTTTCCAAATCAACAATCTAAATTAATGTATACAGATACTGATAGTCTCATCTATCATTTGATTATACCTGATGTTTATGAAATTATGAAACGTGATATTCATAAGTTTGATACTAGTGATTATCCACCAAATAATAATTATAATATACCATTAATGAATAAGAAAGTATTAGGTTTAATGAAAGATGAGAATAATGGAAAAATTATGACTGAATTTATAGGACTACGTGCAAAATTGTATTCATTTAGAGTATTGAATGATGATCATGATCATAAAAAGGCAAAAGGTATTAAAGCATCATCATTGAGAAAGATCAAGTTCGAGGATTATAAACAATGTCTATTTGAACATCATAATTTATCTGTAAATCAATATTTAATTAGAAGTAAAAAACATGAAGTTAATACGATAGCGCAAAGGAAAGTAGCTTTAAGTTGGGAGGATGATAAGAGAATTATTTCTGAACAAACCACAGATACAATTCCTTGGGGTTATCGTGGTTTAATTAACCGAAATAATTGTGATGATATGATGTAAATAAATAAATGAGCATGTATATATTTGAAAATATTTTATTTTTATTTTTACAAATCCTTTTCATTTATCCAACTATTATGTGAATTATCAAATCCTAACCATTTTACATAACATTTATTTCCCTGTTTTCGTAATACATTTTCTATAAGATAAACGTCAGGATATTTTACTTTGCTAAGCTCTTCTTCATAGAAGCAACCCATAATCGGTTCATTACGAATATCAATTAGTTTATAAGTTGGTGGAGTAGTATTTTTCACTTCATCGATGGTGAATATTTCTGTTGTCCAATTCGGTGTATATCCTTTTTCAAATATATGTTTATATTTGCTCACTCGAACCTTATCACCAATTTTAAACTTATATCGCTGCTTTTCAACTATTTGATAAGATTTATATACTGTGTGATGTAACAATTTTTCATTTTTCTCTGTAACATCCTTAGGTTTCATTTTTATTGTTCTATGATATGTATTATTATATTCATTTACGAGATTGGATAATATATTAATCCACTTATATGTTCCTTGAAGACAGAATTGTTTCCACATTTTACTCTTAAGTGTGCGATTGAAACGTTCACATATTGAGGCTTTTAAATTTGTGATTGTTGAATATAATTTAATATTATATTGTTTCATAAGTATTTTGAATTCTTTATTATAAAATTCTTTACCATGATCAACATGTAATTTTTCCGGTTTACGTGAAGTTTTTATGATAGATTTCATTGCTTTTGTAACATCTTTTCCATTTTTAGTTTCCAATGGTACTGCCCATGCATATTTTGAAAAAATGTCAATTACAGTCAACAAATATTTAAAACCACTATTTTTAGCTGTATAAGCTGACATATCAACAAGATCAGCTTGCCATGTTTCATCTAATCCTCTCATCTCAACATGACGACGTTTATAATTGACACGAGCAGGCTTATGTAATTCATCAACTATCGTTGCTTTCATTATAATTATTCGTTTTGGTTAAATCTTCAAGTGTCCTAGTATTATTTTTACACGCTTCATTCACTGCAGCTAGTTCAGAAGTCAGTTTTGAAATGTGATTCATCTGTTTAGATATCTCTTTTTCTATATTTTCACGATAACTGTTGACTGTGTTACGTATATTCATTTTATAATTTGTTATAAGATCATTGCATTCAATAATTTCATGACGTAAAATAAATAAAGTTTGATTAAAGTCATCAATTTCTTTTCGAATGTAACTTTTCACAATCTTCATAGTTACAGCATCATTATCATGCAGAGGATCTGCAATGTTACATAGCCTTTTATCATCCATATCATATTGCCCATCGGATGTAATCTTGAAACCATAACCAGGAGGACCACGATCTGGTTTTGCGTTACTCTTCACCAACTTTCGTCCAAATATATCAACACTCATCTTGTTTCTTCAACTATCAATGTATCAATGATGAATTTTTTATAAAATCATCGTTAATATATAATTTTTGCTTCACGTAGTTCTTCGATAATCGAAATTATTTCATTTGTATGACTTGAGTTTCCCGCAGATTGAGATGCTAAAAGTAATCGTAAGCGATCAACAAGTTCATTAGGATCATCCCAGTATATATGTACATATATATGTATATATATATATTAGACTGGGCCAAAAAAATTGAATATATTTTTTTTGAAAGCTATATCGGGAATATTATTCAGAATGACAAAAATGAAATTTCGTGAAAATTCGAGCCCTTAATATTAATTTTGAGAGGTCTATCACTGCGATGTTTTATTTTTAGTCATAGTATGATGTTTTACGTTAGAGCTGTCAAAACATTGGAATAAAAAAATTCAGTTTCACTTTTTCTTATCTAGAATTGAATTCTCTACAAAAAAGGTCTGATTGAAAATTTTCGTCAGACAAGCCGTTTTCGAGTAATTGAGCTCAATAAATCGATGTGTTTTTTCGATTTGCCCTTTTTACTTTGAAATCTTGTAACTAATGAATCAATTAATTTTTTAAAGGAGCTGACATCAGATTCTTGAAGGAAATTTAATGTTCTACAAAAAAGGTCTCTTAATATTTTTGCCTAAATTTAATTTTTCAAAAGTTATTCACGATTGAAATCGAAGAAAAAAGTGAAATTTCAAGTTTTCCGTTCTTAACTCATTTTTTTTCACTTAACGGAACAAATTCACTTTTTCGATCATTATTGAACATTTTTCATCAAAAATCTTCCAATATTTATCATTATTTTAACAATATTATTACGAATATGTAAATTTCATAATAAATATGAATTTATTTTTGCCTATTTGATTATTTTTCAACAAAAGCGTAGTTTCATTATCTTCAAGTAATTTTTGGGTAGACAATTATTTCGTTTTATTGATAAAAATGATTTATTTATAACATTCTATACATTTATATGGAAAAAAAAACAGATCATGGCTATACTTAATTAATAACATCAATAAAAGATGGTAAAAAATTTATTTTAAACACAATTTTAACTTATATTTTAGAAAAAATCCGTAGGATTTTATAGATTAACAATCATAATCAACTACTAGGTATAATATTTTATTACATTAAGATTTTTTTGTTACAATTAGGGTATTTTTTTCGATACTCACTAATGACTAGTAGTAAGTACTGAAGTTGTTCTTCGTTTTTCGTAAGACACTTATTATATTCTTCAATCAACGCTACGCCACGTTCAGCTACATCATTGACGACCGCTAAATGATTAAAAGATTGTTTACATTCCTGAAAACTATCAATGTTGGACCAATTTTGTACTTCTTCATTGATGAACTCATACGGTGAATCGAAATCTTTAAATAGACTAAGTGATTCTGTTGAAACAAAGTCACTTGGATTTCGTAGTAGACAGTGCGGTTACTAAAAAAGAGGGAGTAATTTTACTCGGTATAGCGCTTAATGAGTTTAGAAAAAGCGATTTAAAATGGAGCTTCAAGGGAGGAAATGTTATTTATTGATGTGAATTCGTGTATATTGGTAAATATAACAACTCACAAACATTTAAATATTATAAATAAATCATTTTCATTAATAAAACGAAATAATTGTCTACCCAAAAATTACTCGAAGATAATAAAACTACGCTTTTGTTGAAAAATATTCAAATAGGCAAAAATAAATTGATATTTATTATGAAATTTACATATTTTCGTAATAATTTTGTTAAAATAATGATAAATATTGAGAGATTTTTGATGAATAATGTTCAATAATGATCGAAAAAGTGAATTTGTTTCGTTAAGTGAAAAAAAAATGAGTTGAGAATGGAAAACTTGAAATTTCAATTTTTTCTTCGATTTCAATCGTGATTAACTTTTGAAAAATTAAATTTAGGCAAAAATATTACGAGACCTTTTTTGTAGAACATTAAATTTCCTTCAAGAATCTGGCGTGAGCTTCTTAAAATATTCATTGATTCATTAGTTACAAAATTTCAAAGTAAAAAGGGCAAATCGAAAAAACACATCGATTTATTAAGCTCAATTACTCGAAAACGGCTTGTCTGACGAAAATTTTCAATCAGACTTTTTTTGTAGAGAATTCAATTTTAAATAAGAATAAGTGAAGCTGAGTTTTTTTATTCCAATGTTTCGACAGTTCTAACGTAAAATATCAAACTATGACTAAAAATCAAAAATAGCAGTGATAGACCTCTCAAAATTAACATTAAGGGCTCAGATTTTCACAAAATTTCTTTTTTGTCATTCTGAATAATATTCTCGATATAGCTTTCAAAAAAAAAAATATTCAATTTTTTTGGCCCAGTATAATATATATATGTAATAATTGTATATATAATAGTATATATATATATATATATATATACATATATATATATATATATATACTATTGATAACGCATATGAGTCAATTTCTTAGATTATGAAGATGTTGGTTTGCCTTCAATTTCTTTTTTTTCTCTTTTTTTTCTTCATGTGACCTTTTTCTTGATTTTTCAACCATAGAAATTTTCGTTTGGGAAAATTTTCGTGTGTCTGAAAAAAAACAAATAAATATTAAGAATATATACTGTCTTATGAATTAGATTTTGTGACGACCTAGGTCGCACACGAACAGTAAAATCCCCATGGCTAGTTGGTGCCCGTGAACTAATGCACGGATGCCGGCGATGCTACTGGGGAACACTTCCATTTATTTTTATTTTATATTTGTTCGGGGAAAAAAAAATATATATAAGTAGATAAACAAGGCGGGTTCTGGGACAAACCTGTCGGTAACTTGCATTGACCCCTATCTTACCGACAGTTTCATAGTAGGTCCCAATCTGTTTTATCATCTGGTCGAAAAAGTCGATATCTGTATTATCCACTAAGCGACGTTTCTCGTGAAGTGGAATTTTTTATCGATATCGATGATAGTACTATAGTATGAGTTTTTTTGTTGCGACATTGGGGAAATGGATAACTGTACGTTTCTCTATGATTGAACTGTATTTTCACTGTTGAGTGGGTGAGGGAAATTCAAATGAATAAGTTTTTATCCATAATATATATGAAATATTTTTTTCCTACAAATATGAAAGAATAAATAAAAAAAATGATAAACAAAAGAAATGAATCAATAAATGAAGAAAAAGTAAATAATCATATAAATAATTGTATGAGTCACTGTATAAATAGTCATATAGATAAGCATATGAATAATTGTATAAATAAAAAATATGTAGATAAATAAATATGTGTGTAGGGAGAGGGGGCTATCCAATAAAAGTTCAAAAAAATTTTTTGTTCAGAGCTACTCAGTGTACCGCAATATCTGATAGAAGACATAAAGAGAAGTTGTAGTGTGAAAATAAAAAAGTTATCATGGATACACCAGATACATTGCTGACCAAAGAACAACGCATGTCAATACATGAAGATTATATGTTTCAAAAACATTCTCATAGTGAACAATTAAATACTGAATTGGAGTGCAATCATGATATAAGTGACTTATATAACAATGCAATGTGGTCCAAGCATCCACTAACCAATCAACTGAAATATGATTGTGGTGTGGATACGTCTTGTTCCAAGTGTGAATATATCCATGATTATTTTGGTATAATTGTGGGCATGACTAGCAATATGTCGGAGAAAGCAAAAGACTTAATGATGGCACTATATCATATGAAACGTCATATTGAAGGAAATCCATTCTCTGATGACACTCGTAATGCTGTAATGGATGGTGAGACCCCTGCGACTGAAGAATATTCGATTGCGAAAACATCCTTCACTCAAGAAATGGATGTCTCTATAATTCAAGACCTAGTATATAGTATGATCCATGAATCGAATAGTATTTTCATGGTATCAGAGCAATTAAAACAATTTATAATTGATAGAAAATGAAAAAAGGTGTTTGAATAAATATTACAGTTTGATATATACAATGCTATTTTCTTTATTTCGATCCTTTCAAAATTGATTACATAATACAAATTCAATAAAAATATTTATTCATTATATAGATTTCATTCAGGTGTATACTCTAATTGAATAGACATTTCTTCTCAATCATCACACCAACTTTCGTACAGAACCACTGATGGGTTTATATTCGATGATGCGATCATGTAAGATCAAGCAATATGCTGAAGTTTGAGCTGGAAATGGATTGATTGACTCGAACTCAATTCTAACATCTACAGGTCCAGATTTGATATTTTCATTTTGCTTAGAACAGTCAATAACTATGAGTGGAGCGTGCGTTGCATATTTGCTTTTTGTCACTATTGGATCAGTATCTTTCCCATAATATGACGATTGAAAATTTGTATACATATCATATAATATGACATATTGATTGCGTGAAAAGTCTATATTTAAATTTCCATATGGATAGGATTGTGAATTCAAGAAAACTTTAATATCTCTCAAATCACAGTGATCAAATTGACTACAATTTTTAGATTTATTATGCAACGCACGCTCCACTCATAGTTATTGACTGTTCTAAGCAAAATGAAAATATCAAATCTGGACCTGTAGATGTTAGAATTGAGTTCGAGTCAATCAATCCATTTCCAGCTCAAACTTCAGCATATTGCTTGATCTTACATGATCGCATCATCGAATATAAACCCATCAGTGGTTCTGTACGAAAGTTGGTGTGATGATTGAGAAGAAATGTCTATTCAATTAGAGTATACACCTGAATGAAATCTATATAATAAATAAATATTTTTATTGAATTTGTATTATGTAATCAATTTTGAAAGGATCGAAATAAAGAAAATAGCATTGTATATATCAAACTGTAATATTTATTCAAACACCTTTTTTCATTTTCTATCAATTATAAATTGTTTTAATTGCTCTGATACCATGAAAATACTATTCGATTCATGGATCATACTATATACTAGGTCTTGAATTATAGAGACATCCATTTCTTGAGTGAAGGATGTTTTCGCAATCGAATATTCTTCAGTCGCAGGGGTCTCACCATCCATTACAGCATTACGAGTGTCATCAGAGAATGGATTTCCTTCAATATGACGTTTCATATGATATACTGCCATCATTAAGTCTTTTGCTTTCTCCGACATATTGCTAGTCATGTCCACAATTATACCAAAATAATCATGGATATATTCACACTTGGAACAAGACGTATCCACACCACAATCATATTTCAGTTGATTGGTTAGTGGATGCTTGCACCACATTGCATTGTTATATAAGTCACTTATATCATGATTGCACTCCAATTCAGTATTTAATTGTTCACTATGAGAATGTTTTTGAAACATATAATCTTCATGTATTGACATGCGTTGTTCCTTGGTGAGCAATGTATCTGGTGTATCCATGATAACTTTTTTATTTTCACACTACA
This sequence comes from Microctonus brassicae, assembly GCA_918226075.1. Taxonomy (NCBI): domain Eukaryota; kingdom Metazoa; phylum Arthropoda; class Insecta; order Hymenoptera; family Braconidae; genus Microctonus; species Microctonus brassicae. The sequence continues at coordinate 7,861,910 of OW445489.1, forward strand.
ACTTCTCTTTATGTCTTCTATCAGATATTGCGGTACACTGAGTAGCTCTGAACAAAAAATTTTTTTGAACTTTTATTGGATAGCCCCCTCTCCCTACACACATATTTATTTATCTACATATTTTTTATTTATACAATTAAACAAATCATATGCTTATCTATATGATTATTTATACAGTGACTCATACAATTATTTATATGGTTATTTACTTTTTCTTCATTTTTCGATTCATTTCATTTGTTTATCATTTTTTTTTTATTTATTCTTTCATATTTGTAGGAAAAAAATATTTCATATATATTATAGATAAAAACTTATTCATTTGAATTTCCCCCACCCACTCAACAGTGAAAATACAGTTCAATCATAGAGAAACGTACAGTTATCCATTTCCCCAATGTCGCAACAAAGAAACTCATACTATAGTACTATCATCGATATCGATAAAAAATTCCACTTCACGAGAAACGTCGCTTAGTGGATAATACAGATATCGACTTTTTCGACCAGATGATAAAACAGATTGGGACCTACTATGAAACTGTCGGTAAGGTAGGGGTCAATGCAAGTTACCGACAGGTTTGTCCCAGAACCCGCCTTGTTTAACTACTTATATATACGAGCCGGGATCGAACCCGCGCCCGTAGAAGTCCGAACGACCGTCCGACCGAGTGGGAGAACCCGAGAGTCCCAACACCACACCAGTACCGAGAATCTCCCACTGCACGCCGCGGAGTGGGAGAGGCCCGTCGCGGCTACATAAGCCACCGCACGAGCTCGTAGAGCTGAGTCTACGTCGAGCGCTCAGAGCGAACAACACTAGTACAGTGACCAGTAACCAGCGACCAGCGACCAGTAACCTGTAACCAGTATCCAGAAGTTCAGCTGCGAGGAGGAAACAGTTCTTTCGAGAGCTACTTCGTAAGAGTTTCATCGAATACACCGAATAGTTCTTCTCAGAACTCCTAAACCAAAAGCTCTTCTAAGAGCTCGTTTCATCAAGGACACAATAGTTATTTTTAGAGCTAAACTCTCCCGCTACCTATCCCGGATTCGCCACGTTAGTCGACAGCTGGCCCTCCAGCTGAGACGCGTGTACCCCGTGCGATTTGACCAGTTGGCATTCCAGCTGGAGAATCGTTCCTGAGTGTGGCGTTTAGGCGACTCATTCTTCCTACCTTTCGGTATCGCCCGCTGGCATTCCAGTGGAGATATCACTCGCTTTCCTAGCTCCGGGTGCTGACAGCTGGCCCTCCAGCTGAAGTACCACCACCCATCCTGATATTCCTTCCCGCGCCTGCGGCACCGACAGCTGGCCCTCCAGCTGAGGTGTCCTCTTTCCCGCGAACGACCGCATCGCATCGAAGCAAAATATTGTACGCGTATCGGGTCATAACGAAATAAAAATTGTATCGCGTGAGAAATTATTACGTCATGAACAGCGCACGAATTGTCGGGAACGAATTGTATTGTACGAACCAGGATTGCATTGTGAAAGAGTAAATAAAAGTATTCTGGTAGAATTCGAAACGAATCCAGTAAATTTGTCAACGATTCTTTCACCCTCACCCAGTCACGAACCCTGGAAGTCGGCTGAGTCTAAGTGGCATTATCACCGAGGGTATCTGTCATCCGACAGTCGGACGGAAGAACGTTACAATTTTAGGTGCATTACCTTCGATTTTTCCTAAATCATCATCATCATCACTACTAATGTACATAATCTCTATGTAATCATCATCATCATTACTAATATCTATAAGTTCTATGCCATTATTTCCATGTTCCTTATTCATCTTTGTAAACCTTTCGTTCAATGTGATTGTCTGTAATGATTAAATTCAACAATTATACAATAGTAAATGAAAAAAAATGAATTCAATGATAATTCATCCTGTTATTATTCATATATTGTGAAATTATTTGTTGATATTCAATAATTTCATTGAGATTCCAGTTTGAGAAAATATGTTATTACACTAACACCAGACGATGACTACATGTAAGAAAAATACTCACATCTCAGATAATTGTTAACCAAATTATTGAATATCAACAAAAAAAGTTTTTTTTTGAGATTATTAAAAAAAAAAAAAAATATTCCAATAACTTATGCCACTTTGAAAGAATGAAATATTTACTCACCTTTTTATTGATATTCTTGTTTTCCATTAATGCCTCACTTTTTGATACTTCAGGCATTAAACAAGACTGTCTCATTTTTTTGTGTGGTGGGGTTTTCGATGAACATGTAGCAATAGATGAAAGACTTTTTTCAGTTGAAATTTCATCATTACTAATGTCTATGAGTTGGTGCGTTGTATCCATTGTTACGTCGTAGGTGTTGTTGGACGTGGGTTTCAAAAACAGAAATATTATTTTATTTCGGTAGAGGATCGTTGCCTGCCACGACTATGCGTAGCTGAAGCGTTAGGATGTTATGAAGTGAATTAGAGATGGTTATATTTTTTGGAGAACAATTATAATTTTAATTGATATTCATTAATTTGTTCACTCAAACTGTTACAGATCATTTACACTTTTAGATTTATTGTCTATTTAATTCTTCTTTGAGTTCACTTGACGATTCTGAATTTAATTGATTCTAAGATGTTATTTCACGGAATACTTGATTGTCGATTATCGTTATCACTTAAAACTTAAAGATGCCACACAGGCTATTTGATTGCCACTAAGGCTACTGAATGCCACAAAGGCTACTTGATTTGCCACACAGGCTATTTGAATGTCGACTTAGTATTTTCTAACTTGACTTAGTTGATGATTTGCTTGAACTCGTAATCGTCGTAAAAGATGTAGAAAGTAAACTGATGAGATTCGTTGTGTTTCAGTTTTTATAGACAAGTTTTTACTTAGCTTTGAATATTTCTGTCAGCAGTTTGAAACGTTATTTTCTATTGGTTGAATTCACGTTAACAATTTGATAATTCGTTAGAAGTGATGAAAGGGTGACTCTTATTGGTCGAACAGTTCAATAGGTAGGGATACTTTACAATTTGCTGATTTTAGTTAACAATGTTTCTTGGAAAAATCATGGAATCGAATTAATGAAAGTTTGAGTCAAGTTTCAAATTTTATACGTTATGTGAAATAAGCATTTTAGTGTGAGAAAGTTATTCGTGGTTTTAATTTCTTCTGTTTCATCGAGAAGCGATTTTGACGGGAAGTTCTCATGTGACATTGGTATTCCTATTCAGTTAAAAATAGATATTTCTAAAGTAAGAGCTACATAAAGTAAATGGAATATTATATTATATAAAGAATATTCAATACAATTAAATGGATTCATTTAATCGATTGATTACTAAAATGAGAACATATTTCGAGATGCAAGATTATTTATTTGAAATAAGCGCGCTGCGACAGAGCGCAGGCGCGTGACGTCGGGATTGTGAGTAAAGGTCACTTGGGACCTAACACCATCTGTAATGAAATGATCAAATTTAATAATTTATTGAAAGGCCATCATGAAAAAAAAATTATCCATAAATCATGTTAAATTGATTTTATTAATACTCACATAATGAATAATATAATTGTTGATCAAATTATTAGATATCAACAACTACTAAAATTATGCCTACAATTATTGATGTATTTTTATCATAATCTCAATATAATAAAAATACTCATATGTGACAGTAGATAAACAGGGCGGGTTTTGGGACAAACCCGTCGGTAACTTGCATTGACCCATACCTTACCGACAGTTTCATAGTAGGTCCGAATCTGTTTTATCATCTGGTAGAAATAGTCGATATCTGTATTGTCCACTAAGCGACGTTTCTCGTGGTGTGAAATTTTTTATCGATATCGATGATCGTACTATAGTATGAGTTTTTTTGTTGCGACATTGGGGAAATGGATAACTGTACGTTTCTCTGTGATTGAACTGTAGTTTCGCTGTTGAGTGGGTGGGGGAAATTCAAATGAATAAGTTTTTATTCATAATATATATGAAATATTTTTTTCCTACAAATATGAGAGAATAAATAAAAAAAAAATGATAAACAAAAGAAATGAATCAATAAATGAAGAAAAAGTAAATAATCATATAAATAATTGTGTGAGTCACTGTATGAATAATCATATAGATAAGCATATGATTTGTTTAATTGTATAAATAAAAAATATGTAGATAAATAAATATGTGTGTAGGGAGAGGGGGCCATCCAATAAAAGTTCAAAAGATTTTTTGTTCAGAGCTACTCAGTGTACCGCAATAGCTGATAGAAGATATAAAGAGAAGTTGTAGTGTGAAAATAAAAAAGTTATCATGGATACACCAGATACATTGCTCACCAAAGAACAACGCATGTCAATACATGAAGATTATATGTTTCAAAAACATTCTCATGGTGAACAATTAAATACTGAATTGGAGTGCAATCATGATATAAGTGACTTATATAACAATGCAATGTGGTGCAAGCATCCACTAACCAATCAACTGAAATATGATTGTGGTGTGGATACGTCTTGTTCCAAGTGTGAATATATCCATGATTGTTTTGGTATAATTGTGGGCATGACTAGCGATATGTCAGAGAAAGCAAAGGACTTGATGATGACACTATACCATATGAAACGTCATATTGAAGGAAATCCATTCTCTGATGACACTCGTAATGCTGTAATGGATGGTGAGGCCACTGCGACTGAAGAATATTCGATTGCGAAAACATCCTTCACTCAAGAAATGGATGTCTCTATAATTCAAGACCTAGTATATAGCATGATCCATGAATCGAATAGTATTTTCATGGTATCAGAGCAATTAAAGCAATTTATAATTGATGGAAAATGAAAAAAGGTGTTCGAATAAATATTACAGTTTGATATATACAATGCTATATTCTTCATTTCGATCCTTTCAAAATTGATTACATAATACAAATTCAATAAGTATATTTATTTATTATATAGATTTCATTCAGGTGTATACTCTAATTGAATAGACATTTCTTCTCAATCATCACACTAACTTTCGTACAAAACAACTGATGGGTTTATATTCGATGATGCGATCATGTAAGATCAAGCAATATGCTGAAGTTTGAGCTGGAAATGGATTGATTGACTCGAACTCAATTCTAACATCTACAGGTCCAGATTTGATATTTTCATTTTGCTTAGAACAGTCAATAACTATGAGTGGAGCGTGCGTTGGATATTTGCTTTTTGTCACTATTGAATCAGTATCTTTCCCATAATATGACGATTGAAAATTTGTATACATATCATATAATATGGCATATTGATTGCGTGAAAAGTCTATATTTAAATTTCCATATGGATAAGATTGTGATTTCAAGAAAACTTTAAGGATGTTATGGAGGTATGTCAAAATGCTACGAGACAAATAAATATTTAGTAGAATGTTCCTTATTTAATGCTAAATCGCCTGTGGAAATTTGAAATCGATTCACTAAGTCGTTAAAAAGTTATTGCAATTTACAAATACTATAATTTTACACGCAGTCTTATGGAGATTCGTTGATTGAACAGATTAAATTCATTTTTATTAGCAAAAAAAATGCTACAGGGCATCCCAAACTCTCATAATATGTAGTTCAAACTTTATAGAACTAATTTTGCATAAGTTTATTTGAATTCACTACATGGTTTTTGAAAAAAAAAATATAAGTAGACTGAAAATCTGCTTATCACTTGATAAACTTCTTGGTGTATAAGAAAGTGCGGCAACACTGTAGTCAGCTGAGACCTGCGCTGTATACCTATATTGTATTGTAATATAGTAGTAAGCAAAATGAGCTTCGGGTATTGCCAACCTATGAATTCGACAGCGTTGCCACGTTTTCATTATTCTTTATAATGTTGAATTATTAATTTTGAAATTATTTTTTAGTCATAATTGTTTTAAAAACGAACTAATTTTATGTTTTATTTATTATTCAATCGTATTAAAAAGTTCTACACTTATATTTATAAGCTTCTCGACCAATAATATTTTTTTTTTAACAGTTCGAATCAAGGCATATTCACTTCCAAAAGTTAGTCAATAATATTCAATATTATTTGTTTTTTCTTATTTTCTTCGGAATTTTCTGTGAAATTTATAATTTTATCCAAAACTATGAACTTTTTTTCACGTATCTATTTATTTATTTATCTCACGGTATGCAATACGACGTAATTATTTACGAATTTCTATTTTCATGTACTTTTGTCTCCGATTGTACCTCCACAACATCCTTAATATCTCTCAAATCACAGTGATCAAATTGACTACAATTTTTAGATTTATTATTTTTGCGTCCAGTTTGAAATCCTAATATGATGTACCGTGGTTTTTCCAGTTGTGTTGTAGTTTTGACAACCCAAACATTTTTCGTGGATGTTGGAAGTAGTGGGTACTCATACAATTCCCACGTACGAAAACTCATGGAAATGGGTGGATCCTTGGCAATATAATTGAGTAGTTGAATTTTTTGTGTATCGGAGACTTTGATATATGGTATCAACCATTCAATCTTCTGGAGATTCAATATAACATCTTCATTTGCTGTTTGTATGATAGCATTCAAATCTGTAATTGCCCTTGTGAGAATTAATTCATGCTTTGCATTCACAATAATTTTTCGATAATCTTCAGCAAATTCCAACAATAAATTGAGTGGGATAGATATATCAAAATAGCCTTGATCATCAATTATTTTATCACCATCTTCATGCAACCATCCTGCATTTTCCAACAGATAACTTTTCTCACATTGAAATGATGTATATCCTTTCATCAATGTTGTCACACCCACATTTTTGCTTCGATCAATTTCAACACCATTCAATTCATAACATATTTTTTTCAAATAGATGACATATAGCCATATTCACCAGAGATGTAGTTGCAACTGCAGTGTGAGCGTCATTATTTTTCGTCAATTTCCCACAGATGTGTAATGAGCTTTTGCTTGGTAATAAACACAAATCTTGATGTTGCACCGCTATACGAGTTTCATCATTATTATTGAAGGTTGCTGATGCAAATGGTTGATGACCATGAATTTCATAATGTGCAATAGATTCATCGAAGATAATGGCTTTGTTTATTGCTAAGATTTTCTCCATGGTAATAGACATACGAAGCAGAAACAGCAGAATTTTATTGTTCCCCACGTATTTTCAGACCGAGACTCTTCAATAGTAGGATGTTCCGATGTGTTAGTACTCCGCTTGGTATGCGACGACTGATGGGTTTTCGACATGTCACTACACTTTTATAATCACCACCATATACTGTTGATGGATTCACCACTGCTTCCTCCTCCTCTGTATTATACACTATACCCATCACTTCATCGACTTTAAATGTAATCTTATTGTTATCACTTCTCCACGGAAATTCACTAATTGTCCATCTTGATCAAAAATTCGTAGTTGCAAATGATGTATTGTCTGAACGGTGTTTGGCATGTAAATGACGTGTGATGGCACTTCTATGATCTTATATCCTGGTGGAACCACTGGGAAAAATTTATGAATTGTATGCACTCGCTGCCCATTAATGTATGCCCCTGTAGTTATATTACACTCAACGCGAAGTGCATTGACTTTAAGTATAGACACTGGTGAGTCAGATTTATGAATAGAGCCTGGTTCAAGTATACGTGGCTTGAATCCTAGTAATCGTCCAATGGAATCCTCAGGAATAAAATTTATAGGAACATTACACCGAATCTCACAACACAATTCATTATTATACGGTTTGAGTGAAAATGATATGTTTGGTAGTGTTTTCTGTATATAACTCTCAATATCTTCGATTTCATAGGTACCAGTTAGAATGATTGTTGCATTTTCACCTCCAACTATGTCAAATTTGTTGTTGGTTTCATCAATATTAGGGATGGCATTGAAAGTTAACAGTTTAATAAGCTCCAATACATATGTTTTACTTGATGAGAGTTCAATTGGTGGAAAGTATTGAGCCTCGAGAATGGAGGATCTCCCCGACACCGTCAATGTCAATGAATCATCCATGACTGATATTCAATCTCAATATGGATATACATTTATAGCTGTTTAGTTAAAAATTTCAAGCATAAATGTCCACATATCACCGTGTTATCGTCTTGATATTTCTTATAGTTATATTTCACCCTACCAACATCGAGATATTTCATAAGATCTTGAGGTGGTTGTAAATTACCAAAGCTGTCAAAATATGTCACATCATTGTGTTTCTTTTCATATGCTACCCAATGTGTACCTGGTCCATCTCCATCATCTAGATTCACTATTGCCGTCTCAAATTTTCGTGGACCATTCATTGGTAAATTGTTTCGCATGAAGACACCACGAAAATGCGGAATTTTCATGATATGAGCATATTTTACAAGATCAGCGTCAGTTAAAGCTCGATGTGGTAGGTCTACATGTTTTTTGTCGGTCGCAAGTACAGACCTAAACCCTGCTTATATGGCTTCAAATACATTCCTTTACCCACTATAATATCCTCCATTTTAATATTGTGTCGTTTTCTTTCTTCCAATTCACGTTTCGGTGCAGCTGCATCATTTACTGCTTTTGCTATACCAGCAGCACCACCCGCTAAACTCCCAACAGCACTGAGTCCAGCAAACATGGGTATGAGAAATGGTAGAACACCACCTATTCTCGATGGGATTGGTAATATGCGTGATGATAAGCGTACTTTACTTGACCCACCAGCTTTCTCGACAGCAGTACGCCCACCATTAAACGCAGATTTAACCATATTACGACCATCAGAGTGCATAGATTTTTTTGCCTCATTTACTATTTGTTTGAATGATATCATGGGATTTTTTATCATTTTTTTCACATTCCTTTTCACACGCTTCTTCCTCCTCACTATGCCTGCACCAAGTTCCGATTTCACATTCATGATTTTATTTACACTTCAAGCTACGGCTTTTTCACCAATGCTCGCGTCTTTAGCCATGACAACATGTTTCCAAGGGTTTTCATCATCTATTAAAGCCTTAGCATAATCTGGCCGATGATACCATAACTCGTCATCGACAATTTTCCATTCTGGGAATCTACTTGGATATTTTTCGACTAAATTTCTTTTTGTTTCGTACCAATTGTGATCGCACATAGTTTTAAGTTGAATTCTATTTCTTACTGTTTCTTCGACTATTTCTTCCCAACCTATTAGGTCTACATATACGTCAAACATTCTTGACAATGCATCTGGCGCTTCATTTAATGTACCTTGCCTATGTTCGACTACTAAATTATGCTGCAATAAATATATTGCCCATCTAGCAAGTCTACCAATTGGATTTTTCAATCCATGTAACCATTGTAATGCCTGATGATCGGCCACTACCTTAAATTGCATTCCCTCAAGATAACACCGCAACTTCTCAACTGACCATACAACCGCCAAACATTTTTTTTCAGTAGTTGTATAGTGCAATTCTGCACCCCGTAATGGACGACTCAATACCTCGATTAAATTTTCCTTATCTTCTTCGAGATCTTCTTGTACGAGAATCGCACCGAGTCCAAAATCACTGGCATCCGTATAAAGAATGAATGGTTGACCAGGAATTGGTGTATGTAATATTGGTGCCCTTGACAAAGCTTCTTTTACTTCTTCGAATGATTTTTGTTCGACTTCTGTCCACTTCCATGGAACTTTGGGGCTAGTCAATTTATTTAATGGCCCTTGAACACGAGCGATACATTTTAAATGACGGTGATACCAATTAACTAATCCATTAAATTGACGTAATTGCGTACGATCTTTAGGAACAGGAAAATCCAAAATAGGTTTAATTTTCTCTGGGTTTGGACGCATTCCCTGTTCGTCTACTATATAGCCGAGAAATTTTACTTATTTGCACGCAAAGCTACTCTTTTCTCTATTTATAATTAATTTAGCCTCGCGAAGTACTTCAAAAAGCAAAGATAAAATAGAAACATGTTCATCCATATTTTGACTCACAACTATCCAATCGTCGAGATAAGCGAAGACTTGATCAGCCCATTTATTTGGTAATTTTCTTTGACTAATCAATTCTATTATTCGTCGTTTTAATTTGTCCATAAGGCATTGGAATGTAGAAGGAGCTCCTGTCAACCCATACGGCATCCTAAGCCACTCTAATAATCCTTTACCTTCGACAACGAACGCAGTATACTTCCTACTTTCTTCATTCATAGGAATTTGATGGAAAGCTTCGCTCATATCGAGAGTTGAGATTATTTTAGCCTGATGTAACTGTGACAAAATAGAACCCATCTGCGGTAGAGGATACGCTGGTTTACGCGTCTTTTTATTAAGCATACGGTAGTCAATGCAAAATCTTAACCCACCATTCGCCTTTGGCGCTACCACAGGTGAACTTGCCCAATCACTCTGACTCCAAGTAATATACCCTTTTTTCAATAGACGATCGACCTCATCGTTGACAAAATTTCTAATCGCTTCACTGCGCCTATCAGGTTTTTGTCGATGCGGAATTGGATCGTCAAGTTCCATAACATGCTCAATTAAATTTGTTACTCCCGTTGATTCTTTTTCGAATTTTTTAAATTCAATATCTAAAAATCTTTGTAATTTTTCTGTTTGATCAATTGACAAAACTTTACAAATAGTGGATGTAACACTACGATGTGAAAATGAGAAGAGTTGGCTATCATCCCATAGTGTCCAAGTTTGAGTATATGGATCGACTTTAACCTTAAATGCGAGCCAAAAATCCATACCAAGAATTAACTCTCCCGACAAACCCGGTAAAATACCAAACCATTGTGGCCCATAGACATTACCTATATCTATTATAAAACATGTGCCACCTAATGTCTTGACAACTGATTGATCTCCTAAAGAAACACCGTTCTTTGCTGAAGAGTCTACAGAAAGTTCCTTTAATTGAAATTCTTTGACACGATCATATGCCGATTGACTCAAAAATGATCTCTCACTCCCACTATCTATTATTCCCCTGAGTTTTCGACCAAAGATTAATATTTCCACTGGAATTTTGACGACTCTATTTGGTTCACGTGAACCTGTGCCTGGACAATAATTTTTTCTTTCTAATAAATAATGAAAGACATGTCCAGAAACCCCTGGTGGTCTCCAATTTTTTAATGTCTCATCGTCAAATTTCTTCAATGAATTTGTTTCAACGATGTTACAATTTACGCTATTCAAAATAGATAATTTGATCGTCGACTCAGAAATTTCGACCTGTTTGAATTGTTGATTTGAAACTAATTCGTCAGATGAAAATTCTTCCTCTAAATCCTCATCGACTTCTATATTCAAAGAGAGACAATTATCGACTAATGAGTCATCGACTAATAAAATTTGATCTATATTTTCTTTAGATTTTTCTAAGTCTTCAACCTCATCAATCTTCAAGTTATTATTCGAGTTTTCTTTTGACTTCGCATGATCAACTTTCTCTTTCTCCTCTTTTTCGCCCTCTGATACAGTAGTCTGCCCGAGTCGAAATTTTACGCCTGGTTTAGGTCTTAAAAGTCTCAGAATTTAGTAAACCACCGGATTGAGCGAACTAAATCAGTATTTCGAGACATGGTTTTTCATGTAGCAGAAGAACTGGTTCAGTCCTCACTTCGTCACGAACGTCCGAAAACGATGAGTTGAGATTTAAATCAGGTTTTCCAAGCACTGATTTAAATCTACTGACCCGCTGCATGGAAATAGACAAAACACTGATTGAAGCCTGCCAATTCTACAGTACAATTGTACTGTAGAACTGGTAGGCTTCAACCATACTTAAAATCTTAATTGAAATGACGATCGTGTTGTATAGGAAATCGATTGAAGTGTGTTTAAAATGATTAGTAGAAAACATCATTTGAATTTTAAAAAAATTTGTGAATTTATTTGTTGAAATATTTGTTGAAATTGTTTTATCATAGTGGTTAATTATTTTTGTTGGTTATTTTTCTTTTGCGTTTATTCGCCGCTAATTTGTTAATGAATTTTATATATTCTTTTTTTTTTATAATATTATTCATTGGCATGAATATATTAGCCCATTCTGTAAATTAAAGAATATTTAAAATTAATTGTTATATTTTCGATGCCACTATTGAACACATTAAACAAAAATATCATTTACCATATAACGCGTTGAAAAGTTCGTCGTCTATAGCTGGACGCTCACTGCCCTTGCCTAATGCACAATACAGCTTCAAGGAGTCTCCATACACTTCCTCCAGTGTTTGCTTCACAAGCGATTTCCACTCATATACGCCGTTTATTTTGCTCCTTTTAACGACGTATGCTGCTGTTTCCATAGGGAGATATATCTCATGAGACGGACTAATTTTTGTGTGGGTTTTTTTCGCCGCTGTAAATTCCTCTGGTAACTGAAAAATGCAACACCACAAATTAATTTTGAACAAAAAGAAAAATAAAGAAATTTCATTGGATTTATACACAATCATACTTGCGGCAGTTGTCGTGATGGTGATAATGACTTCTTATAATTCTCACACGCTTTTTCCACAGTTTTAATTACTTTACGGAAAAATTGCAGGTCATTTTCACCAACTAATACGAAAATTGTTGAATTAAAATATATTCATGAAAATTAATTCACAAATGAAAATACAAACAAATAAAAATGATATACATTATAATAAACTTGCCTTCATTAGTTGTCCACTTTGCTTTTGCTCCTTTTCTGTTCTCTATTAATTTATTTATGTATTTCACATAACATTCTTTTTTTATTTTCAGGCCGCTTCTGGATCTTGCCCATTCTAGAAATCGAATATAATTATTTAGATGAATCATCATATGATATTATACATATATTACATATATTTGTTTTCTTTTTTACCTAAGATAGCTTTTTGTATATTAGTCTCCAAGCCGGGGCGAGATGATAGTCTTCCTTTGGCAGTGTATGAGGTCAAAGTATCACCATACACGTGGAGTAATGCCAATTTTACCAATTCTTTCCAATTTGTTTCCCCAACCTTCACTTCTGACTTTTGTTGGATTTCTTCAATGACTATCGTTGGGAAGTATATTCCACATCCCGGAACAATTTCTTTCTACAAAAAAATTCATAAAATATACTTTTTATATATCCTTTAAAATATTTAATTTATATTCATCAAAATACATGGTTTTCAACTTTATAATATCAGAAATATATGTAAATCATATTACCTTATTTTCACCAGATTTTTTGAAATTGTCTAATATGTGATGAGCGGACGTGGAATCATAGTTATTTTTCATGCGTGTGTAGTAAGCCATTTCCAGCGATGCTTCTATCATCCGCATGAATTTCACATCATGATCTGTAACTATAAAGAAGAAAAAAAAGAGAATTTATATTAAATTATTTGAAAATGTTAGTGCAAATTTGATGGAAATTAATTTTTTACCTATATCAGACAAATATGTGTGAAGAGCCCCTATCTCTTCTTCTACATCTAATTTTGTATCTTCGTCTTCATCATTCTCATCATCTGGATATGTTATTTCATTGACTGGGCTAGAATTCAGTGGTGTGTATTCATCGGGTCTGTCATGGATTTCTGCTGTTTGCATATTTACGTAGCACTCTTGCAATAGATGTGAGTGGTAATCAGATGGAAAAAATGATTCGATTTCCACTCCCTTCTTAGGTATACATGCAGATGAAGATGCATATACTTCACTAGATTTCAATTGAATTGTGTCGTTTAGATTAAATAGAGATTTTCCCGCTGCTATTATATTCGCCTGCTCCAATTTCATTTTTTTTCGTCGAACTTCGACAGTTTTCTTATTCTCTTCTAGCTGCCTTTTTTTTTTCAAAACATTACTATCGAAAATTTTAGTATTTTCGTTACAAATATTGCCATTTGTATCCAAGGGAATGTTCAGCAAATCTTGCTCATTTCCTATAAACAATTAATAAGAATGGATGAAAAAGAATTTATCTTTTCTATTATATTATTCATTATATATAAAATATAATAAATAATATAATAAAAAAGATAAATTCTTTTTTTTTTTTTTTTTTTTTTCATATATCATATATATGAAATATTTATATGTATGCAATATATATACATTATATTTCTTGTACAGTGAATAATACATATTATTTTTTATATATGAAATAGAATGTATTTATTGCATACATATGTATCTCATATATATTTCATTATTATAATAATCTAATAACCTCATCCAGAAGAGGTTATGTGATGCCGCGTGGTCTCGGTTTATGTTCATACGCGAGATATATCCCGATAAAAGTATGAAATAATAATAATAAAATTTATGAAGCATTAAATATTATAATATTCTACACATACTTACCACCAAACTTAATGATTTTTGCCTGTTCATGGCTTAATTTTCCCGTGCTGTTATCTTTCCATAGAAGTCGCACAATATCATTTTCCTTCCTTTTGGTTTTGGGGAGAAGAGATGATTTCAATACATCTCTCATGCCTGAATTGACCCACCAAATTAAAGCAAATGTCGAAACATTACTTTTACGTGGCATAATTATTTTTTTTTTTTTTTCACTTGTACGCAATAATTTCACTTGCAAATATGTCGCAGTTTGATGCGTCCAGTTAATTGAACTGAATGACCAGTAATGTTCAATCACAAGATGGCGGGTTCATGCACAATGCACATGTATGAATTGTGGGACTAAAGTTAGTACATGAAAGAACCGTTAGGCGCCATGGCGCCATCGCGACATGACGACTTGTCTGCATTCAGTACATCAGTGTATGGCGCTTATACTGAGTATTAAGCAAAAGTGAGTGTAATTATTCTTAATAAAAATCAAGTAAGTATATTCGTTGTTATTGATGTTGATACACTAAAATCTGTATTATTTTAATATTTGTGAAACTTTAGTTTTCACATATATTTATTCCGAAAACTTTATCTTTGTTCTTCATATATATTAGTTTCACATACATTTATTTGTTAGGTTATGTCGAGAAAACCGTTTGGTGCATTATCAAAACGCAGAAAAAGGGATTATTTGCAATCCATTTTTCAACATGATGCAGATGGACCAAGGGAAGACGTAGAACCACTTCTAAACAGACATCAGGTAAAAATAACAGTCGTAATATTTTAAACTCACTCAAAAGAAAGCGGGCATGATAAAAAAATTTTTTCTTAAATGAATTTCAGGTCGCGGTGCAACATGTTGAAGTGAATGTTGCAGAAAATGAAGAAAGAGATAATACCGAAGGTGATAGGGAAATAATGCATGGAAATGATAATGACAATGACAATCAAGAAAATTATGAAAATGATATTGAAGCAAATGATAGAAATGACAATGGGAATAGAAATGATGAAAATAATGGTAGTGACGATGATAATGATGATAATGATGATGATGATGATGATGATGATGATGATGACGGTGATGATGATAATAATCATTATGCTAACCCGTTGTATGATGGAGCTCCGGTAACAGCTGGTGAGAGCATGATGCTTGTTTTGAATCTTTATCTGAAGCACAATATCACACAAACATTGCTTTCGGACATTTTCACGATTATTAATCTTCACAGCATAAAAAGTGAGGAAACTTTTTGTCATTCACTTCACAAATTTCGAAAATATTTTTCATTAGCAAAAAAAAATGATGATGGAATTGTAAAACATTACTATTGTTCATCATGTATGAAAAATCTTACGCAACATCACGAAATTTGTGAAGAATGTCAAGTGTTAGGAATGGCAGAAGTATCATATTTTATTGAAATGCCATTCCTTTTGCAATTAAAAGAAATGTTCAAGAGAAAAGATTTCTATAATCGTCTGCAGCATCGATTTCAACATAGAAATATTGATGAAGGTTCTCTACGTGACTTATATGATGGACGACTGTACAAGCAAATGATTGGCAGTGGATTCCTAATTAATCCGAATAATATTAGCTTAACGTGGTATTCGGATGGTATTCCAGTTTTCAAATCGTCAAAAATAAGCATGTGGCCGTTATATTTGACGGTCAATGAATTACCCATCAAAGAGAGGGCAAAGCGCTGCAATATATTGCTTGCTGGGCTGTGGTTCGGTAAAAATAAACCTGATGCAAATTATTTCTTCACCAAACTTTGGCTGCAATTCGAGAATCTGTCCAAAGGTCAATATTTTATATTACCGGACAAACAAATCATTAAAGTTAGAGGTCTTTTACTTTATGGCGCATGTGATTTACCAGCAAAATCGCTATTTTTAAATATGACGCAGTTCAACGGAAAATATGGTTGTCCTGCCTGCTTATGTCCTGGTGAATTGTTGAATTTAGATTCAGGCGGAAGAACTCATATTTATCCATATAATGAAAACTTACCAATGAGAACAGCTGAAGAAACAAAACGGCATGGTAATATAGCTCTAGGAACCAACGATCCAGTGATGGGTGTAAAAGGTCCATGTGTACTTGCAAATTTAATGGCAGATTTCATTCTTGGAACTACTGTGGACAGGATGCATGGTGTAGATGGTGGAGTGGTGAAAAAACTATTTACATTGTGGTTCGAGTCAGCTTATAGTAATAAAGAATATTCTTTATTGAAGGTCAAAAAAGTGATTAATCACCGTTTAAAAGCGATCAAACCACCTAAATTCATCCATCGCATGCCACGAAACATTGAAGAACTTGTGCATTGGAAATCTTCTGAATTGAAAATATGGCTATTCTGTTATTCTGTTCCTGTTCTCTATGGAATAATGACAGAAAAATATTTCCAACACTACTTACTATTAGTAGCTGGCATTGCATATCTCAGTAGTGATGTAGTGACAGATGCAATGATCAATTTATCTCATAACTTTTTACACAAATTTGTTCGAGAATTCGAAATATTGTACGGAAAAGAGTTCTGTACAATAAATATACACCAACTGCTACATCTTCCAACATGTGTGAGAAACAATGGGCCATTATGGGTATACACATGCTATAAGTACGAAAATTTAAACGGCGAATTATTAAAATTGATTCATGGCACTCGACATATTGACAGCCAAATTGCAACAGCCCATATGCAACTATTAAAGATGCAACGCTTTCTAGAAAAATTACCTGATGGACCCATTAAAGAATTTTGCGAAAATGAAAGACAACAATTAAAAATTTGTGAAAGAATTTTCAATAACTGTTATAGCGTTGGAACATACAAATTGTTTCACGAACGCTCCGTTCCTCTTCAACAAGCTATTCGCCATATGATGGCCAATGGACGATTGAGAAAGTACCATCGCCTATTAAAAAACGATATGTTATATGTATCCAAGAACTATTCTCGATCTTTACAAACATCTTCGTCATATGTTTTATATACAGACAGTCGAAAGAGACGAAATTTCGGGAATATTGATTTTTTTATTAAGCATTCCGATGACTCCTGTACATGTCGTAATGATTATTGTATATGTGTGGGTAATCACTTTGCAGTCATTACAACGATAGAAGATGAAGGGCGATTCCAAGTACATGGGGATAACAATATACATAATGTGATTCCACACATATATCGTTTGCAGAAAGAGAAAGATTTCTGTGTGATACCGATACAATCTTTATTATCAGTTTGTATATTCATGCAAATTGAAAATGATTCCTATTTGAGTATACCGATTAATTCACAGGTGGCCGAATAAGAGATGTACTTTCATGTATAAGTTTAAAATAAATTTAATAAAAGTAAAAATATTGAATATAATTATAAAGATTAACCCAAAACACATTTCCCTTATTTCCAAACATTTTTTCAATACTTAATTAATATAAAATATAATTTTTCACATTCCAGTCGAAAGAATTTACAAGTTCTAATTGCCAGATTTTGTATGAAATATATAAGATAACCTACAAGAACTGTTTTGAGTCTTCTAATTCTCACAATAGATTCATTAGACTGTATCGACGATATATAAATTTATAATAATTATATATATGAAATATAGGGACTGAGGACTGTGAGGACTATACCAGACGTTCAATATACTGTTTTGAGTCTCTTAATTCTCACAGTAGACTCATGAGACTTTTATTGAATATTACTTTTGTAGGTCTATATGAAATAACCTAGGGATTGAGGACTGCGAAAACTAAATCAGATGTTCAATATACTGTTCCGAATCTCTTAATTCTCACAGTAGACTCATGAGACTTTTACTGAGTATAACATTTGTAGGAATATATGAAATAACATGTGAATTGAGGATTGTGAGGACAAAACCAGGCGTAAAATTTCGACTCGGGTGAGGACTGATTACTGTGGGCTCTGATCGTTTCCCGACCATGATCGACAATCCTTATTCAAATGACCTATTTTTCGACAAATAAAACAAACCATTTGAGTGTCTGCTCTACAAGTACGAGCTCCATGGCCTTTTTCACCACAGTTAAAACAGAAGAAATTGCTCATATCGCGTTGAGGACGAGAATTTTGTTGACCCTGATCATTTTTTGAATTTGTTTGATTATTTTCGTTCGATTTTGATTTATAGTTGGTCAAATTATTTTCAAGACGTTGTCTAACCAATGGTTTCGAAGCTGATTGCTTATTTGAATCCATTTTATTCGAACGAAAACCACGTTGTTCAATCGCGTTTAATTCTGTTAATTTTTCATCATCGTCCGTTAATTCGAGAATTTCGACTTGCTCATAATTTTCATCGGCAGTAACTATTTCGTCTTGCAAATATTTTAAATCCGTTCGCGTTGTTTTAAGTCGCGTATCTTTATTAAATTCAACTGATCGTTTAAACAAATAACTTCTCTCGCTTACATAATGAAGAAATTCTTCGTAATTATGCAGCGGTAGATTCATCAATTCAAATGTAAGACGCGGATCAAATTTGACAAGTATTTGTTTTAATTGTTTCTTAAAAGTTGGCGGATGCCTCATCCTTTCAAAAATCAAACGAGCTCGACATGTAAACTCTGCCAATGTTTCGCCTTTGTCGAATTTCAATTCATTTAATTCGAGAAAAAGATCGCCGTCAGACTTCTTGACACTCCATTGATAACGAAAAGCCCTTGTGAAGTCTTCCCATGTTCGCCAATTCCTTTTATTTAGTATGTACCAAGCACGATGACCACCTGTAAAAATACTAGATAAACATGGGACAAAAAGATTTTTATTTATGCCATATGTTTGAAGATGATCTTCTAATAGCATGAGAAATTGTTCCGGGTCTCTTTCGCTTTTAGAAAATGTTAAATTCCAAGTGTTGACTATACGACCAATATTAATACCCGATGATATTGTTAATTCATTATTATTTTGACGACGTGACGAAAATCGCGATTCATTTTGGAAAGCCTGTTCGTCTATACATTCTTGACCATGATCGTCTAAGAAATTTTCACGAGGATAATTTCTCCTCTGTTGACTAGGCTGAGAAAATATATTATATTCTGGTTGACGATTTTGATTATAAAATTCGTTCTCGCATTCCGCTGACGTATCTTCTCACGACAGTCTACTGCGATCAAACCTATTGCTGTTTTGAGTAAAATAATGACAAGAATTATCTTGCCGTGCGACAGTTTGGATGTCTGACTGTCTTAAATCTGAAAATTTGACTTTTCTTACTTCATCTGGCCAATTCAAATATTTTTGGCATTCCTGAAGAGAAGCAGATTTGACTTTAGAAATAACTTGACCATTTGGTAACTCAAACGTCACTCTTACAATCGTGGTCAAGTTTTGATATGCATCTGAGTTACTATATTGCCCTAGACCATATTCATTACTCCCTACATTATTATTTAAAATATTAGAATCATTAAAATATTCATTTCTATTAAATTGCCAAAATTATTTGTATCAAACAATAAATTTTTTTTTCTCGACAAATTATTTCCCTCATTAGTTTGACAAGGAAATCGTTCGTCCTCAGGCGGAATTCTCATCGCCCTTTGACTTCTTCCTTTTGTCAAATTCTTTGGGTCCAATTGGCGGCACAACTCCGATGTAGGCGTAAACAAAACCGACTCTACATGGGTTGCGCCTAACATATTTTTTTCCATTCGCGGCCCAGCGATCAACGACTCGACACGCGAATTTTCGACAATATTTTCAATATCGTTTTCAATCATTAATTCTTCATTTTCAATATTTAATCTATTTCTATCCCTATAGGATAATTTTCAAAATTTTTTCTATTCAATGTTTTGACTTTAGCGCTACGAGCCTTACTCGTTGTCTCCCCTCCCCCCTCAGACGGTAGGTTACGGTTTGACAAATCATTTTCTCTTTTTAAACTATCAAAGTTTCTCATTAGTAAATTCAATTTCATATTTAAACTGTCGACTACCCTTTCTAATTTATCCGACACGGTGCCGCCTCTCAATTCTTCGGCTGGACCCCGTGTTTTATTTTCAATTGAAAACAGATCAATCTCATCGTCTGTTTCCCTTGTTTCGTCTAATCCACTTAACCTTTGATTTGAAATAATTTTTGGTTTTGACTTTATTTTTTCATTATTTGCATTTTTTGTATTTCTTTTACGAGTAGCACCGTTTGCCTCCCCGTTATCTTGTGAAATAGGAACAGATTCATTTAAATTCGCGGCTGAACTATCGTCCAAAGACGATGCACGCTTACGCGATCCCTCCTCGTTTGCCATACTTCTAGTTTTTGGCGGTGATCGGATCATGAATATTATCTAAATTTTTATTTTCAAATTTTTTAATTAAATTTATAAAATGTATTAAATTTAATATAATTTTCTAATTATTTGACTTTTTAATTTGCCACGGAATTAATTTAATGTTTGATGATCTAAAATATAAAAAGTAATTTATACACAACAAAAAATAAATAATAAATAGACATTCAGCTTACAATAAATTAATCAAGGTTCAAATAATGTACATAAATAAATAAATGAATAAATTCCAGGTTATTTTCAATAAATGAATCAATGATACGACAAAATGCTTCAAATGAGTAAACAAATAGACAAGTATTCTATATTATTAACTTTTGACAATAATAAAAAAAAAATTCACTTATTTTTCCATTTGCCTCTGAAATGAAAACACCCTCGAAATTCATTAATTCAATTAAATCGT
This sequence comes from Microctonus brassicae, assembly GCA_918226075.1. Taxonomy (NCBI): domain Eukaryota; kingdom Metazoa; phylum Arthropoda; class Insecta; order Hymenoptera; family Braconidae; genus Microctonus; species Microctonus brassicae. The sequence continues at coordinate 7,883,008 of OW445489.1, forward strand.
TAACGCACTGAGAAAGCAACTCAGTATACGTTCAATATATTAAATGTATTTGATTCAGTTGACTAAAAGTTCAATTTTAATTTGATTTGAATTTGTCTGAAAATTTTCATGAATAATAAAAAAAAAATAATAAAAAAAATAATTTAATTTCGACTAAACAATTTAAAGTATTTATTAAGACAAAATAATTCAATTAATAATTTAAATTTGACAATAAATGTGAAACCGGACACAAATAATATTCTTTTCAATAATTTATATTCGATAATTCGTTAGAATTCTTTCCCTTAATATTTGAAAATTTTATTTTCGATTCAATAATAATTTGTATTCTTCAAGATATATTTGCTGAAATATTTGACAAACAACAAAAAAAATGTTTATTATTCTGAATATAAATTTCGGTTGAAAATTCCAATCTATTGTCTAGAAACAACCAATTAAGGTTAAATTTCATAAACAAACAACAACATTACCAATTGCGAATTTTGATGAACAAATTCCTCATAATAAAAACATGAAAAAGCGTCATGGGAATCTATTACCTAACACTATACGAGCCATTTTTTGTGGTCCATCGAATTGTGGCAAGACCAACGCACTCTTGGCACTAATTACTCATTCTAATGGTTTGAGATTTGAGAATGTTTATCTCTATTCAAAGTCGCTCAATAAACCAAAATATAAATACTTGGAGAATGTATTGAAGCATGCTGGAGACATTGGATATTTTCCATTCAGTGATAACGCGGTGGTAGTCAAACCGGAAGATGCTAAACCCAATTCCATTATGATTTTCGATGATGTTGCGTGTGAGAAGCAAGATAGCATCAGAGCTTTCTTTTGCATGGGTCGACATAGAGATGTTGACTCGTTTTATCTCAGTCAAACTTATGCACGCATCCCCAAACATCTAGTACGTGATAATGCAAACTTGATGGTGTTATTCAGACAAGATGAAATGAATTTGAAGCACATATATGATGATCATGTGAATACAGATATGACTTATACTCAGTTTAGAGATTTGTGTTTAGCATGTTGGAATAATGATCGGTATGGGTTTGTAGTTGTTGACAAAGATAGTGAAGTGAATTCGGGGAGATATAGAAAGGGATTCGATTGTTACATTAGTATAAATTGACATGAAACTACAATGATGTTCACAGTGTTATTGTAAACTTGCATGCTTCAACATGGCGAGTGTGAAAGGGGGAAAAAAAAATCTGAAAGAACAGGACTTACTGAGTCAAATAGTGGAAGCAAGCGATATGATTCGACAAAAGCATAGAATGATAAAATCTGGTAGAGATACATCAGAACGAGCGATGAATGAAGTTTTTAAACCCATAGTGACACCTCTAGAGAAATTGATATCAACATCCACGGGAATAAAACAAGATATAAAAAATGAATTGGCTGATATTCATGTGAAAAAAGAAGAAGCTGAGAATGATCAGTCGTTTGCAACAGCTCAAGATGATTGTGATCAGTCATTTGCAACAGCTCAAGATGATGATGATAATTATGGTGATGATAGCATGAAAGAGGATGTCGAATTGAATGAAAATATCGAATCATTCGTGCCTGCTGAAATACAATCTGTTAGTTCACCCCTCAAACAATATGAGGATGATGATATAATCAAAACATACATGAAGGCGCACTTAGAGCAAAAAACTGCGAATAGGTTAAGTGTACGCAAAATGAGTGACAATAGGTTGATGATGGGTGATTCACCCATAGATTTCTCGAATGATGCTGTAAATGTTGCAAATAAAAGTTATCCTCAAACTCCTGGATTGTTAGAATTGCTATTCAAGAAAACACCAAATGATGCAATCATAAGTGATAGCGATAAAAAAGATTTCATGGAAATAGTCAATTCAACTCATACACTTCATGAACATTAGGATCCCAATAAAATTGTCACATGAGACAAAAGCGTAAAATATCAAAATTATACTGCAAGCTATATAGTACCACCACCATCATCATCATCATCATCATCATCATCATCATCATCATCATCATCATCATCATCATCATCATCATCATCATCGGTATATAAAAGAAAAACTAGATCTGGTAAAGCATAGCCCTACTACAAAGTTGCAGAGAAGAGGATGCAAGCGATTGATTATGTATATTGGAATGATCCAAATGAGCTTGTTGACCGTCTTCGTTTGCTATTAGCATCCCAAGCAGCGGGCAATACAAGTCATACAAATGAAATAATCTCTATTATTGAAGAATTGCGTGAAGCTAGAATTATTTATTAAGTAATGTATCAATACCTCTTCATTCATTTGTGTGACAACTATCACGAAGTAATGACAGGATGAGTGTAGACATATTTGGACGGAAATTCAAAAAAAGTGCTTGTTATGATAAGTGCTGAAATTTTAATTGAGTGATTAGATGTTACTTTTAGTGGACTGTATTTAAAATAATAAGATGGAATAGGATGTTGGATCGTAGCTCTAGATATTTGATATTGAATGTATTGTGCACGTGGTTGACAAGATGATTAGAAAAATATAACTTTGATTTTATTTAACACAATAATGATGAATTTATACACACAAAAATAATGGTGAATGATTTGTTCAATTTGTTTATGATTGTTTTTGTCTCTTTATACGAATTTGATTGTCACTGATTGATTTTTACTGTAAAATTATTCGATTGAATATATGATGAAATGCCTTGATCACCGGTGCACATGTACTTCTTCCACGTGGTCGTAAATCACGCAGGCCGGTGAATTGATTATTTCACTGAATAATTATCCCTTTTGATAATTATTCTTTTTGTTGATGTTCTCAGTTGATTTGACGTGGTGGTGTAGCTGATTGATTAGTTCTTTGATGCTGATTTTACTCAATAAATGATGAAAGGTTAGACTTCAATTTTGATGAACATATAAAATATGTCCGTGCACGTTGAGCGTTACTTTCAAGAAGAAGGAATAAAAGTAGTTCCTTGCAAGTGCATGCTGGAATGAATATGCGTCAATGACTTTAGGCTGTAATGCATTTTGGTCACTGCGCATCTGCTGTTATGCGCAACAAGTGTGCGTAGATGATCAGTTGCCCATGCGATTTCTGTATTAATACGCACTGCAACGCTATAGTGAATAGCACAATAGGCGATGCACTCAAAAGTCGCACTGACAAATAGTGCAAAATATCTTATAACTTGAGAGGTGCTGCCCTACAGTGATCAGCTCTTTAATTAATTGTTTGAATCTGCAACAGTGCTGAACAAAATAGCCGAGGACCATCTGGTTATGGATTCAAAGTCACAGCTGATAATCAATATGATATGAATGGGAAGAGACTTTGCAATTTAGCTAAACCTGAGGATGCAAGTGATGCCGTGCCTCTCGGTACAATGATGTCAATTATAAATTCCGAAGTAGAAAAGATTCATCATGATTTAACAAAAGTACATTCTGATATGAATTTTCAAGATCTTCATATACGTAAAACGTTAAGACGACAACGTGAACTCATTCAAAACGAGTTGCAGAAACAATCCGAGACCATTAATCATCTAACAGTTCAATTGAGTGCACATCAACGAGACGAATTGTAGATATGAATAAAAAGGAAACATTGGTGAATGAGTCACATAAACCTGCCCGGGTGAATTACACACGAAGTCATGTTCAGATGAGGGGATTGAATGAAACATGGCAAGTAGATCTTGTTGACATGTCTGCCTATGCAACGAACAACAATGGCAATAAATACTTGCTAACCGTCATAGACATCTTTTCAAAATTTGCTTGGGCTGTACCCATTAAAATAAAAAATGGTAAAGATGTTACGAAAGCGATGAATTCTATCTTGGATACTGGTCGAGCACCGAAAAAATTACATGTTGATCAGGGTAAAGAATTTTATAATAAAGAATTCAAGTCACTAATGAAACAACATGATATTAAACTATATTCAACATACAGTAATTCGAAGGCTTCGATATACGAACGTTTCAATCGAACCTTAAAGAATAAAATGTGGAAACAGTTCAGTTTGCGTAGGTCATATAAATGGATTGATATATTATCAAACTTAATTATAACATATAATAACACTAAACATCGAACAATTAAAATGAACCCCAAGGATGTTACAACGCTAAATGAAAAAATATTGCATCGAACTGTATACAAGCAGCATCAAATAGTGGGAAAACAACAAAGAAAATTTAAAATTGGTGACAAAGTTCGAGTGAGCAAATATAAACATTTATTTGAGAAGGGATACACACCAAATTGGACCACAGAAATTTTCAGCATTGATAAAATATTGAATACAACCCCTCCAACATATAAACTTATTGATTATCAGGATCAAAGAATCGATGGATGCTTCTACGAAGACGAACTCAGCAAAGTTAAATATCCAAATGTTTATCTTGTTGGAAGAATACTACGTAAACGTGGTGATAAATGTTATGTAAAGTGGTTAGGTTTCGATAATACACATAATAGTTGGATGAATAAAAAAGAATTATAAAACAAAACATATATTTGTGTTCTACATAATTTTATTAAACAAAACTAATTTTTATGTATACTATTTACATTGTATCCATCTCATTAACGTGAATATTACTATTATAATAACCCCATGGTAGTGTATCAGTTGTTTGATTGGATACTATGCGCTTATCATCATTACTATTTAATGCTAGTTTTCGTTGACGAATAGTCGATACTGCATGATTTTTACTTTTCATTAAATATTGCTCTATTACCACATTTTCATTCTGGAATAGACATTGCTTATAATCATCAAATGTGATCGCGCGTAGTGCACAATTTTTCACACCTTTAGCTTTTTTTTTATCCTCATCGTCATCCTGTACTTTGAATGTGTTAATGTGTACAGTTTAGCACGTAATCCAACGAATTCTGTCATTATTCTACCATTATTTTCATCCTTCACGAGTCCTAAAACTCTCTTATTCTTAAGTGGGATATCATAATTGTTGACAACAGGATAATCACTCGTATCAAATTTGTCTATATCACGCTTCATTATTTCATATACATCAGGATTGATTAATTCATATATTAGACTATCAGTATCAGTATACAATAATTTCGACTTATTATTAGGGAATACATTCTTTATATAATTATAATGGAAATCATATATGAATGTTTTCGAAATATCAAGAATCGCAAAACCAATGTAGATGCGTTTGATAAACTTAACTTTAACACGCTGCATCTCAATAATAACCATGTTTTTTCAAAAGTTATGCAGCTATGAAAATTTGGTTTACTTATATATGCTCTTGCACCATATCTACCACCTCATTGGGTTATCAATTTTACATCTTTATGTTTGCGAACATTCTCCATGGTTTTACCAAATACAGCATTACTCATCAGCTTGAAAAAATTTTTCACAAATTCATTTTTTGATTTTTTACGCAAGTCTGTATTCAAGTCAATATATTTTTTTAACCATGGTGCCTGTTGAAACTCTAGTATCCTATATACATTCCCAATTTTCATGCCTAAACTCGGATATTTCTCCAAGTTTTTATAATGAATAATATATTTGTTTTTAGGTAAGAGTGTTGTTACTAATTTCATACATTTCCCCGTTGGCGGTATGAAATGTTGAGAACATAATGGTAAATCACGATGTAACTCATGCAGTTCTCTTGGATATTTTAAATCAACTTCAAAGATATATCCTATTAATGAATCGTTGGGGATATTGCGTATTTGTTCAACACTCATTGATTTATTCAACCATTTGAATCCGCCATATGGTAAATAATCACTCATAGCTGCCCTATGAAAATTATTAACATCGAAATACATGAGATATGATTGCTCTTTGGTTGGATTGTAACTGTCTCCCATATATTTATCATTTGCTTTTGCATAGCGATTCGAGCATTGCGCTACACCACCTCTAATACCTTTCTCGATATACAATAACATCTCTGGATCTGTGAAAAGCTCTAGTTCTACACCTGTATATTTAAGCATTGCATCAAAAGCAAAACCTGGTGCTGTATAATAATGTAATGGATCTAGATTATATGTTACGAAGCAATTACGACGGAAATTTTCAAAGATGTCAGCTAAAAGTAATATATCTGTTTTGAGATATAAATCAGAATATTCACCTAATGTCTGTATATTGAATTTACTCCAAATCACTTTTGCATGTTCATAATTTTCCTCGGAAATTTCACTTTGATTCAACTTTGAATAAAATTTGTCTTTTCCCGGTAAATGTTTCTCATCAAGCTTCATCCATCTATCGATATATTCATATGGAAATACACCCTTTTTGGTAACCAATTTGAATTGTTTATCATCATTGTAAAACTTGCGAGTGATTAATTTATCATTATCATCCAGATAATTTGCTAATTTATCAATACCACTCGCCATGAATCTCAATGAGTCAATGAATCGTAGAGATATTTTTGTGTCATGAACTTTTTTAGTGAATGAAATATATTTTTCTTTATTTATTGGTAAGAGACTTACCTTACCAGGGTAACTTTTAGCTATACTCTCAATTATGAAATGTGAATCATAACCACTTAAATTGTGAAATACAATTGGTAAATAGTATGGTTTTGTATATTTCATATTACAATTATCATGTGCTGCACCACGATATCTACCAGTGAAATGACAATGATCTCGATGTTTTGCATCAATTTGAGTGAATGGTTTTTCACAAATATGACAAATAACTGCATTCTCAAATTCATATTTTTGTTTTTCCGTTAATGATATCATCGGTACAATTCTGCTGTAAATATTATTTATGTCATGTGCTAATGATTCTAATTGATCAATAAACCATTGAATACATTCATCATTACGCATTAATTTGAACTGGGATAATTTATCATTATATGAGCAATGTAAATAGAATGCAACATTATGTGGAATATGTGTTTGTGATACATTTGTTGCCTCTAAAATACACTCTAAGTCTGCATAAACAACGAATGGTACAGATTCTTTATATTTGTAATGACTGAATGATAAAAATTTTTCTTCTTCTCTTGGCAATATTACACGAAGTGTTTTATTCATACTAAGGCAATCTAACTTATGATTATTATATGAGTATAATTCTTGAAAATGACATAAGCATCTATCGCAAATGTATGTCTTCCCTTTATGTTCTGATATTTGACTTGAGACTAATCGCGAAAGATTATGTATCTATGCAAAATGAAATATTTTATTCGACTCAAAGTTATTATTATCAATATCCATACTAGTATCAACCATTAATAAATGAATAGTTGGCTTATCACTATCATTATTACTTGTATGATATGGAACGATGATTTTTTGTTTATTCTCATACTCGATGCCATACACATTTATTGATAGATTATTCATTACCTCAAATGTTGGTACATCACACAATGCCATAGGGAAAGTTAAACCCTCAAAGTTAAGACCTGCTTCAGTGAAATGTTGATATGATGATGTTCTTGCTACATTACCTATTGAATTTTTTGCTTCTCTTGCATGTTTATCATTATCTTCTACATTTAATTTTTTTCTTCCCTGCAGAGCTGCCACAATACACCATAGGAAACAAAATTCATCGTTGTTCTTTATGTTTATCACAGCTTTCTTCAACTGAAAAAATTTTGGGAGATCTATGTATGTTGATAGTCCTCCTTGTAAGGCTACATATTTATTAATATTCACTACCAAGTTCACAACTTCATTCATTGTCCATCCTGAATCACCTTCTTCAAATTCTTCCACTTTTGCTAATAAAGTATCATTAATATACTTTGAATACCAATCATAAATATTAGTTGATTGAAGAATCAATTCATTTGATGTGTTGAAATATTTTATTTCTTCATATGTTCTAGATTCTTTAATATTTTCATATTTGCATGCCAATATTACATTTGATTTAACATTCGTTTGCATTTCTCTTATTTTCATTATGAAAATCTCCCTCGCATCTAAGAGAAATTCATGTAGATCAATGTGGTTAATGTTTGTTATAACACCAGTTCTTATACGACCATTAAATGCTGATGGTAATTCATCCCACATAAGATTCTTAACATCATTATCATTCCCACTATCGATTTGAATATTACCACCAACAATATGCTGCCCTTTGATTATCTTCTGTCTTGCAGCTTCATTGAATTTTCTACATAATGAAAATAAATGTGAACTTACAGCTTGCAATTGATTCTTTTCACCAATAGATTGTTTTTGCATTCGCAAAATTTTTTTTAAACATTTTATATTCTGCGCCCCAATTTTTTGCCACTTGCGAATCTGTATATCACATTCTGTACCAATATTCATTGATAAACAAACTTTATGTGCCTCTTCCATCAATTTTATGAGTTGGTTATAATGCTTCTTTCGCTCCTCTGACTGCTTCTTTCGATCCTCCGACCGCTGTTGATCACTCATTTTTTTTTCTAGTTTGAAGACACTCGTGGATACACTCTTGAGATTTTTAAGAACTCTGAATGATTAACTATATTTCAAGTCAATCTTTTTGTAATAAGGATGAAAAAATATAGAAAAAAAGTGTAGGCGTGGTTGTTCTAAGTTTGGTGAAATGAAATGACGTCAGCTTTGTAAATAATCAAATGACAAACAAAACAGGATCAAACAGGAATGTTTTTGAAACAAAATAATGATAACTCGATACATACATGAATAGATAACAAATTTTTTCTAAGAATTCGAAGTGTTGGGGTGGATATTTCTAAGAATTCAAAGAGGGGGTGGATATGCTGGGATAAAGAAATTGTAACGTTTCCTATCATGGATGGGGCGGGATGGCTCAAAAAAAAAAAGGTGTGACGATATCATCTGTGGTGGGGATTCAATCCAAATGATGCATGTGGTTGGAAAATAGTTGTAGTGGTTTTACTGATTGTGTGAACCAATGATATGATGGATATTGCTAAACAAACACTGGTGGGGGATTGTGTACATATAGAGAAAACTCTTAGAGAGATGTCAATTCAAATTATTTGCTCATAAGGTGTGAAATTATACTCAATCTATAATCTATATCAAAAATGAGTTTCATTAAATTAAATGAAGTTTGCCGAACGGAGAATTTTCTGCCTTCAAAGTCATGGAAAGAATTGGAGGCTGGAACAAACTATATAGTGCCTGAAATCAAAATTGTTAAAACGAGATTTGGTGAAAAAATTGTTGTAACCATAAACGGTGAATTCATCGTATTTTTACCAACAAGAATAGTAACATATTTACTGAATGATCAAGAACAATATGAATTATTGGAAGATGCATCTAACAATGGGAAGCTTAGAATGCATTATATTGGTGGTAAATATGGACAATGTGAATTCATTCAATGATCATACTTTCATAATAATGTAGATGAAAGGGAAATTGAAATAAGTAATATCTATCAATGTCTACAACTATCTTGTTCAATGCATTAATCATTTAAGATGAAAATGAAAAATTTTTTCTGGTATGTCATTATATTGATGGAATTTTATTTTTTGATATATTAAATAAATAAATTGAAAACATAATATTCTTTTATAATCATTTTATTCAGAAATTATCATCATCATCATCATCATCATAATCATTCAAACTAATGCCACTATCATCATCCACACTCACATCATTTTCACCATCCTCATTGAAATTTATATTATTGTCATTAATTAAATCGTAATAATCAAAGTCATTAATAATGATGTTATTATTGATATCATCATCATCATCATCATCATCATTATGATCATTATTTCCTGCAACACAATAAACACCATCCACATTTCTGAATATGTTTGGACCCCAGTAGTAAAATAAGGGGGATTCTGGATCAAACAGCATCATTTTGGCCGCAAGAGGCGCCACTATCGGGGTTCTGTTCCAAGCTATTGTGTAATAGGGGCGGAGAGGGGCCCAATCTGCTTTACCATCACTCTGTAGATCTGGGTTACCGACCGGGTCCCTACTATAGTGCTGTATGTTCATGCTGTGTCCAATCTGTTTTACCATCCATCTGTGCGTCAGAGTTATCGATCAGCTTCGTACTATAATGCTGTATTTCCAAGCAAGACCCAATCTGTTTTTTTCTCATCAGTCGGTGAGTCAGGGTTATTGATCAGCTTCGTACTATATTGCTGTATATTCAAGTGATGATGTCATCAATGGAAATAGTATGGGGGGGGGGGGGGGATAATATTACTGTTGGAGGGGATGATAGTATAAGTACTTGAAAATTTTTTCATGCGAGCTATTCAGTTTACTCTCATCTGTGTACCTTTTCTACAGAAAATATCGCTATATATACTATAAAACATCTTAATTATGAAGAAATGAGATATTTGAAGTTTTTACCACCACACACACTTTATTGCAATGAAATACTAGTGAAAAATTTTGGTGATAAACCATCACTAGAGGCGGTTCAATTACATAGAGATTTATGTAATTTTCATAATAGGGTAATGCGAATCGCACGAGTACGTGAGGAAGTTGAAATGAATGGTCGCAAAGAAAAAGTTTGTGCAGAATGTGAATGTCTCAAAAAAAGTGATGCTGCCATCGCAAGAATGACAAATGAACTGAAATATCGTGCAGACGAATCGCTGAGGGTGTTAAAATAAGTGAAGCAAGAACTGTTGGAGAAGAAAAAAAGGTTTATTAATGAATCTCATGACGTTGTCAATACCGCTGCTTATGATGATGATAATGATGATCGTATCAATTACTTGATGGGATACTTTGAAAAAATATCAATAATTGCTGAACAAATATACAAGTTTAATTATTTGCTCATTCCTGATACAGTTGAATGAAAACCCCCCATTGGTCAACTACGGTCACAAAAACATGTTGATGACGTCATCGTTAGAAGGGGGGATAATATTATAAATATCAAAGTCTTCATAGATATTCAGTCATTTTTTTTGTTGAAGCATACAGTGAGTGAAGAAATATGGAAATTATATTGGATGTGCAGGGTTTCAAATGCCCAGTTAATCGTTTTATCGTGAAAGAGTTAGCAATGATTTCGATTGATGATGTAGCTGAATATATACATCGAGTAACAAGAATGCTATTTAAATCACCATTCAATTGGGATGAATTACCAAAACACTACAAAACAATGAATTTATGGGTAATGCGTAATTATCATGGGATTTCGTGGGATGCTGGAGATATTCCATACAACAAACTCAACGATGTTCTCGATATCCTTCTGAAAGATGTGACTTACATCTATGTTAAAGGATCGGATAAAAAAAAATGGCTCTCTGACATTATCAGAGGGTCAAAAACAATTATTAATCTGGAAAATTTGGGTTGTCCATCGATGAAGAATATTGAAATAACGAGTTGTCATTATCATGAATATAGAAAATCTAATCTCATATATCATTGTGCTCTTGAAAATGTTAAACAATTAAAATGTTGGATGGAAAAACAGACACAAATTCATAATCCATCGATTGGTAGATCATTTGAGCTATATTATCAATTGGAGGAGAGAATTGAAGATATGAGACCACAAGACATCGCATATTTCACGAAAGAATTCATTATAAAATTTGCATCAACGAAAATTGATAGAATTTGGAATAAATTACCGGATAATTTACAAAAGGATGAAGATATCATCGCTCAGCGAAGATGCCGTGAACATTATAATCCCATCGCCATTGATTACGATGAATTTGAAGGAATTATTCCATTAATGAAAGATTGTTCTATGTGTAAAGAAGAAGAAGAAGAAAATAACTAATCATTTATTTGTATGCTGGAAAAATAAAGAAAATTCAATATTATTCACATGTATTATTTTTTTATCCCATATATCTATAGCGTGGTATGGGACTAATAAATAAGGAAACAAATGATTAACTATACTTCTTTGATAAAATTCATAGACTCATATCAATAAGGGTGTCGTTTTACTAAGGGTTTTGTTTATTTCCAGGAAAAAATGTGGCGACAAGTCCTTTGATGTTGTTTATATTTAATGACTCATATCATTAAGGGTATCGTGTTACTGAGGGTTTTGTTCATTTCCAAGAAAAAAGCGGCTAAACGTTTTTTGATAATGGTTGACCGCTTCAACCTTGAATTATGATTGGTTCGAACATGTTTAGAGATGGATATCGCTGCTTTATGATTGGGCATAATATATATTTACTGATAACGTGATGTTCATATTCAATGACTGCTATGTTATCAAAAGGGGGGTTTCAGATTACCACGCTTCGGGTTTTCCACGAAAAAAGCGGCTACAAGTTCTTTAATGATATATAACTTTCAAATCTCCACTCTTTGCATTTTGCTCTTGTATAAATAGTGAAGGTGATTAAAGTCGGAATATCATTCTACTTGCAGACTTTGTGAGAGTATATAATAGCTCATTCGAGAAAAAGTGTTAGTGAAAAAATGTATGATAAGAAGATTTCCGAGAATCTCACCAATTCAATGAAAAGTGCATATGAAGCTCTTCTCTCAATTGATTCTAATACATCGAATGATTCGTTGATTACTACCTGGGAACGAATCAGTAATGGAAATATTCAGTATTTAAATAGACTTTTCATGACAGCACACCTGACTGTGGCTGAGAAATCTCACATATTGACAACTATAGCGCATCTCAAATCATTAAGTGTAAAATTACGCGAGCATCAACGAAACCACCGCCAGGCCAATATCGTCGGTGGTAATATTGGAATTAATGATAATCGTATTCAATGGGATGACGCTGAAACAGCATTCAATAGTCGAATCAAAACTGGCATCATTACAAATCTACAGCACAAAGATTTATCAGCATTTTTATCGGACACCAAACAAATGATGACCGATAAAGTGAAACCAATATTGCTAAATGATGGAAATGTGAAATTTAATGTTGTATTGGCATGTCGTTATAAAAGAATTAAGAATGGTGAATCAATTGAAGAAATCAAATATTTTAATACGAAAAATACACCAATTTTCCCATCAACTAACATGAATAGGTGGTTCAATGAAAATGTTAGTGAACGCCTTTTGAAAAAAACAGAAGAGTTTGAAGAGGGTGATTCAGGATGGACAATGTTTGAGATAATTAATTTAATGGTGAATATCAATCAATACATTCCATTAAAAGGTGGATTATCAACATGGGTAGATCTGCCAAGTGACATTAAATTAAAGGAAGCCGTTGTGATCATCAGGAATGACGATGAATTTTGTTTCTTGTGGGCAGTGACAGCAGCACTTTATCCAGCTTCCCGAAATGTAGACAGAACGTCATCTCATCCACATTTTAGTGTAGTGAACCTAAACTACGAGGGACTATGTTTTCCATTTGCGTTACGTGATATTAACAAATTCGAGGCAATGAATAATTTGTCAATAAATGTTTACGGTATTGAATACGATTATAATAAACAGAAAAGTGAAATCGTTCCGTATTATATTAGTGAACATGTCAATACGAATAATAAGTCACCAATTCACTTGCTTATGATTGTAAGTGATATTGAAATCGATGATAATGATTCAGAAAAAGTATATCATTTTGCATTAATTCGAAATCTATCACGTTTAGTATCAATGCAAATATCCAAACATAAAACGCATTCGTTGATTTGTGATCGATGTTTGTGTCACTTTCTTGAGTGTATCTTGGAGCCAACCACAAACGCACAGCAAAAACATATTCCACACAGCATAGCCTATTATTTACACTGCTCCTATGACAATTCATTGTGTAAATTTGAATTGATGCGAGATGCCAATTGTATTGAATGGTTTGTCGACAAACTCGATGTTTTAGCACAGCAGATCAACCAAATTTACTCAAAAATAATACCAATGAAACCATTAACAGCCGATGAAAAAAATGAATTTACCAACGCTTCAGTTTGTCACATTTGTGAAAAACCATTCAGTTCAAGTGATAACAAACATCATGATCATTGCCATTTAACGGGCAATTATCGTGGTGCTGCACATGAAAGCTGCAATTTGAGCTATCAATTACCATTTTATATTCCTATTGTGTTTCATAATTTATCTGGTTACGATTCACATTTTATACTCAAATCTTTGGCAACGTGTTTTAAGGGATTAATATCACTTTTACCAATAAACAAAGAAAAATATATATCTTTCAGTAAACAAGTTACAAATACGAAAATAACTCTTCGTTTTATCGATTCTTTACGATTTATGGCTAGCAGTATTGATAAATTATCATCATATTTGAGGGATGATGATGAATTAATTACACGAAATGTATATAAGGATAATGAGCAATTCAGGTTAGTCACAAGAAAGGGTGTTTTCCCCTACCAGTACATTGACAATTGGACAAAACTTGATGAACAACAATTACCGGAGAAAGATAAATTCCATTCGAAATTGAATAATGATGATATTTCAAATGAAAATTATGAACATGCACAAGAAGTTTGGGAAAAATTTGACATTAATACATTGGGTGAATACTCAGATCTATATCTGAAGACTGATGTATCACTTTTGGCAGATATATTTGAAAATTTCAGACGTAACTGCTTCTCATCATATAATTTGGATCCTTTGCATTATTACACCGCTCCAGGATTGGCTTTTGATGCAATGCTCAAGCATACTATTGTGCAGTTGGAACTTTTTACTGATCCAGAAATGCTATTGTTCATCGAGAAAGGTATAAGAGGTGGAGTGGCTCAATGTTCGAATCGCTATGCTAAAGCGAATAATAAATATATGGGTGACAATTATGACCAAACCATTGATTCATCATATCTCATGTATTTTGATGTAAATAATTTATACGGCGCAGCTATGTGTGAATATTTACCATTTGGTGGATTTCCGTGGGAAAAAAACATGGCTATTGATGATATTTGCAGTATTCCAGACGACTCATCAACTGGATACATCTTTGAAGTGGATCTAGATTATCCGGAAGAACTTCATGATTTACATCGAGATTTACCATTGTGTCCTCAGCATTTTATATCGCCAACAGGAAAGAATTCTAAATTAGTAACAACACTCTACCCAAAAGAAAAATATATTATTCACTACAGAAATTTGAAGCAATGTTTAAGCTTGGGAATGAAAGTTGTTAAAATCCATAGAGTTCTCAAATTTCAACAATCTCCATGGCTGAAAAAATACATAGACTTGAATACAGATTTGCGGAAAAAGTCACAAAATGAGTTTGAAAAGAATTTCTACAAATTAATGAATAATGCTGTATTTGGTAAGACCATGGAGAATGTTAGAAAACATAAAGATGTTGAATCGGTGACACAATGGGGAGGAAGATGGGATGCAAGATCACTCATTGCCAAACCAAACTTCCATAGTTGCACTATCTTCGATGATGATATGGTAATAATTGAAATGGATCGTGTTAAAATTACATCCAATAAACCAATATACATAGGATACAGTATTCTTGATGTATTCAAAATATTCATATATGACTTTCATTATAACTATGTAAAGAAAACATTCCCACACAATCAATCAAAATTGATGTACACAATGTGATAAAAAGAAAGCTAAAGGTATTGAAGGGTCATCATTGCGCCAAATAACTTTTAATGATTATAAACAATGCCTTTTCAATCATCAAAATTTAATTGTTGATCAATATTTGATTAGGAGCAAGAAACATGAAGTCTGTACAATACAACAACGAAAGTTGGCACTGAGTTGGATGGATGACAAACGAATTGTATCACATTAAACGACCGATACTTTACCATGGCGCTATCGAAGACTCCACGATAATGTTGATGATGTGGAAATGTTATATAATAAGATATTGCTATAATTTATATTGGTATACAGGAGAGAATAAAAAAAACTTTTTACCAATTTTACATGTCTACTTTATTCATCCAACTATTATGTGAATTATCAAATCCCAACCATTTAACATAATATTTATTTCCACGTTTACGTATAACCTTTTCCACAAGATAGGTATCTGGATATTTCACTTTGCTGAGCTCTTCTTCATAGAAACATCCACTGATTCGTTGATCCTGGTAATCAATGAGTTTATATGTTGGTGGAGTGGTATTCAGCACTTCGGCGATGGAAAATATTTCAGTTGTCCAGTTTGGTGTATACCCCTTCTCGAATAAATGTTTATATTTGCTTATTCGAACTTTATCACTGATTTTGAATTTATGTCCCTGCTTTTCCACAACATGATGATGCTTGTATACAGTTCGAAGAAGAATTTTTTCATTCATCGTTGTAACTTCACGAGGTTTCATTTCGATCGTTCGATGCATGGTATCATTGTATTCAGCAACTAAATCAGATATTATGTCAATCCACTTGTATGAAGCTTTTAAATTGCTAAATGTCGAATACAATTCAATATTGTATTGTTTCATGAGTAATTTGAAATCTTTGTTGTGAAATTCTTTGCCTCGATCAACATGTGATTTTTCCGGTGTCCGTCCAGGATTGAAGATGGATTTCATTGCATTTGTAACATCTTTTCCATTTTTAGTCTTTAAAGGTATGGCCCAAGCAAACTTTGAGAATATATCAATCACCGTTAGCAGGTGCTTGTAGCCATTATTTTTCGCTGCATAGGCTGTCATATCAACGAGATCTGCTTGCCAAGTCTCATCCAATCCTCTCATATCAACACGACGTCGGACGTAATGTACACGAGCAGGTTTATGCAGCTCTTCCACCAATGCCACCTTTCTGTTCACTATCGTGTCCAAGTTTTTGTCAACCATTGTGCTCCTGCTTGTTCAACTGTTGGGTGTGAAATGATGCTTGAAGACGACTGTTTTTCCATAATATTGCTATGAATTTTTGAACACCAATATTATTGTGTATATCGGTAATATTCATTTTTTTTTCGAAAGTCTTCCTCTTTCCCGTGATATCGTTGAAAATCATCTCTTTGAACATCAATATCATGGCGTATAGATGCAATATTTTTTTTCTGAATATCAAAATTATTGCGCATAGTTGATACATTCTTTCTTTGAACATCAACATCATTACGTATAGATGATATAGTCTGTTGAATTTGTTCAAGTTCATGATTGATAGTATTCATCATAGTTCCATATGGCACTGCATCATTGGCATCTTCAGGACTAGCCACATTACATAATCTTTTATTCTCCATGTCATACTGGCCATCAGTGGTGACATTGAATCCATATCCAGGAGGACCTCGATTAATATCTTTGTTAACACCTTTTGTTAATTTTCGTCCAAATATATCTACACTCATTTTCCTTCTCTTCCCCCCAAGGTTGTTACAGTTCCATAGTTGATGGATAAATGAATTGAAAAAAACTATGTAGCAGTGATTAATAAATAATTTCAGCCTCTCGTAATTCCTCAATGATGGATATTATCTCATTTGTATGACTGGAATTGCCTGCTGCTTGAGATGCTAAGAGTAGACGAAGGCGAACAACAAGTTCATTTGGATCATCCCAATATACATAATCTATTGCTTCATTACTCTTTTTACTAATTTTATAGTAGGGTAATGCTTTCCCTACTCTTCTTCTCATTTTCTTTTGTGGTGATGAAATGGACTTTGCCAAGTAATTTTGATATTTCAAACCTCTATCTGATATAAGACTCGCATCAGGATTATAACGTTTGTACAGAGTGTTGGTTGAATTAATGATTTTGATATAATTTTGCTTATCAATATCACTTATGAGTGATTCGTTTGGTGTTTTGGTGAATAACAATTCAATTGATCCAGGTGTTTCTGGATATTGTTCATTAGCAACATAAATCATGTTATCTTTGAACTCAATAGATGAATCGCCCATCATGAAACGATTATCTTTCAATTTATGAACGCCAAATCTCGTATCTAATTCTTTATTGTTGCTAAACAACTTCTTGAAATATAATGTTGATTTACTTTCATGTTGTTTCAATAGCGAACTTTCAAATGGAATATCATCACTCTCAAATTGATTGATTGTTTTATTCAATTCACTATTATTGAATGTGTGATCAACTTCATCATAGTCATTCTCACTTATAGCAGTTGCATATGTTTGATCCATCTCTTCTTTCGGAATCATATCTGTTGGTTCATCTTTAATTTCACGTTTCATCTGATTAGATGTAGTTACCAATTTTTCCAAAGGTGTCACTACTGGTTTGAAAACTTCTTTCATTGCTTGCTCTGTTTCGTCTCTACCCAACTTAATCATTTTGTGCTTTTGTCGAATAATATCACTTGTTTTCACTATTTGATTCAATATATCTTCTTCTCTTTTCTTATGATTTCTATTCGCCATGTTGATGTATTCAAGTTCAAATCAGAACTGTGGGTAGGATTGCCCATACAATTCAATTGATACTTATGAAACAATCAAATCCCTTTCTATATCTCCCCGAATTGATATCACTGTCTTTGTCAATTACTATGAAGCCATATTTATCTTTCCAACATGTTGAACATAAATCTCGGAATTGCATATATGTCATGTCTGTGTTGATATGATCGTCATAGATATGCTTAAGATTCATTTCATCTTGTTGGAATAGTATCATCAAATTGGCATTGTCTCGTACTAGATGTTTAGGAATATGTGTATACGTTTGACAAAGATAGAACGAGTCAATATCTCTATGTCGCCCCATACAAAAAAAAGCTCTAATATTATCTTGCTTCTCGCAAGCTACATCATCGAAAATCATTATGGAATTTGGTTGGGCATCTTCAGGTTTCACAACTTTTTCATGCTCATTAAATGGAAAATAACCAATATCCTTCACTTGTTTCAATATATTTTCCAGATACTTGTACTTCGGTTGATTGAGTGATTTTGAATAGATATAGACATTTTCAAATCTCAAACCATTGGGATGTGTAATGAGTGATAAAAGTGCATTAGTCTTGCCACAATTCGATGGACCACAAAAAATTGCACGTATACTATGTGGCAACAATTTCCCATGACGTTTTATTATATTTTGTTTTGGTGTTTGATTATCAAAGTTTTAGGTAATGTTGTGATCTGTTTGTCAAATTTAAACTTCATCCGTTGTTTCTTACGCATCGTCATCATCATAACTAACTATTGAACATGAAAGATGTCTACTTTGTGATGTGGTGGCTTTCCACCCATCACATCTTCAATTATAATGAATATCATAATGACACGTCGCACTGTGGAAACAACAAGATATAGATTAATAATAAATAATTAGTTACGAATGAATGAATGAATGTAGGGAATCAACGAGAACTTCACCTGCAACAATTGGAACGATCCGGATCAACGAACATCAAAAGAGTTAACCAATCATTCGGCCATGGACCAACCAATACTCAACATCATAAATAATTAAATCTGGATAAACAAATCAATCAACCAAATGAATTCATAAAGTTGATGTATTATACTGCAATATATTCAAAATCATTTGCTTACGACACTGAACGTTATGACACAACAACCAACATAACCATACTTCTTGATGAGTGTCAACAAATAGTCAATCCGGTCGATAAATGGGTCGATAAAATAATCAACCAAACATTGGTGTGAGGAGTACGAGAGAGATGGCGCCCCAATATTGGGCCAGCAATGAAGCCACCATCATGGAAAATCCGGCGCTAAAGTTGAATCACAATTAATTCAACCAATAAGAAAATTCGGCATTTGAATAAGAACTAATCAATTAATTACGTAACAAAGTAGTAATTAATTTGACTTATTTGGTAATAATTGAGTAACGTGGTCATGGTTGAGCGATGGAGACGACGGAAGCGGCCATTGATGAACACTTCCACGGCGGATCTCGAGGGTGAAGGTTGTGCGTGCATAGAGTGAATGATATTATAGCGAATAAGAGTATAAATTAGTGCGAAAAAAGTATTGTAACGCGTGAATAAAAAAGTAATTACGTGCAGTTTAGCGTGCGTTGAGATTCACCTAAGATTGTTGGTGTATCATAGTAAGAGACGAGAGCAGAATAATTGTTGCGTGAGTAATCTTATAATTAAACGGTTCAATACGTAATGAATCGATCATTTTTGCGGATCGACACGTGGTGGACCGCCATTGTTATAAATTGATATTACCTACCCACAGCGCGACGCGATATTAAAATATTGAATAAAGAGTATCCGGTTAGATTTAAGTAAGAAATAATAAGAGTTATCGTGTCAATAATCGATATATAGTATCGTATCGCTGTAGACCCGTCACTCCTACGACCTAAGTGTAATTATTAGTTAAATATTTCTTTATCATTTGCCATTGAAGGCGCTTTCATTTCTTTTTCATTATATTCTTGTCTAATAATAAATAATATTATAGTTTATCACGATATTCAAATACGCGAGTCTATTTATTCAATATTGTTAGATTCCCCCGAAATCTTAGACCATTGCAGGTCATCGGGGTGGCATCCCTTTCACGAGGACAAACCAAATCACAAAATCAAGGTAAATTTCTGAGTGCATTCCTGTTTTTGACGAATCGGCAGGGCGCATCTCACAACTTATATAGGTTGGAGAAACAATGATTTTGCTTCATTTGTCCAGTGACTGTCATTGTGGATACATGTCTTTACCGCGGAGGCGCAATATTCATGGTCGAGGTCTCGTGAATAGTATCATTAATAAGCTTCCGTTTGAAGTTCATATTCCGGGCTATCAATATTGTGGTCCTGGCACGAAATTATCAGAGAGATTGGCACGCGGTGATCCCGGAATCAATCCCCTCGACGCTGCATGCAAGGATCACGATATTGCATACGCAAAGTATCGTGATGATATTTCTGAGAGAAATAGAGCTGATATAATGCTAGCTGAAAGAGCTTTGGAACGTGTTCACGATAAAAACGTTAGTGTTGGTGAAAAGGCTGCGGCTTGGGGTGTGAATAATTTCATGAAATTGAAATCAAAACTCGGTGTGGGTATGGAAAAGAAGATGCGAAAGATGAGAAAAGCTAAGGAGAGGAAGAGGATTAAGAAAATACCAATGACATCATTCAAGCAAATTGTGAAAGAGGCACGGAATTCAATGTATAATTCAGGTGGGGATATGGTCAAGTCAGCGTTGAATGGTGCACGTGCTGCTGTAAAAGAAGCCGGTGGAAAGAGCAAAGTGGGCTCACCACCACGAATTTTACCTGTACCATTGAAAACCGGAGGTGTTTTACCATTTCTCATACCAATTTTTGCTGGTTTAAGTGCTGCTGGTGCTCTAGCTGGTGATGCTGCTGATATAGCTAAAGCTGTGAATGATGCAAGTGCAGCAAAACAACAACTTGAGGAAAATAAACGTCACAATATGAAAATGGAGGAGTTGGCATTGGGAAAGGGATTGTATTTGACACCATATAAAAGTGGAATGGGTCTTCATTTGAATCCAGCATCAAAAAACATGTAAACCTACCACATCGAGCGTTAACTGATGCTGATCTTATCAAATATGCGAAACTCATGCGTATCCCACATTTTCGTGGGGTATTCATGCGAAATAATTTACCATCCAGTGGTCCACGAAAATTTGAATCGGCTATTGTCAATCTTGATGATGAGGATGGGCCCGGCACACATTGGGTAGCATATAAAAAGAAAAACGATGATGTAACGTATTTTGATAGTTTTGGCAATTTGCGACCTCCACAAGATTTAATGGAGTATCTCGATGTTGGTAGAGTAAAATATAATTATGAAAAATATCAAGACCACGACACCTTGATATGTGGACATCTATGTTTGAAATTTTTGACTAAACAACTATAAAATAAATGGTCATGAACATGTGATCATTAGTCATGGGTGATTCATTGACATTGACAGTATCAGGGAGATCCTCTGTACTCGAGGCTCGATACTTTCCACCAATTGAACTGTCACCGGAAAAAAATTATGTATTGGGGCTCATTGAATTGCTGACATTCAATTCAATTCCCAATATTGATATAAGTAACAACCAATTTCGCTTAATTGATATTGAGGGTAATCATCCGATTGAATATCGCACAATCACCATACCTACAGGCAGCTATGAAATTGAAGACATTGAAAGTTATCTGCAAAAAGCCTTACCGGGAGTGACATTAACCCTTAAGACCCACAACAATGAATTATGCTGTGAAATCAAGTGTGATCGTGTTATAGATTTTACAGCGAAGAACTCAATAGGACAATTACTTGGATTTAGTCCACGTATCTATGGGCCCAACATAACCTATAAATCAGATTTACCTGTAACAATTTTGAAAGTTAATGCACTTCGTGTTGAGTGTAACATTACAACGGGTGCTTATATCAATGAACATTGAGTGCACACGATTCATGATTTTGTCCCAATTGTCCCACCAGGATATAAGATTGTTGAAGTCCCGTCACATGTCATTTACATGCCAGTCGCCGTGCAAGCAATACAACATCTACAGCTGAGAATAGTCGATCAAGACGATCATCTAGTGAATTTTCGTGGTGAAGTTATAACCATAAGATTACATTTGAAATCGATGAAGTAATGGGAATAGTATATGATACAGGAGAAACAATTACGCAAGTACCATCGATAATTCATGGTAGAAGCTATAAAAGTGGGGGGACATGCCAAAAACGCCTCAGTCATCGAGTGCAAGGCGCACAATTGACACTTCAGAACATTCAACTGTTGAAGAATCTAGGTCTGAAATTACGTGGAAAACAATAAAATTTTATTATTGTTGTTTCATCTGTCTGATACCATGGAAAAAATCTTAACAATACAAAAACCAATCGTTTTCGATGAATCCATTGCACATTATGAGATTCATGCACATCAACCATATGCATCATCAACTTTCAATAACAATGATGGAATTCGCATTGCTGTACAACATCAGGACTTATGCTTATTGCCAAGCAAGAGCTCATTGCATATCTGTGGGAGACTAACTAAAGAGGATTCGACCGCAGTCATGACTACAACACTCGTCAATCTAGCTGCTTGTCATCTATTTGGAGAAATACGCTATGAATTGAATGCCGTTGAAATTGATCGATGCAAAAATGTTGGTATAACATCAATCATGAAAGGATATGTTTCATTGCCGTCAGAGCAAAGTTATAGTTTGGAAAATGCTGGATGGCTGTCTACGGATGACACTAAATTGATCAATGCTAATGGCTACTTTGATATCAATATTTCGCTGAATTTACTGTTGGGATTTGCTGAAGATTATGGAAAAGTCATTGTAAATGCTAAGCATGAATTAATTCTCACACGAACAAGTACAGACGTGAATGCTTACGTTCAAACTGCTGTGGAAAATGTTAAACTTACACTCGATAAAATTGAGTGGCTGATACCGTACATTAAAGTCTCAGATATACAAAAAGTTCAACTTTTGAATTATATTGCAAGAGATCCAACCATTCTTATAAACTTCCGTACTTGGGAATTGTACGAGTACCCACTGCTTCCAATGTCAATGAAAAATGTTTGGGCTGTCAAGACTACAACACAATTGGAGAAAACTCGTTACATCATTCTAGGATTTCAAACAGGAGAAAAAAATTCAGCGAGATAAAAATAACAGTCGTTTCAATCATTGCGACATACGTGACATCAAAGTATTTCTTGATTCACAATCATATCCATATAGAAATCTCAACATTGATTTTGATCGCAATCATTACGCTATTTTGTATGACATGTACACGAATTTTCAACCATCGTACTATGGAAAACATACCGATCTCATGTTAACTAAAAATGAATTTGCAACCATAGCGCCTCTCATTGTTATCGACTGCTCGAAGCAGAATGAAAATATAAAATCTGGACCAGAAGATGTGAGAATTGAATTCGAATCTTCCATTCAATTTCCCGCTAATACTTCCGCTTATTGTTTAATCTTGCATGATCGCATAGTCGAATATAAACCTATTAGTGGCACTGTACGAAAAATAATGTGAAATTATCAAACCTATTTTATGTATAAACAAATGAGGGATTGTAATAAAAAAATATATTTCAAAACTTCTATTATTTATTCAAATATCATCATCATCGTCATCATATTTTAAACTTCTATAATTTATTTAAATATCATCATCATATTTTGAACTTCTATAATTTATTTAAATATCATCATCGTCGCATAAGAAAAATTTTTATACTATTATTTGATTAAATATCATCATCATCAATAGAAGGGAAGCCGCTGTCTTCATCATTAATCATTGCGAGCCAATTTCGTATGTAAAGCGCCCTCATTTCTTGATCATCATCATCATCATCAGCAATATCAATAGTATCATCATTATCATCATCATCAATATGAATAGTATCATCATCATTACATATAATTATATATTCCATCTCCATCTCAATGGGTGCTAATGGAGGATAATAATTAACAATAGATGGACGGTGATCATCTTCAATATTAAACCTCTTGAGCCAATATATTTTCAATATATTGTCTATTATCAGAAAACTTGTTATGCTATTTTTAGTCGTGGTAGATCCATCATAATTCCCATGAACATGGGCAAAGTTTTCCATCTCTTCAATGATAGTCTCGATTAAACAATTGTAATCGTTGTGTATTAAATATTCACTTGGTATATGTAATGTATAATTCACATAAGCCATTTTTTTCTGCAAAAAAGAAGAAAAAATTATGTATTCAAATTGAAAAGTATATTAGGTTAGAATTTTCTTCATATACTCATAGACTAAGAGCCCGTGAACGCCAGACCTACGTCATAGTATAAAACCTAAAAACTTTTTCTGCGCAAGTACCCTACGCAGGTATGAAGGTTTGCATATTATGAATTTCGAACGATGGTGGCTTTGACAGGTAACAGGTAGCAAAGGTGTGCACAATTGCTGCTCAAAAACATCATAGTATAAAGCGTAATTTTTTAATATGTTCTACAGGATACTATTATAAAATCTACCATCCATTGCCAGACACTTTGTGTGGTGGCAACCCCCCGCCAGACACCCTTAAAGTTCAATAAAGTGTAATCCTACTTACGTTATAATATAAAATCTGAATTTTATATATGTTACTTGGCCAACTATTCAAAAATATTTCCCAAACAGCCAGACCGTTTCAAAAGTTCCAACACTCTCCCAGACATAGTTGAAGGTCAGCTGTAGGGGCGAGCGCAGAGACAATATATTATATATATAAGCGAGTGCGAGTGAGACAGCTAGTTGAATTTATTGGTCAATCAAATTATACAAAAGTTATTATTTTTATGAATTCAAAATGTCATTTAATTTATATGAATATAATAATAATATGAAAGTACATATATATTAGAATATAAAAAAAATTCATTCATCATAGTCTGCTATTTCAATTTTTTCATCGTTACTCCACATCCCAAACTCATTATCTTCATTATCGTCTTCTTCTTCAGTTTCTATAAAAATATAAACAACGTCGTAAGAATATGAACAGCTAAAAATTAACGTATAAAGATTAAGAGAACTATATACCTGATGGAGCTTTCAGTGCATCACTGACAAAGTTTGGGAGCTGATCTCCATCGAACCATTTGAAATAATACTTATTATCTTCCCGTATCCAACCATTATTTTCTGGCTGGTATACGCTAGGATATTTCAAGTGAGCATTATTTCAAATCGTGGATATATAATTTGCTCGTAGAAAGTGCTGTAATAGCTCGCTTTTACATGGTGGTAGATTAGACGCATCGAAATTCCGTAAATTATTGACGTTAAAGGCTTCGTTGACATCAGAGACCGTATATGTATTGATGAATATCTGAAGCCGAGCAGCATCAACATCAATGATCCCATCAAGATTATATACGTCACATATGAATTTTTGTATAACATTGAAAATATTTTGCTGTTCGTCAATATTTTCAAATAATTCACTATGTCCAAACTTGTTGAAAGCCTCCTGGTATTCAATTTTTTTTCTCATCACTTTGTAAGGTTTTAATTTACCTTTCCGAAAAAATGCAGGATTATGATCACATCCGGTAAATGCATGGAATCCAGGCAAGCTTTTACAGATAGATCCTCCCAGTTGTGCGTGAATTTTTGTTAGATTTACATATCTTAAATGATTTGCTGTACCTGTAAGTATCCATACATGCGAATCATGCTGTAAATGATGCATATGACCGAGCATTATAGCGACAATATCAGTATCAACGCTTCTGATAACTATATTTGCTGCATAATTGATGTTGCACGCATGATAGATCACTTTAGTGTCTGCTTCTTTGTGTTCTGGGCATGATAATTCTTCAACAATACTTGTAATTACATTATTATGATTGTTAACAACAAAAGAATGACACTGTCTGAGATTTATGTGGATGATTTTATTGCCAATGAATGGCGCCATTTCATCAGTGGCCCAATGTAAGATAAAAAAATCAACAAGAGCCAGTTTAAAGTTTGAATTTTTCAGCTCTTTCATGAAATCGTTAGGTCTAACTTGATCAGCTCCAGTTATTGTGTACTCCAATTGTGTTGATTCAAGCCGTTGGGATCGTTCATAGTCTTTTATCGAAGGCGTAAAATATTGATCAAATATAACGTCTATTCTCAACGCATGCAATTGAGTAACCATTTTTAACATTTTTTTGGAAATATTTCCAAATGTTTTTGGTACATCTTTCATTGTATGCAGTAGAAAAAAACCATCAATTATCAGAACATCAATACAACGTGGTGGCTCATGCTCTTTGATCTCTTTTTCTAGACACTTCAGCAAAGCAGATTTATCGGTCTTGCAAATAGTGCCATCAAAATGACACAATGACAGAGGCATTGAAGTAATAGGAAAAGATAATATTTTTGAAATATCTACATTATAATCTATTGAAATCCCAAGCATACGTCCAAATAAATCTCGTTGAATTTTAACCTCTTGAACTTTACCACCGACTTTAACATTCTTCTTCTTTTCGTAATCTTTCGAAAAATTATCAACTGGTGTTTTTTGTATACTTTTTTCAAATCTATTAATATCTATCAGACATTCCGAAATGAACGTTTTACGTTTACAATCGCCATTTTTCTCAATGTTAAGAAGAAAAGTTTCTACTTGATCTGACGCAGCTTTTCCAGATGAAATGTTAAGTAATTGATCTGTTGGCACCTCCAAACTGAATGGATTAATGAACTGTGCAAAGGTAGAGATAAATGTTTGTAATTGCTCGATACTATTTTTTATGTTATGTGTAATCAAGTCTGCTGAAACATCTTGGTGGGTTTGTAATCCTAATTCTTCATAAACATGAGTTATTATCGTTGATCTTACATCGTGATTTCGGGCCCATCGTTGGCGTGCGGAAATTGAATTGGTGAAGTGTATAACACCTGTAAGCCTTCTAGCAGCATCTGCATTTATAGTTTGCTCCAATACCAAATCTATTGGTTGTCTTGAAAATGGTGTGGTGGTCCTTTTAATTCCAAAGCAACCTAATTTGAATCCTTCATACAAATCAGGATGAGTTTCTGCAACTTTCAGTAAATTATCGTAATATTTGACGAGCCACCGAGCATAGTTTTGTTGATTACAAATAAAAAAAAGGTTTGTGATTTTAGGTAAAACAGATTTAAAAAGTTCAAAATCTCCTATCCGAATGCTACGTGATAGGTTTAAGTAATGATGGATAAGATTTATATAAATCAAATAAAATTGTGGGGTTTTACCAAAATCGCCATTCAAAGTTTGCTGTTTGTATATGGCATACTCATTAATTAATTCATGAAGATCTTCATTTTCTACTTGAAATGATGATAATTTACATTTTTGTAGTCTTTGCACTTCCTGTATCATGTCGTCCGTTAATGTCGTATTTTTAATTTGTAAAAATGATCTGAAATGTAATACTTCCAACCCTAATGCCATCAAATAATGTAGTCTCTTGCAGCGATTAAAGTGTTTTCCGTCAATAAATCCTGTTAATGAACCATTTGCCAATAAATTACTTTCAACCAGTATATTCGTTAAGCCACAGTCATTTATCACTTTACCAATTGCTTTAAAGTAAGCCATCATAATATGAAACGGTCCTAAATGGATAAATAAATTATCAAATCTAGGTTTTTCTGTAGCTTGGATTTGAAGAGCTACTTTAGCTATTGCGAGATCGTAAGTAACTTGTATGTAAGGTTGATGTAAATCTTCAGCTATTTTTTTACTTTAATTCATGGTTTCTAGAACTATTGATGTACTAGTTGGTGATGCATTTATTGGAGTTAAATAAGAAATAAATTGTTGCGGACTATTGCTATCATCGATTTGACTATTGAAACCAACCCACATAGGTACATCTGGTAATTCTAAAGCATGACTCATCATCCAAATATTATCAATTTCAGTATATAATGGCATGTTCGTAGCAGGTATATTTTCTATTTCATCACCAGTTGATTCCAGATTACTTGTCATTTTTGGTTTTTTAGCATAAGGAATTACTTCAATAGATATACTTTCAAAAGTTCTTCTTCTTCTTTTTCCATTAGCTGTATTTTCTTCATTATTTGGATTTGGTGTTTCTGATATTTCGGATTCTTCAGTAGTACTTGAGACAATATTCTGGTAGATAATTCCTACCGTATCGTGTAATGTATCCTTTCCAGTTCGTGTTTCAACAAATCGGTCGAAATTGTCATAGGCAACACCAGTCCAAAGTTCAGGAGATTTTTGATTGTTTCTGGGCATAAAGAAGATTTTTCCATCGAAGCATATGTTGTTTCGGTTTCCAGTTCTTCAACTCCTTGATAACTTATACAGTGACCATATCTATTTATTATGTCAATAATTTTCCTGCTACTTGTTAAGCTTTTCAAAGTGATGCCCAACATGATGTGTTTTGACGTCTTTATTCGACCATTATGTACTCCATAAACTACATCTTGACAATAAGAATTAACTAGACGAACACATTTTGAGCTTTTTCTTCGTCTTTGACTACAACCTCCAAGAACGGTAGAGTAAAAATCTAATAATTTTTGTGGCAATGATACTTCTCCCGATATTAAATGGTGTACTGAAGTATTTTGAGGTAATTTTGTTTTTTCTATTTGTAGTATTGAATTTCTCAAAATTAATGCAGCTTTTTGTAAAATATTTTCCGATTATATCTTTTGAAATACTGTTTCATCTATAGCTTTAAGATATTTGGGTGCTAATATTTTTTGATTATGTGTAGTACAAAATTTTATGTCATTTTAAATTCTTTTATTATTTTTTCTTCCAAATGTTGTGCTGTATAATTGGCGTCTGTTTTTACGGAATTTTCCTCAAAAATTTCATTCAATGCATTCATATATAAATTATGTAAATAAACTAATGAATAACAGCGTCCTTGCTGTATTACATCTTCCTTTATCAAGCTGCTAATTTCATTAAAAACCATTTGATGATATTTTCGATGATCATGCCAAGCACTTTTACCAGTTGTTTTGCTCGATGAAGATATTTTATTATTAAATTGTACTCTACATTCAGTGTGGTAATATATTTTGGAGCCAGAAACATTTTCTAATTTTTTCAATAACTCATTATACAGCTCTTTCTGGTCTTCTATGTTGGGATTTGTGAAAGATTTAAATTTCTCTTTTTCTGTTTCATGAAGTGTGAGCATTTTTGACCGTATTTTTTTTTTTTTTTTTTTCACAAAATATACAAAGATAGTCCATATTCTGCTTATTAATACTCGCATCACTTTCCGCAGGAATGTTAACTTCTGAAATTGAATCATCATGTTCACTTTCTTCTTCAAATTTTGGAATGTCGATATTTTCTGTAGAAGTTGTAGCTTGTCTTTCTATTGCCTGCAAAATTGAAGTTGGTTCAGATATTGGTAATAAAGATTCAGTGGCGATTGATGTGGCTGAAAATGAATTTTCCGTGGATGTACTTACTGAGATTTTTTCTATATTGGCTTTTTGTGAATTTGTAGATGGGGTATAATATTTTTTCATGAGTCCCGTAAATGATTTGTAACATCTTCTGTGATAACCACCATCCGTGTATTCGCTTGGTAAAATAACGTCGTGATATTTGAGGTTATGTTTTTTTCTCAATTGTAAAATTGTTTTACATTTTTTTAATGTTTCTTCAGAAAATAATAATATTTCGTCACTACTTTTCTTACAAAAAGCACAAATTAAAACGTCACCCATGATTATATTTTATTACACTTTCATTTATTTTCATTTATTTAAAACAAATGCACAAATAAATATTAAAACGTGTCGATGCTGTATGATCTGTATGGCTGTATGGCTGAACATATACTGAGAATACGAAAAATACGTTACAAACCAGGTAGTAAACCTAACTAGCTGTCTCACTTGCACTCGCTTATATATATAATACATTGTCTCTGCGCTCGCCCCTACAGCTGACCTTCAACTATGTCTGGGAGAGTGTTGGAACTTTTGAAACGGTCTGGCTGTTTGGGAAATATTTTTGAATAGTTGGCCAAGTAACATATATAAAATTCAGATTTTATATTATAACGTAAGTAGGGTTACACTTTATTGAACTTTAAGGGTGTCTGGCGGGGGGTTGCCACCACACAAAGTGTCTGGCAATGGATGGTAGATTTTATAATAGTATCCTGTAGAACATATTAAAAAATTACGCTTTATACTATGATGTTTTTGAGCAGCAATTGTGCACACCTTTGCTACCTGTTACCTGTCAAAGCCACCATCGTTCGAAATTCATAATATGCAAACCTTCATACCTGCGTAGGGTACTTGCGCAGAAAAAGTTTTTAGGTTTTATACTATGACGTAGGTCTGGCGTTCACGGGCTCTCGCTCTATTACATATTTTTTTAATCGTTGTATATATATCTTTATTTGACTTCACTCGTTTATTCACTCACTAAATACTGAAATGTAATGATATTCAAACTTTTGTCACCATTACTATTTATACTAAATCCGATGTGCAAAGAGTGGGATGATCGGTAAAATATCATCAAAGAACTTCCAACTGCTATATGTGTTGAAGAAAAACAATAGATTACCAAAAAATTGGTATCAATTAACCCGAAACCTCATTAAAAAATTTTTGTAGTTGTTATTTCATTGTGGTTATACTAAACCATCCTGTTGATAACGAAATATTTGAACGTTAAATATTTCATTTCACATCTATGAAGTTACGGAGATACATGAGAAACTAAATATGCATTGTGATTGCATAAAAAAACAGTAGATTACGGAGAAATGACCAAAGAAGCGGTATTAATGAAAACATTTCACACCGAATGAATTTCGTTGATCTGATATCATTTATAAACATTTCGGTGATCCAAATAAAACCAGGGGGTAATCCGAAACCACTGATTTTTTTTCATCAACAATTGCGCATAATATATTCCCTCCCAATCTTTCAGTTGAAATTTATCATATTACATCCTGTGATGATAAAGGTGGAAATAAATACACAATTTATACATTGGAGATTACGAAAAAATGCATTATTTGTTCCCACTCTCCTACGCATTGGAGATGGCATGAAAAACATAAGATTGCCGAGAAATGACCGAAGAAGTGGTATTATTGAAAACATTTCACACTTAATGAATTGCGATGGTCTGATATCATTTAAAAACATTTCGGTGATCCAAATGAAACCGGAGGGTAATCTGAAACCACTAATTATTTTTCATCACCAATTGCGCATAATATATTACCTCCCAATCTTTCAGTTGAAATTTGTCATATTACATCGTGTAATGATAAAGGTGAAAATAAATGCACAATTCATACATTGGAGATTACGAAAGAATGCATTAGTTGCTTCTACTCTCCTTCAATAGACCCCAGACATTATATAAAGTTTTTTCATCACCAATTGCATAATAATATTACCCTGTACTCCTTCGATTGATGATGTCATCATCTAACAATGCTTACCGTAAACAAAAAAGCATGATAACCCTAAACTTCATTGATAATAAATGTTCTGGATGGTTATCACTGATTGCCCCACCCCTTTCCATTGATGACATCATCACTTGAATATACCGCAATATAGTACGAATCTGATCGATAATTCTGACGCACAGATGGATGGTAAAACAGATTGGGCACAGCATGAACATACAGCACTATAGTAGGGACCCCGGTCGGTAACTCAGATCTACCGAGTGATGGTAAAGCAGATTGGGCCCCTCTCCACCCCTATTACACAATAGCTTGGAACAGAACCCCGATAGTGGCGCCTCTTGCGGCCAAAATGATGCTGTTTGATCCAGAATCCCCCTTATTTTACTACTGACCCCACATATCCTCCTCTTACTTCATTGCCAGAGGTGGAAAGTATCCAACATGCTCCGGACGATGATCATCTTCTTCACGCAATCTTCGGAACCACCACATTTGATTCTGATGGTCGATCACAACGATGGTTGCCAGACCATTCCTTGTGATTACTGCTCCATTTGTTGCCCCCCATATTGGCATATATGTGAGCACATCACTAATAATGTCAATCATCCAATCTAAGTTATTTTCACCTACGTACCATTCTCGTGGTACATGAATAGTGTAATTAAGTTGACAATATTCCATCCTGAAATATATCATTATACAACTATAAAAATTTTTATATAATTTTAATACATATTATTCAGAGAAAACTCACTTCTTGGCACTATTGTTTATGGTGTTGATGTAGCCACTGATGTGGCTCTTGCATGTGAAATGATAAATATTGTTCATACCACTAATTTTTCATTTTGGGCGGAACTTATAATATGCAACGAATAATTTCTAAGTATTAAAACGTTATCTTAACGCTGGACCTTTTCGCCACCAACCTTTCGATTTTTTCTATAACTTTTATGGCACCTCTCCTCACTAGATTAGTAGCATGTTTTTTCTTGGATTATAAAAGTAAATATATACATCTTTATATCGTTTCTTAAGTTAAATAATATATTCCACAACTCATGGGAAAAATTATTTTCTTTGTGTTATATGAGAAAGAAAAAATATATCATCCATTTAATGAAGAGTGAAATATGATTGGAACTAATATAAAATTCCAGATCATGTTGAGAAACAATGAATATGAAAAAATTATTTTATAGGATAAACAAATGAACGTAAGTGGTATGTGTTAGATGAATAATATTTCAACTATAAAGAATACCTGCAATGCTGCAATTATCTCTGAACACTTATACTAAATACCCAATAGTGGAAGAGTCATAGTAAATAATTTATTCGATTATTCAATTTTTGTATGCAAACATTTCCAATTTATTATCGAAATTATTAACAATTTTTTTTTTACATAATATACAATCTTTGAAGAATGAAATGTCATCGGAGGATTCATCATAATCAGTGGCAATAGGTTGATAATGTTTTATGACATCGTTGATAATGTTTTATGATATGGTTGGTAAGCATTAATGTCCTCATCCTGTTATAATAATACTGGTTATCTCAGATATTATTATTTATTTTGCTGGGGACATATTTAAGAATAAATTCTTCGGAAAAATATGCGATGTGTCCCCACTAGGGTGTCCGTTATTTACAAAATTGATCGGAGACCTCGTGTCCCCCCCTGTATTGAATCTTTGTGACTGAAAAACAATATTCCCACTGTCATATTTTTTTTCCGAAGCGAAAAACCCGTGCCTGTAAGCCTATGTATTTTACATTTAATTAGCATTAGGCAATGTTCAAATCGGTACACAGGGAAGATGGGTTCAAAATTTTCGACGAAACCGACCTATCTCTATGTATTTTGACATGCTGAATCCGAATCCAAAGTTCATTTTGCTCTGGAACATCATTAAATAGGGTAAAATTGCGAAAAACCATAAAAAATACCGAAAAAATAGATTAATTATGCTGAAAACACATTGAAAAAATTTATTTTGTACCGGAGCAAGTACATTTTTCATGTATTTTGATGCGCTGAATCCAAATTTTCAGTTTATTTAATTCAGGAACTTCGTTAAAAAGGATAAAATAGTAGAAAACCGTTAATATTCATAGAAAATTACATTAATTGGAATAAGAACACTTGGAAAAGTTAATCCTGAATTGGAGCAGGTACATTTTTCATGTATTTTGATGCGCTGAATCTGAATCCAAACTTTATTTTTCTCTGGGACCTTATTAAATAGAGTGAAATACGTTGTTGTTGATACTGTTTTTGATACGTTGAATCCGAATTTGAAATTTATTTTATTCATGAACTTCATTACATAGGCAAAAATTGTCTTATGTATCTTATTAAAATATGTTATTTTTCATATAGTATCTTTAGATAAGAGTAAGCTATAATTTAACTATAAAATTTCGATCAAGCGACTCTCTGCTTTTTCGTTAGAGTCGATTTTCTAGAATCTGGATACTCTTTTCTGTATTCTGATACTACTGCCAACAAATATTGTTTCTGATCCTCATTTCCAGTCAGAACTTTGAAGTACTCTTCGCACAAATGAACTGCTCTTTCAGATACATCGTTAACAACTTGTAAATCTTCAATCAATTTTTTACTTTGCTGAAATTCTTCATTTTCATCCCAAGTACTGACATCTGTCTCCAAAAAATTTTTATTAATATTAAATCGGTCGAAAAAGTTCATAGTTTGTGGCGTGACGAAGAAGTTGATTTCCTTTTCCAAGATGACTGCCAGATCTTCCTCTTTATGCAGAAAAAATTTCTTTGGTGGATCAAATACTGAATTATTTTCTTCGCTCAAAGCTGCAATCATTCTTTGTTTGATAGTCTTTGGTATTTCATCGTCATAGAAGGACATAGCGACATTTTCTGGGCTTAGATACCATAAATGGTTTTTGAATTTTTTTAAACACGCTTCTGCTATTGGATAGTCAGTATTTTTATATTTATGAAGTGCTTTGATAAAATTTAAGTCATGATTCGGTGCTCTGATGGGAAGTGGACAAGTGAACCATGCTTTTATATAAATAAAAACAATAAATTGACACAACTCAAATAAATTTTGCCTCATTGAAGATGATAGGGAAAATTGATTTCGAAATATGTAGATTTTCAAGGAATAAATCGCTTTTGCCATCCAACGAGCATGGTGAAACGCTCCAGGTTTTTTTAACGTGACTGTTTCACGTGGTACACCATCTATGAAAATCAAACTCAACTCCAACAATTCCTTGTAGTCATCGCGAGGCCATTCACTTACTAAATAACTTTGTATCAAAGATTTCACTTGCGTTACCTGATCAGCTAATTCTAAACTAATATTTTTGTCTGAGTATCCACTTTCATATCTGCATTTATCAATTTTGCTCCAAGTATCATGGAAGCTCTTGAAAATTGCCACATTAGGGCCAATCGTCCCAGGTAACTTCGTAGTAAAAGCCGCAGCTAAAATTATTTCGTAAATATGGTGACGACAAGGTAAGTAAAGGAGATCTGTTTCCATCAATTGTTCCAAGACAACAGCAGCACCATTGCGATTTCCTAAATTTGAATTTGTGGTATCACAGCATAATGCTTTGGTAGCTGATAATAAACCCCAATCGCTGAGAGCATCATAAACTGCCTGAGCTTGAGTGGAGCCTTTACCATCTTCTTATCCAGGAACGGCTAATAATTTTTCGGATTTGCCTACAGTTATTGTGATTGGTAATCTGTCAATTTTTTTACACGAAATTGTGTCAGGAATAAGTTTTCCATCCCAATGCACAATGGCTGAATCTATTTCTGTTTCTTCGAACAGTTTTTTGATATTTTCGGCTTTTTGCTTGCGGATCTTAGATCTCTTATTGAAAAATGAAGTTTTATTAAGAATTAATTCACTTGTTTCATATCCCAAAGCTTCAGATACTGCAGCAATGATATGCACAGAATTTCTGTACGATATTTTGCATTTGTCCAATGCTGCAACCACTTTTTCAGTCATAACATCTACTTGGCCACGTATTTTCTTATTAACATAGTCCCGACCTGTGGCTTGCAGAGAATAGACTGATTGAGAACTGAGTTGTGAGCTATACAAAGTTTCACTTGACGCAGATTCATTGATGGTTTCGTGTGTTGGGAGTGAATTGTCTGAAATATGTAAAGAATTATTGAAAAACTATAAGACCAACTAACAAATCGTGTTTAGCAATACCAAAACGGTAAATGTAAATATGAAAATCTGAAAAGTTAAGAAGTATTGAAAATCACCTGTAGTACTCGTCGTTGGGAGAAATTCATCATCTAGGGTTGGATCTGCAAGTGATTCCTGACTCAGTCGTTCTTTTTTTAATAATAAATCATAATATATTATGGATGAGTAATAATTCATTTACTTGGAAAAACGATAAATATAAAAAAAGAGATCATACCTGATATTTCTTCGATCTCTTCTTCGCTATGTTCTTTTATAATTTTCTGGGTTGACAATCGATCTATAAGGATTTACATTTTAATTATTGATATTTGATATATTTTCAAATTTCAGATATTTCATATATTTTTATTATAATTTAAAACATGATGTATTTTATTCAAGAATAGATTTTGAAACTTAGTTTGTTACCTGAACGTCTTAACGTGTTTATTTGAACAATCTTATATTGACGCGTAGTTCTTTGGTCCTCAAGGAAAGCTTTTTTTCTTTGATCTAATGTTTCCATTACATTGCCATGCGAAATATCAAATAGATCATTAATTTTGTGAGAAAACTCCTCTTCATTCTTCTTATTGAAATCTTGGTCTTTGTTTTTTGTTACCATCCGATATTGCGCATACAACTTATTCAATTTCTCTACACATTTCGATTTTTGCTGTGTATTTATTTCAGTCAATTTCCAGATTTCTAATACATTTTCAATCGCTATTTTAGTAGCTTCTTTCAAGTTATTATGCAAAACCTGAGTATTATAAATTAATATTTGTAACACTTCTCGTTGAGTAGGCAATTTATCTTGCTTCAGACGTGGGATTAAGAAACCAAGGAGATATACTTCTTTATTTGACGACATTTTGCTATGCTATCAGGTACTAAAAACAGGTGCAATATATTGTATTATTATTATTATTATTATTATTATTATTATTATTATTAACAGTTGAACTGATGGCTGACAAGTAAGAGATTTCACAATAAAATTCGGAAAAATGTTCTAATTTAAATTTGAATTCAATACGCTACCTTCAGTAAAATGATGTCAGAAATGCGAAACTATAATTCAAAAACTGAAACCACTATTCAAAATGAAAAATACTGTGCATGAAACTTGACACTAGCCACTGTACTTGATCCAACTCTTCAGAACTTTGATAAATATTTCACACGAGTTGACCAACAAAAAAAAATAGTAATATTATTGGTGTAAATTGCAAAGACGTAGACGTAGACGTAGACGTATCACTATCAATAGCGTGTCGTGAGTGACCTCTACTTAAAAAAATAGGATGCCTCGATCGCTTGTGAGTAACTGTGGGCGCGACGCCACGCAGCGGTCAGAGGGAGACTCATTTGCTGTGATAAAATTAGTTTTCTGTTAATTTGTGCCATAACGAAGACCCTACTGGGTAAAATAAAGTTTGGATTCGGATTCAGCGCATTAAAATACATGAAAAATGTACCTGCTCCAATTCAGGATTAACTTTTCCAAGTGTTCTTATGCCAATTAATGTAATTTTCTATGAATATTAACGGTTTTCTACTATTTTATCCTTTTTAACGAAGTTCCTGAATCAAATAAACTGAAAATTTGGATTCAGCGCATCAAAATACATGAAAAATGTACTTGCTCCGGTTCAAAATAAATTTTTTCAATGTGTTTTCAGCATAATTAATCTATTTTTTCGGTATTTTTTATGGTTTTTCGCAATTTTACCCTATTTAATGATGTTCCAGAGCAAAATGAACTTTGGATTCGGATTCAGCATGTCAAAATACATAGAGATAGGTCGGTTTCGTCAAAAATTTTGAACCCATCTTCCCTGTGTACCGATTTGAACATTGCCTAATGCTTATTAAATGTAAAATACATGGGCCTACAGGCACGGGTTTTTCGCTTCGGAAAAAAAATATGACAGTGGGAATATTGTTTTTCAGTCACAAAGATTCAATACAGGGGGGGACACGAGGTCTCCGATCAATTTTGTAAATAACGGACACCCTAGTCCCCACATTCATATCTTCGATTGGCTCCTCAAGATGATAAAAAAGTCTCTAATGATTTACCTATTGAGGGGTGCTGAATTTTTTTTTTTTTTTTCTGTCTTCCATCCAACGCTTCAAATATATAACATTAGCGTGGGCACAGTGATAGAAAAATCCAGATTCTGGGTATTTGTGATATTCACAGTTTTGCATTCCATGATTTTTCAATGATGGACATTCGAAACTCTCTAGATCGATAACTGTTTTCCCCATATGCCCAATAATACTTGATAACCATTGCTTTTTCTCAACTTCTTTCACATACACATGATCAACATCTTTCAATAGAATCTCGAGAACATTGTTGAGCTGATCATATGGTACATCACCAGTATCCCATGATAGTCCATGATAATTACGTATCAACCATGAATTTATTGCTTGATACTGCTTCGATAATTCACCCCACAAGCATGGTGGTTTGAATAGTATGTGTGTAACTTCAATAGTTTCTTCAACATTGATACTGTGTACTAGAATACTTGCTAGTTCTTTGACAATAAATTGATTGCTCTGATGTTTGAAGCCTTGAATATCCAGAATAATCTCCATTCTTCAAATTTCATGAAAACTTTTTGAAATTTATTAAATCTTTTTCAAATTTCTCAAAACTTTTTTAAATTTTTGAAAACTTTTTCAAACTTTTTCAAATTTCTCAAAACTTTTTCAAATTCATAAAAACTTTTCAAAACTTTTTTAAATTTTCAAAAACTTTTTCTAAAACTTTCGGAGATTTATGGAAAACTTTTCAAAACTTTTCCAAAGTTCTCAAAACTTTTTCAAATTTATAAAAACTTTTCGAAACTTTTTTAAATTTTTGAAAACTTTTCCTAAACTTTCGGATATTTATGGAAAACTTTTCAAAAACTTCTCCAAATTTTTGAAAACTTTTCCCAAACTTTTGCAAATTTATAAAAACTTTTTCATAAAAAAAATTTTTTTTCCACATGAAAAATTTTGTTGGTAAAAACTCTTGATTCTTCTTCATTAAGATTTTTCTAAAACTTGATGATGAATGCGTCAAATGTTCACTGATCTATCATGAAGAAACATATCAAATTTATATTGGTGTGCATCCATTTTTCGAATGCTTATTGGATAGCCCCCTCTCCCTACACACATATTTATTTATCTACATATTTTTCATTTATACAATTATTCATGTGCTCATCTATAAGATTATTTATACAGTGACTCATACAATTATTTATATGATTATTTACTTTTTCTTCATTTATTGATTCATTTCTTTTGTTTATCATTTTTTTTTTATTTATTCTTTCATATTTGTAGGAAAAAAATATTTCATATATTTTATGAATAAAAACTTATTAATTTGAATTTCTCCCACCCACTCAACAGCGAAACTACAGTTCAATCCCAGAGAAACGTACAGTTATCCATTCCCCCAATGTCGCATCAAAAAAACTCATACTATAGTTCAATCATCGATATCGATAAAAAATTCCACACCACGAGAAACGTCGCTTAGTGGATAATACAGATATCGACTTTGTCTACCAGATGATAAAACAGATTGGGACCTACTATGAAACTGTCGGTAAGGTAGGGGTCAATGCAAGTTACCGACGGGTTTGTCCCAGAACCCGCCCCGTTTATCAACTTGTGAGATAATATAATTGTTGATTAAATTATCAAATATCAACAAGAAGTTTTCAGACTAATATGAAATATTTTAATAATTGCTCAATTTTTTTGATAAGAAAATATAATTTATATTACTTTGAAATAATATAATTGACTTAACATAAGTTATGAATAATTTAACCAGATGATTACTACACGTAAGAAGAAATACTCACATGTCAGATGTATATTTTTCAGAACTAAATAATTATTCATAACTTATGCTAAATTAATTTTATTATTTCAAAGTAACATAAATTACGTTAACTTAATAAATTTTAAGCGATATAACTACAATTATTGATGTGTTTTCATCACAATCTCAAATAAAAAAAAATACTCACATATCAGATATTGTTGATCAAATTATAAAATATCAACAAAAAGATTTTAGACTATAATAAAATATTTCAATAATTAATATTATTTTCAAAATAATCAAATCGATTTAACATAAGTTATAAATAATTTTCATTGTAAATAAAGAAATATCCAGCATGTGAGTATTTTCATTTTTTACGGAAATATCAGAACACTAACCGAAATAAAAATACTCACATAGTGCCCCTTGCTGTGATTTTTATTTTCCTTACTCATTTTTTTTTTTTTTTTTTTGTCTTCTATATCCACTGTTTATCACTGATCACTGTCTTCACTGATCACTCGCTGTTCTTCAACTGAGCCCAAACTGCATTCGGCGACTAAGACTAGTGCACCTTATCAACACCCTGGTGGTGTCACGTTACATATGATGCATGAAAAATAATTACGAGTCCATTGTCGATGACAACAAGGTCAAAAACAAAATATTACTAGGAATGCATGACTTATCATCACTACTTCATTCGTTCAAAACATCATCAAATAGCTTATAGCCGCTGCGACAATCCAAATCCCTACATAGATAAATAATATTTTCGAACGATAGCACATTATACAGGAGGAATGTGAGCATTCGAAAATATTTACCACCAATTGCGTATAATATTACCCCCACTCCAGGAGGAATGCAGTCATTCAAAAAATGTTGACCACTAATTGCGCATAATAGTACGGGAGACGGCATAAGGTCGACCTACTCCCATCTGTTTATTAGATAAATGATATAAAATAAATGATTTTGTATGTTAAAATATATCGCGAATGGGTTGTTTAAAAAATTCCTGTTGATATATTTTTTATTAAATATTAAAACAAATGATTTTTATTGAACAGTGCAGTTATGATATTTATGAATAAATTTAATACCAACAGAAAGTATGAAGCCCGTAGAATGTGCAAACGTTGGGTTGTCTACTTTTCCCCTGATGTAACTACTGGGTTGGCAGGTATAAACAGGTATGTCGGTTATAGTTACCTTCAACTAATTGCTTAATCAATGAATCAAATATCAAAATAAGCGCCGTTTAATTACAAATACGTTGATATAGGGTTGTCTATAAAAAACCCGCTTTGAATGGGAGTTGTCGAATTTTTAAAAGTAAAATTTTGATGCGAATGCGTACTTGCGACGAAGAGGTCCGAGTTAATGTATCTCGTGCGATAGAAAAGGACGCAGCATTGCTCTCTCTTAGTCTCTTGTATTCATTCGTGCGACGGCTGAGTGCGCGCGCAGCTGCAATGCTGCGTCCTTTTTTATCGCACGAGATACATTAACTCGGACCTCTTCGTCGCAAGTACGCATTCGCATTAAAATTTTACTTTTAAAAATTCGACAACTTCCATTCAAAGCGGTTTTTTTATGGACAACCCCATATCATCGTATTTGTAATTAAACGGCGCTTATTTTGATATTTGATTCATTGATTAAGCAATTAGTTGAAGGTAACTTTAACCGACATACCTGTTTATACCTGCCAACCCAGTAGTTACATCAGGGGAAAAGTAGACAACCCAACGTTTGCACATTCTACGGGCTTCATACTTTCTGTTGGTATTAAATTTATTTGTGAAACTCTTGAGTGTTAAACGCGGCACTGTTCAATATAGATCATTTTTTTAAAATATTTATTTAAAAACAGTATTGGCAGGAATTTTTTAGACAACCCATTCGCGATATACTTTTTAACCTACAAATGATCGCATTTCACACCATTTATTCAATAAACAGATGGGTGTAGGTGACCTTATGCCGTCTCCCAGACTATATAGAGGAATAATAATAATCATGATATTTTATATTTCCTGATATTAATTCTGACTAGTGTTGGAGTTGGCCGCCAGAGTAGAAAAAGAATAAAATTCTGTCATGAAAGAAAAGGACGAACTTTGGATATAACGTGTGTTAGAAGAAGATCACTGTGACCTTGTAATAATAAAAAGCAAAACGATGAAGCGTATTGGAAGTAAGAGGAGGATACTACAGTACGCGGAGCGAGAAAGACAAGTTTACGTGACCATGTCTCTTGATATTGGAATTAAAACCATAACATTTTCGGTTAGTCAATAAAGTCCAATTAAAAACAAAGCTGTGCTTTTTTTCTTCATATTCCTCTAAAGATACAGTTAATGTGTAAGATTTTTTATTTCCTTCGTCTACCAAAAATAATTGATGACTTTGTTGGGATGTCATTATTGCAAATATTACGGATAATGAACTAAAGAATTCCACAAAGTCAGATGCACACGCGCCCGTTTCAAATATACTACTACGTCACACTTATCTCATCAGTACAATATGGTGGCACACTAGTACAATATATCGTCGGATTAATGACGTCATGAGCACTGGCCAGTATACTAGGTTATATTACGGAACACACCCCGTGTAACGTCTCTAATATATAGATATATTTCATGGTGGTGCTATACTGATTCCTTTGTTATCTATATTTGGATGAAGTGGCGCGTGCCTTAATAATGCTACCTGTTAACCTTTTTTTCACACAGGTCAGCAAATGATGAAAATAGCAATTTAAGGGATAATATGAGGCTATTGGAAAAGTTATAATGAGGTTTAAAATAAATTACAATACATATTCTTTTGGGTAATATTTATTTTTTTCACAAATTTATAATAAATTTCTCTTGTCAAAATCGAAAAATATTTTTTTCTGTCTATCAAATTTACTCTTCAAATCAACATTTCAATTGTTTAACATTTTCATGAGCGCAATGGAAGCCCAGAAAATTCTCAAATGTATGATAATTACAAACAGAATCATACACATTTTCCATTGATAGACATTTTAATTTTTCATTATTAATAATTCTCTTCTGTGTATATCTAATAATATTGTATAACCACTCTTCCTGCTCAACACCTTCGACATAGATGTAATCTACATCCTTGAAAATGATCTCGAGTATATCACATAATTTGTCGTATGGTATATCACCATCATCCCAATATATTCCATGATAATTGCGTATAACCCAAGAATTAATTGCTTTATATTGTCTTGATAAATAATCCCACTTACATGGCGGTTTGAATAATATACGTGTTCCATGATCATCTTTGTTATCAAGTTGTATCATTGCAAACTCTTTGACAATAAATTCATTTTTTCTCCATTTGAATCCTTGCATATCCACTATTACGTCCATTTGAATGTCGCGTGCGTACCTTGATGCTCTCTTGAGGACACTGAACAACAGTATGTTTGAATATTTTGGTCATTTTATACAATCATCCCCACCACTTTTGATTGATTAATATAGTTATAAAATAATTGTATGAAAATATTGTAGTTATAATTATTCATCAAATATTGTTTGTAATGTGTTCATAATATTTTAGCGCTAAAATTGACGCATGCGCATTGATGGATCATGAATTTCATCGATAATATATGTAGTACTATGATACATAAGAATCGACCATATTATTCTCCATATAAAAGAAATTTATATGTAGTACCATAGTGCATGAGAATCAGTCATATTGTTTTCCGCGTAAAAAATTTGACTGAGCATGAATTC
This sequence comes from Microctonus brassicae, assembly GCA_918226075.1. Lineage (NCBI taxonomy): Eukaryota > Metazoa > Arthropoda > Insecta > Hymenoptera > Braconidae > Microctonus > Microctonus brassicae. Next base: position 7,926,784 of record OW445489.1, read on the forward strand.
CATTGACAATATGGAAAAATTCGTATATTATACTATACAGTACATGAAAATTAGCTATATTATTTCCTTAGTAAAAAATTGACTGATCATGAATTTCATTGATAATATGTAGTACTATAGTACATTCAAATCAGCCACATTGTTTCCGTCATAAAAATTTACGGATCATGAATCTTATCGATGATATGTAGTACTATTGTACATGAAAGTCAGCCATATTATTTCCCAGCGTGAAAAATTGACAGATCATGAATTTCATCGATAATATGCTGTACTATGGTAAGATAAAAGTTATACATCATACTATAGTATGAAAAATCAACCATATTGTTTTTCGGTCGGTGTGAAATATGACGGGACAATTTAGAATACATCGAAACTATAGTACATGAATTCGAAATACATCACACTATAGCACATGAAAATGTGAAATATGGCGCGAAAATTTGAATTTTGGTCCAGAAGCCCTCTTGTTACACTACTCACGTAAATTACAATGAATAAAAATCAACTGATCTAATTGAATATCAATCAGTTCATCAATACACTCTTTTGATGCAATCATGACCTTTACATATAATTTCCGAAATTGATTTGAAGGTTTTATATTCGTTATTATTACGATAACTGTGCTTAGTCGGTAATAACTTATCATCTTCAAAAATTTTCAGATTAGTGTTGAAAGTGACCGCTAGAGTACGTTTGACCTGACCGCTTGAGTAAAGAAATGACACATAGAGTAGAGAAATAATAATAATAATAATAATAATGATTATGATGTTTTTTTATATTCATTCTGATTAATGTTGAAGTCGACTGTTAGAGCAGAGAAAGAATAACATTTCGTTATGATAGAAGAGGGTGAACTTATAACGATAGCGTGTATTAGAAAAAGACTTTCCGAACTTCGACTAAAAAAAGACGAACACATAGGCCATAAGCCGAAAAATAACAGGACACTAGGAAACACTTTGATCCAACTAGAGAGAGACAAGTTTATGTAACCTGAAACATATTGAATGAGGACGCTCAACAGACGACAACGACCAGGACTGAATTTTTTTCATCGTGAAAATCACGAGTTCTTAACTTCAACTCAAAATATCTTCTATTATACGGCAAGTAGGAGACAAATAAAATTAGTTTTGATATATAATTTTGATATGAGCTTTCAATTGCGCTCATTATTTCTCAGCTGAAATTTATGCATTCATGAGATTTTATTATAGCGGTCTCCTACAATTTGGGATTTCGCGTATAGATACACAGTACGTAGTGTCTCGCTTCGCAATGAACTTGACACGAGGCACAACCGTGTCTATTGATATTTTTCCAACATGTTATTTTTACATTCTAAGAGATAGTGTACACTCATAAAAATAGATTCTATTCGTGATTGATCAACTCGAACTACTTAAGACGTGAGGGTTATATTTTCATCTCGTAGCCATCAACAAATTTTTTCCGAAAATCTATTTCTTCATATATGAAATACGAACAGTTTCAACCAATCGTCGTCAGCAGTTGGACGAGTTATAAGTTTGTGACTATATATCCAAAATCATTGTCAGTATTTTTTTAATTAATTATTGTTCTTAATCTTATCATTATAGCATGTTAATCTTTAATTCAGTGTGATTAGAATTTGTGTTTATAAGAAAGATATCAATCTATTCATAGTACGAATTACGTGTTACTAAATTTTTTCAAATAAAAGTTAATTCTCTTAATGTGATATAACTGATTTTAACGGCATTTCGAAGAATGAATATTCTTCAAACACCTATAAATAATGATGAGGTACAGCTGAAAAATAGTATTAAAAATATATTATTCAATATAATGAATGAATATGCGCAAGTCGAATTAATAGAAGAAGATACGTTACATTTTGAAGAACAATGTAAGGATACGGAGAACGAAACATGTGACGAATTTTCCAAGCGAAAACATCTACCTCAGCGCTAATTTTTTGGCCGCCCAAATTTTCTCGAATAAACTGAAAAACGTAAGCTGAAAAAAACATACATGAAAATTTGTTGAGCGCCAGGTTCCTTACGGGAACCAATCGTACACAAAAAGCTGAATTGCCCGTCACCTCAATAGTGGACACACGTCCGCGGCGGCGTCGCAGGTCTTCAGAACGCTAAATGGTTTTAACGAAAACACGAATACGAAATAACAACAATTGACGATACGCAAAATCTGAAAATGAAAATATACAGGAAAGCGGGGTCACAAAATATATTTCTCAATAAATAATCTTACGCGAATGCCAGCGATTTAATTAAGAAACGTGAATAATGATTTAATTTATTGAAATAATCACTGAATATAATTTTGATGAATAAGAGGAGTATGAATCCAATGAATGATGAATAAACTAATAGAATAAATTTGCGCTGCTCGGGGCTCGAGTCAGCGTGTTACTAGCTACGGCCGTGAAGCGCACCGTGTAGCAGTATATCTATAGCGAGAGACGCTCGCTATTCTCAAATATGCAGAATACTATATTTCATGTTACGCGCAAAGACGCATCGAAACAATTTATTATCTAATAGAATTTCTCAATGATAATTAAGGACAATCGATATCGCATTAGTTGATTTGTTACATAACAATATTTATAATATATTCTTTAATTTACGAACACAAAATATCTCGAAATAGTTTCTGGCAGCAATCGCACGTGGATTGCACACACGGCCAATCGAAATTTTCATCTATAATCTGCAAAATACTCGAAGGTTTCAACAACGAAATCTTTCCTGAATTCAAATACATCGATACCGTTTTAAAAAACAATTACTGACGTTCCCGGAATAAATGATCAATTTCTCGTACAGCAAATTATTGAATTTTCAGTACAACAAAAATACATGATCGAGACCGCTCGTCTACGATACTTTCATACACATACATTATAACGGTCACCTTTCCGCAGAAAAGCTAAAATCCGGAATTTTTTATCATCAAACGGACTTACCGTGATAAATTTATTCAATTCTTTTTATTTTGCCCCAAATTAAGACAAAATATTTCAAGGGATGCCACCCTAGTTAATAAATTTAAATGAAAAGTCACTAGATAGAACTAGGGAATTTCTCTAGTAACCTGTTGAACTGCCGGAATGCTGAAAATGAAATAATTGTAGAAATAAACCTGAAAAATAATGACTCGACCATTCAAAGATAAATAATTCGGTGAAATGTGGTTAAATTAACAATAATTTATTCAAATAACATGTTCCAGAAATAAAGAACTTTTTCGTACATGAAATAAACGTTTTATAATTATTAAAAACGTCTGATACTGTTTGAAAACGTTGGATAATTACTAAAAATGTTTGATACTAATTGAAGACGTTTGATAATAATTGAAAACGTTTGATAACAATTGAAAACGTTTGATAATTACTAAAAAAGCTTGATAGTTACTGAAAAATTTTGATACTAACTGAAAACGTTTGATAATTACTAAAAATGTTTGATACTAATTGAAAACGTTTGATAATAATTAAAAATGTTTGATACTAATTGATAATTGTTGATCATTAATTAATACTAATAGCAATTCCGGCGAATCATACAAAAATATTAAAATTATGACAATTAATTACTTTTGAATTATTATTCGTGAAACACCAATATGATCGTTTCTACGGATCATTATTATTATTATTAAATTTAATGATTCCCCTTAGGGTTACATAACTTCCTTCCTCCTCTTTCTCCTACAGTACTCATTTTACACAAATCTCATGCCTTATCTACATATTTTTCATCTTCTTCCTTTTTTTTTTTTTTTTTTTTTTTTCTCTACTTTATTTACTCCATCATTTTAAATATTCTCATACTGTTCTTCAAATGCATTTCTTCTTTTCTCAATCATCCTCATCCATCCTTCGCCATCTCCTTCCTCGCCCAGAATTCCTTCAACCGCTTCTTGCCATCCCACCTCCTCACCCTTTACTCCACACCTTTCCCATATATGCTCCCAAGATTCCTCCTCTCCTTCGCACACTCTGCATACTCTCTTCCACCCTTCTTCCCAGTGCCTCGCCTATCTCACCACTCCACCAGTTTTAAATCTTGCCACCCTCTGCCACCTTGACTCACCCCATCCTTTTATCAAGTATTGTGGCAAACTTTCACTTATTATCATCTTATACCACTTATTATATCTGGACATCCTAATTCTTTCTCTCCTTTTCATTACCTGGATCTCTTTATGCTTCATCTCTACTTCCTTGAAGCCATCTCTTCCTTCTCTCCTTAATCTTCCTATTTCTTCCCTTCTGTAGCCTAATACCTCAAAAAAACCTCTCCTTTCCTCTTCCCATCTTGACAATTTTCTTTTTGACTTTTCTCTTGCCTTTATTTTACATAAGCACCTTCTGGCCTACTCGGTTCTCTTTCCTTGCTCTAACCTTATTTCAAAATCCCACGCTCTTCTTGCCGCTCTTGAGCACATTTTCTCTCTCTTCAATTCTTCCCTTACTATGGGTGTGTTCCGATATACACTGTGAGCACTGTTTAGTGCTCTTACTGGGGAGAAATTCGTTCCGTTATAGACTGTCAGTATATTACTGCAGTGTCCTAGGGAAATATATGACGTCATAAATCGTCGCCATTGTTGTACTGTGAGCACTGGCGATTTTGAGGTAAGGTGCTCTCAGTGATTTGATCACGTGATCGACAGCGTTTTGAAATTACTATTGAAAATTATTATTATAATTAGATATAGTTATTGGATATTGTTAGATACCGACCGTTATGAAACAAATATGGAGAATTTAAAAAAATTGTGTTTATTGCAGTGCGAAACCAATACTTTGTATGAAATGAAAGTAACTGAAGAAATTTATAATCGTGCATCCATAGGTAAATATTTAATTACAATATAATTAATTAATTCATAACATTATTACTTTTATAAATTGTATTTAAAAATATTTTTTCTTTGTCTTACAGACATGGTTTTTGCAACAAAACTATGGTTGCGGCGTATTAATGAGGGTAAGAAAAAACAAATAATAATAAATATAAATATACAAAAATGATAATAATAATTTCTCCATTCATACTGTTATTTTATAAATAAAATTCAATGTAAAGTTTTAGTACTATTTCGTAATTAATTAAAACTTTCAGGAATAACAGTATTTAATGATTCCGTCGATAGCTTTGATTCTGTTGACGATAAAACTGGACTACAAATTTATCCAGATGCAGGAACCTCGACGGCTACTACATCAAGTACTGCATCATCGGGTAAATCATGTAGAAAACGATCGGTTTTAGACGTCAGCGATGCAAAAAGTGGTAAGATTTTATGGAATTTAAATAATAAAATGTTCAATCGATGTTGATTAAAAACAAAATAAATTTTGAAAAATTTCGTGGATCCAATAAGTTTAAATTAACAATGATAATAATTTCAGCTGTTATTTTGTTGTACGTTTTCAATTAATATTGTTATTATTCAATTAAAGCAATACATAACTGGACTAAAGAAGAGGTATTAATTTTAATTGCAACATATAAAGAACACCAGTTGGAATTTTTAGAGGAAAATGCATGTAAAACCGAAGTTTGGTCGAACATCGTAAATGATATGACAGCTACACTTGCTGAACACGGATTACCAGTTATTGATGAAAAAAAATGTAAAACGAAAATGGATGCCTTAAAACGTCATTATAAAAATGTGAAAGACAGCCAGAAGAACTCAGGAAATTCAAAAATTACTTGGCCGTATTTTGACGTAATTTTTAAAATTTATGATAGTTTTTTTCAAAAAGATATGATATAATTGATTTTCAATGAATATAAAATTTTTAGGAAATGCAAGAGCTATTTGGTGAACAGCCATGGGTGCAACCTCTATCAACAGCAGGATCGAACGTACCCAATAAAATAGGTACTTAAAAAATACTTATATTTAATATTATGTTATTCGGAAGATTTTGTTCATATTTTTTATTTTTTTCACATTATTAATTAACAAAATTGCTTCCAATGAATGGAAAAAATAATTGGTAATTTTTAGGTTATTATGAGGAATAAAAAAAATAGCAATTAATTATTTCAAATTTTAGAAGCCGATATCAAAAGCCCACCATCCAAAAGACAAAAGAGTTTGACAAACTTCTGCGATCAATTAGCTGAAGATAGGAAGAACAGAGAAAAGCTTCGCGAACAACATCATCAGGAAAAAATAGCTGCTATGAATCGACTGACAGATGTTGTAGCACAGCTTATAGAGAAAAAAAACTAGGATACATTTTTCATGTTTTATTATTTTATAAAGTATTTCAAAAATATAATATATGAAATAAAGTGGAATAAAATACTAATAAATTAAAAAAAAATGTTTTTATTTCTTTTCACGTAGTTTTCCTATTAATTGCAGGTTCAAAAATTACAGAGGAATACCAAAAATTTACAATTTTTTGTCAATTACATTTGAATGACAACTTTTAATACAATGATTTATATGAATTGAAGAGTTTGCAATTAAGTTGCACATATCTACAGCTAATCGTTCATATTTCCAAATTGTTGATAACAATTTTTAAGCGTTCTCGTTTTTCGATTCCGGCAACTTTCATGGCATTATTTACTTCAACTTCTACATGAAGTACAGGAATATCATGATTCACAAGAATCGGAATTTCGATTCAATCATCTCTCAAAATACAAATGTTGTGCAAAATACAACAAGCAATAATATAATACGGTATTAAATCGGTTCTTTTGAAAGGTAGCTTATCTAATAAACTGCGAAATCTTCCTTTTAACAAAGCATTTGCTCGTTCTATCATCATACGCGAACTTGAATGTATCATATTGTATCGTACACATTCCTGATTTAAATTACCATTATTTCGGTAAGGTACCATTACACAAGGCTGAATACTGTAAGCCTTATCTCCTGACAAATGGGTGTCATCAGGAAAAAATTCTGGTGTGCAATAATTTTGTAAATTTGACAGCCGGAAAACGCGAGCGTCATGAACTGAACCTGCCTTACCACAGTATGCATGAATGATTTTCAATTTGTGATCACATACTAGCTGGAATTGCAAAATAATCTTTTTATGAATAAGTCACATAATTATGTACGTGATTAGTAATATATTTTTTTTAATACCTGAGTTTGGATGGAATGAAATCCTTTGCGATTAATATAGCTGGAATGGTGTTCTTTAGGCTGAGCAATTCTTACATGTGTTCCATCAACTGCTCCTAAAACATTTGGAAATCCGAATCGTCGATGTACATAATTGGATGTTATCCTAGCTTCTTCGCGTGTCGGCCATTTTATGTAAACATGTAAATAATTATAAATTGATTTAACTACTTTCCAAACAGATCTCCATGCTGTTGCTTTTCCGACATCAAAGCGTTCACATACAGATCTATTAAAAGAATTATATATTAAATTACATCTGTATTTTAGTCTTGTTTGAGAGTAGATGAATAGCATAAAATAAATAATTTACCTGTACGAGTCTGGTGTTGCCATGGTCCAAATACTCAAAAGAAGCTGTTTTTCGACAGATATTGGGTGCCTACCGTAATGAACGGATTGTCGATTTAAATCAGGTCCCAGTAAATTTAATAGAAATTGAAAAGTACCTCGCCCCATCCTAGAATTGGAGAACAGATGGAAAGCGATGAAAAACAGTCGATGGAAATTATAGTTACATTAATTTTTAATGAGAAAACAACTAATCAATAATTTCATTGCGTAAAAATGCATGCCTCACCGAAAGTGACTTTTAAAAGTTTCATCACTCATTCGGAAAACGGTTGTTTCCACATAATTTTCTATTCTGGGGATGATATTTTGTTCCACACGAGTTCCAAATGCATATATAAGATCTTCATCTTCATCAGAGTCATCATCGGAAGATTCCAGGCAATTTTGTACTGCACCAACGATTGCAGTTACAATTATTGCGTACTCCATTTGTTATAAATTTTTTTTCTGTTAAATTGTGAAAATTTACATTTTAAACTAAGTTCATCACTTTTATCGTACATAACCTCCTTTAAATAATTTGGTCATCAAATTGTTATGAATTTAAATACTTCAAAAACATTTTTTTTTAATAAAATTACACTTACTTTTATTATGCGGTCAATTTAATTCACAAGTAACTTGAATATTCGAATTTCCAATATTACTACCTTCAAACATAAATTTTCCTTGTTAAACAGATAACTTGTTTACTAAAAATTATTCTCACGTGGAAATCGCGCCTCAAAAAAAATTGTAGCAGTATACTGGACTACGTTCCGTTTTATGCAGTGCTCAGTATAACTAACTATAAAGAAACGGCTTCGCAGTATACTAAATTTACGTCACAGTGTACAGTGCTCGCAGTGTATATCGGAACACACCCTATATACTCCGGTGTTCTCCAATCCACTCCCAATACCCATTTTAAGTACTTCTCGTGACAAGCTTCTATCTTCTTTCTCTCTTCTCAACCCCATATTTCCACTCCGTAGCTCGCCACGGTCCACACCAATTTGTCGAACATCCAGATCCTTCTTCTTATATTTTTTTTAAACCTTCTCTTTCCTATTCCCCACACATTCTTCATCGCGGACATAGTCTTCCTCACTCTTTCTCTTATCTGAACCTCCTGCGCTCCATTTTTTTTTACGTTATACCCCAGGTAATTGAACTCTTTCACTTCTTCTATATTCTCTCCTTTCCATTTCCATCCTACTTTTTTTCTCCTTCTTCCTCCTTTCGTGAATCTTATTATTTTCGACTTATTTACATTCACCGTCAGCTTTTTCTCGTCCATATATCTTTCCAAATTCCTTATCATTCCAATTAACTCTTCTTCATCCTCTGCCATTACTACAATGTCGTCCGCGTATGTTAACGATCTTATCCTTTCCCCATCTATCGTTACTCTTCCCCAGCCACCTCTTCTCAAGCATTCTTCAAGATCTGCCAGCAGTATGTTAAAAAGGTCCGCGCTAAGCGGACATCCCTGTCTTACCCCTTTTATCGTGTAGAAGCTCTCCCCTTCGTTGCCTCCTACCCTCACTTTACATTTTGTCTCTAAATATATTTCCTCCACCCTTCTAATTGTCTCGTCATTTACTCTTTTCTTTTTCATTGCATCTAATAGTACTTTCCTATCCACAGAGTCGAATGCAGCTTTAAGGTCCACGAATAATATTATTAGCTTTCCTCTTTTCTTAGCTGTTGTTCTATTTATCAAGTAGTTTAACACATAAATATTATCCATAGTTCCTTTCCCTTTTCTGAATCCCGCTTGCATTTCTGTTAACATGTCTTTTTCATTCATTTCTTTCCTCAATCTTCCCGCCAGGACACCCGCATATATTTTGTACATCGCTGGCATCACTGTTACCCCTCTATATTCTTTTACTTTCTCTCCGTTTCCTTTTTTTACTATTGGCACTATTACCCCTTCCTTCCATTCTTCTGGCCATCCTCTTCCGTTCCATATTCTGTTTATTATCTCTTCTGTCCATTCTATCACTTCGTTCCCTCCGTACTTCCATACTTCATTCGGCATCCCGTCTGCTCCAATTGCTTTTCCCTCTTTTAGTTTCCGTACAATTTCTATTATTTCCTCCCTCTTCACCTCCTCTCTTCCCTCCCCTCTCTGACTCAACATTCTGTCGTCTTTCATTCCATGTATCTCTACTCCACCGAGTTGCTCCATGAAGTATTCTCTCCATTCATTCATTTCAATATCTTTATTTATTCCCTTTCTTTTCTTTTTTTCTCCGTTTATTATCTCCCATGCCTCCGCTTCTGTTCTTATATTTCCCGCCCTTCTTGCCCATCTGTCTTCTTCCTCTTCTTTCTTTTTTCTGCATATTTCATTATACTCTCTTTTTTCCTTTTTCATGTCTTCTATTTTAATTTTTCCTCTCCTCCATAATCTCATCTTTTTTCTTGCTAGGTCTTTTTTATTTTTACACTCTTCATCCCACCATCCACTTTTTTTTACTACTGAGCTCTCTCTTTCGCTGTTCTCCAAGACTCCCCTTATTATTCTCTCACCCTCTGTCAATCTTCTATCCACACCCATCTCTTCTTCACTTCTGTTCACAAGGCCATTTATTTCATTACAGAATTTTCTTCTTCCTTCCTCATCCCACTTTCCTCGTTTGTACCTATGTCTCTCTACATTTTTCTTCTTCTTACACTCTTTTCTATTTTTTTCTAATGTGACTATCAGCGGCTGATGGTCTGACTCTATCTCCACTCCTACTTCCATTTTGATGACATAATCTTTACTCTCAATTGGCGCAACAACGTAGTCAATCACTGATTCTCCTCTTGGTCCTATATACGTGTATTCTCCTCTTTCATCTCCCTTCACACTTCCATTTAATATGCACCACCCCTTCTCCTTCAGCCACCTTATCATTATTTTCCCATCTTTATTCACCGTATCCTTCGCATCCAGTTCTCGCATTGAAATCCCCTCCTATTGATATTTTTTTCCCTTCCTGCTCTTTTTCCGTCCATTCATCTAGGCACTCCAATTTTCTTTCAATGTCATTATTTATATAGATTCCTATTATATTCCATATCTCTCCATTCATGTTTATCGTAACCTCTACTAATCCTTTTTCCTTCCATTTTATCCATTCACTCCCCTTCCTTAATTCCTTCTTTATGCCCACTATCATTCCTCCCTTTGCTCTCCCTTTTTTGTTCTCTCTTTTTGCCAGCTGCATACTCCATGTGAATCCATCTGGCAAACAGTTCTTGACCTTACTCCATCCCTTCTCTTCCATCCATGTTTCCATCATTACTATTACATCCCAGTCCGTTAGTCGATTCCAGAACTCTCTATTTTTATTTATTACCCCCGCCACATTCCACCATACGATTTCCACCTTCTCCCTCCTGAGCTCATCCTTGTTTTCTTTCTTCATTATCCTGTACTTCCCCCTTACCTCCTCTTCCCCCGATAATCTTTCCTGCTCTACAGCATTTCTTTCCCTTCCATTGTTGTCTCTCAACACTCCTTTCTGTTCATCCCACTTCCACCATTTCGCATTGATCTCTATTCTTCCATATTTCACCCATACCTTGCACCCTTTTTTTCTTTCCTCATATGCAGTTCTGTATATTTTATTTTGCATGTCCCTTTCCCTCCAAGTCATATCATCTTCGATTCTTTCCCTTCTACCGACCAGCTTCCTTTTTTCCCTCATCACCTTCTTCTTTGTTTCCATATTTTCCAGCTTTACGATCGCCACTCCTCTTTCCTTATTCAACATATTGATCTCTCCTATTCCTTCTTCAATCCCAATTTCATTCAATATCATCTTCACTTTATTGTTGTTATCGCCAGCATCCGTACGTATCCCTTTCACTATTATATTTTTTCTTCTGCTGTCTCTCTCCACCCTTTCCCATTTTCTTTCCATCTCTTCTATTCTCTTCATCGTACCATTATTGCTCGTCCCATTTTCTCCTTCGCTCATTTTCATCTCGATCTTTTCGATCCTTTTTTTTATATTTTTTTCTTCTCCACTTCTTTTCTTACTTTCCTCTTCTTGGTTCTTCTCACCTACTTTCATCTCCATCTTGATTTTTTCTAATTCTTTCTCCATCCTGTCCGCCTTCCTTTTTACTTCCTCTTTCAGTTCTCCTATCTCAGCCCTGAGCCATTTTTCCTGCACCTCTGAACGTCTTTTACCCTCTTCAATTTCTTCTCTCATTTCTATTCTCATAGCTTTTATCAGGCTCAGTAGCTCATCATCTTTTGTTCTTGCTCCATCAGCTTTCACTGGCGATCTAGCTATTTTCTTGCTGTCCTTAAATATTTCTTTCTCGTTCCCTATCACTCCTTTCTCTTCTATTCTCTCTCTTTTCCTCTTCATTAATTCGTCTATCTTTCCTGCATTCGCGCTTCTTTCTTTTCCTAGACATTCAATATTCATTGGCCTCCCTCTCGTCTTCACTTCCCCTTTACTCTCCTCGTCGTTCCCTTCTTGCTCCGTTTTATCCTCGTCCCTTTCGTCTCTCACCTTCTCTGTTTCCTCACTGCTTTCGAATTCCTCTGCGTGTCGTCTCTAGCTTTTTCTTTAGGTTTTCTTTGCTCCACTACAGACGGTATCTACTTCATATGCACCGGAAAACGGAAGTCTTCTACGGATCATTAATTATTGATATTTCACCAATATTAATTAGTATCATGCAAATTTTCTATACAATATCACATACAAAGTCCCTTTTGGAGATCTTCTATCTCTTTCTGTTACGCGTGAAGCCCGGGATGGGTCTACAAATACTGATTTTATACAAACAAATATGATTCACTTATTAACAATATCAACTAGTGACTTAGCCCGTAATAATATTGCTGCGCTGTCGAATCGCTCAAGAATTATTTCAAAGAAAAACGAGAAATATAATGAACAAAAATATTAAACAAAATTTAGCCCAATAATGGCGTCACTCACCACTTACTATAAAGTAAAGAAAAATTCTTACTCCACGCCGTATTTCAACTTCCACGGCCTTCAAGTATTACAATTATTTTCTCAACTTTCAATACTATCCTGTGTACAATTATATGGCGTCGTTTCACAATATTTTACTTATTATCAATTTATACTTTTCTTTCTTATACTTTTCTTTCACTCACATACAACGCAACCACACTCTATGCTATCCCAGGACTAAGTGAAGTCAAAAATGGCCGGAGCGTCAGTCTTGGTGGCGTCTTCTTCTTCTCGAACCTTCGGTCGTCTTCTTCGTGTCTCCAGTTGGAGTTGATTGGCTGCGACAATTCAAGTTCAAACATACGGATCTCTGATTGGCCGGTCGTTGACCCGACGCCGACTCTACCGGGATAAAAATTATAAGGTTTATAATTTATCGACTGCAGTATTGAATTATGCAGGTTGGATCATAATTATACGGCTGAATTCGGTAGTCCGGTGGCGCCAAGTCGATGTTTTCAGATCTGGTGGTATCACTAACCCTCAAAAGTGTCATACATGGTGTATTATTGTTGTATACCATGATTGAATGTAGTGTTGGTGTTGGTGTTGTTAATCTCAATTATTACACGGTGATTAATTCGTGATTATTGATTAATAATATTTCCTCCGGATGTTTTGCTCCCGTGAGTATTATTTTGTAATCACTATAATTTTCTCTTCAATTTTTCACTAGGCATTCGTTTCACCACTCTCGTTTTTAGGTTAGTGCGGATCTATATTCTATGGATGTTCATTGAATCATATGTTATCTCTTTTTTGTCCAACTCTCCGGAAAACGTATTACTGGCTCATTCCATTGGACACAATCAGCTCGATGATTTATTTATGGTGATGATGCTCGCCACGTGATGACATAAGTGTTGACCTCCGGTTCCCATTCACACTGACATTCACTCATTACATTTACACAATATTCTCATAGTAATCTCTTACAACTTTATACGACAGGTATACTTATTACAATATTATCTACTTTATTTATCCGGAAATATTTATTCTTTGATTTTAATAGTCTAAATTATTTTATTCCATTACAGCGCAGCAATATTTCGACATTAAAAGAGGCAAGGGATGATATGTTTGAAGCACGTCATCACAACATGTATACATTCATACGATTTATGCGCGTGGCTCAGTCGTTCTTACAATAATTTTTCTCGCGATCTTGTCAACTTATCATTCGTGAGCGTGTGAACAAGAGACTCGCGGTGAATCATATTATTTAATTTATCGTCGTCGCTACTAAATTATCTCATTGAGACTCACCACGAAGATCGTTCTATCGGTCGCGTCAGCGTGATCAACCGGCAACTGTGCTTCCCATGATGTCTGCCGTAATTCGCGTCTTCCACGAGCTTCTTTCACTGGACTAAGGAATGTAGACGAATCTTTTACACCACTCTCTAACGATCCACAGTAGAGAATCAATGAAATCAGCTGACGTTATGCTCTCGACGAAAGAATAATTCTTAATCATTTTCTTAATTGAATCGATAGGATGGGTCGACCCATGGTGTTGCGTTGAGCGTTATCCACGCTACGATATAGACCAATCTTCTCCTACAGCCAAAACCAGAGTGTCTTCTCGACAACTTCGAATATTCGAGCACACAATTTGCCCCTCTTCACAGACAATTTATATTATTGCCCAAATGCATGGGTACAATATATTTATTTCTCCTGCGTCGCTACACAAGACGAGCCACTCGCTCTGACGCACTCGCACGCCTTTATTCATAGTCATCGCACTCTCTCTCACACACATTCTTACATATTCTTGCTTTGAAGCCCGAACGCGTACAATGTTTACGTTTCGTTCCTCTTCTCTGCTGCTCCGCTTCGTCCTTTGTTGTCCCTTCGTTGACAAACGATGTTTTCAGCTGCAATATGAACTATTTTTACGCAGCATTTTCCTTAAAAATCGAATTGCGCGCCTCTTGAAGGTATGATCAGTCGTATGCTCGAGAAACGCTTCTTGTCGAGTAACGTGACGTAATTCTCACGTCACAAACTATAGAAGTCAATGAATATGCATTGGCCATTCATGAACCAAAGGCACCAGATGATGCATATTCTGCTGACGAAGAAAATATGAGTTATGATTATAAATCACGAGTTGTTGAATACTGGCGAAGTGGTAAGAAATGAACGAGTGATCTGCACTGTGTGCGCATATTGAAAGTGAAACTTATTACAGTCAAACAGCTATGATAAAATTCAATTATACTGAATATATAAGGAATATTATAAGAATTGGAATGAAGTATTAACTGAATGATACATAATACTGTTTGCATATGAATATTATCCTCAATTTCTTTCTGTTATCTGTACATTACTCGGTGCTTCAATAGCCTGTACATTTTGTGTAGCTGGTGCAATAGCTACAGTTGATATAATTGGTTTACGGTAGCTAAAATATGATATATACGTTCTTGACTCAATTGTGTCGAGATAACGAGAAAATACAGATCATTTGTTTACAGCATCTATAGTTGTTCCTGATTTTGTTGTTGAAATATTTCGGTCATCAATCATTTGTAAATTCAGTTGCTGTTGCAGAAAGTCTGGTAATTTTATGGAAGTGTCCAATGCAAAATTGACATTGAAGTCTCCAGTTAGTATAAGAGGTTTAAGATCGTTGCGTTGAGGAAGCAGTTTACCACCATCACAAGTATATTTCAATAATGAGCCATATAAAAATGCAATTATGTCGTCAATGGGTGAATTTGGACTTATGTAAACACCCACAATTACTATTTTCTGTTCATTCATCGTACGACACACAGAAATGCAAATGTCACCGACATCTTCTGTCACAGCTGCACTTGATTGATTGCATAGCGGTAAGTTCTACTTGGGATGTAAGGATATTTACGGCGTTCTCTTCATTGTGATGCATAGTGACTCCTCCAGCTCGAACATGATTTTTTTTATAGGATGATGCAGTTGAAATTCAGCAAACTGATTTGTTCGTCTTCACGCAGCCAAGTCTCATGAAAAATTATCACATTGCAATTTCATAATGAAATTCAATACATCAGCAGCATAAGCACGTAGACTCTGGCAATTGAAAGAATAAATCGACAAACCTTTCCTTTGTTTGATGAATTCAATCATTTGTTGGTCACACGTCTCCAAACAATTTGTTGATAATCTTTGGAATTCTTGTTGCAATGATGTCATTGTTGTTGATGGTCTCCGGCCATCGTAGAACTTCAGATCGTTATTGTGTGTGATTATGAACAACCCATCAATAGAAGTAACAAGTGACAATGCGACGTATACTAGTGATTGTGACTGTTTCTTATCATATTCATAGACAATTTCAGAGTACGTACCGCCCTGTGATATATGTATGGTACTAGCACATGCGCAAACTACAGGAAAATGTGCCTGCATAGTCCATGAACAGACTGAATTCTATATAGTCTACAGATAGACTGTATATGGGTGACAAGCGTTGGACAGCAGAGTGGGGAGACTACGAAACAGCGCACAAAACGGAGACCCAAACCTCTGTGCATCTATAGCTATCACATCTTTCATATATATCAAATCATTTCACATTTTCGTAGCGTGTCGCAAGCTTGAGATTTTACTCCCAGTGCGCGTATAAAAGTTCCACTTTAAAAAAATTTGAGTATAAACAGTTCAAGAAAGTGTTCAAGAAAAAATTTCGGAAAGTTCAATCTATACGGCAATTAAGACGGTAGGCGCATCAATCAAACCAACCCAGCCAGCGTGGAATGTTGCAGGAACGTTGCAGGAATGTTACATCCGCAACGTTAAACATTTCAGGGAACGTTGCAGCAACATTCCTGCTACATTCCTGCAACGTTCCTATGTCCGCCTCTCTGCAACGTTTAGAATATTGCAGGAACGTTGCACGGAACATTGCAGGTGTTATATCCCCAGTATAGGGATATATGTTTAAGCATAGAATAAATAGATTATAAGAAACTACACTTTAAGTAAACGTAGAAATAAGGCATATACCTATATATAAGTAAGATAAACGAGAACTGTGATCGATATTATAGAATCCTATCAAATAATTAGACGATTTAACTCAATTAATTAATAATTAAATATCTGTACACATTTAATGAACATTCAACGAACAGGGCAATTAACGTATGAAATATAAAATAATTTAATTACGCAACTAAAAACTTGAACTGACATATACCGTACGCTATAATAAATAAAAGCAGTATAAAATGAATACCAGGAAATATCGAGAAAAACTAACAGACTCTCACTTGAAATCAGAGCTCAAACAAAATAATAAATATTCAAACACTATCGCTCTTAGAAATAACTGAAATAAACATTAAACCGAAAATGCACTTTTATAAACTCTAAATAATGCACATGCGCTAAACATAAATGTCAAACATTTTAAATAAATATCTTTTTATACATATATATCTTAATACAGAAACGAAATCCATAAGTTAAATAGAACACTACTCATGAGAACACTAGCCATCAAATACCAAGAAAAGCAATAAAACTAAGGGTACCATTCGGGAAATAAATAAGAAATAATATACCTCAAAGAAAGTACCCGATGAAATATGGATGACATACACGAATAAAAAATAGAAGTGTATAACTATAATAAATATACATAAACTAAACATAACACTTATAGAATAACTTATATCAAATAAAATCCCTTCCATTTCATCTTGAAAACCAATAGAATCAAATAGAATGAAAATAAAGCAGGAAAGGGAATTGTCTAAATAAAACCAACCAATGATAAAGTTACTTGGACCGTGAGAAACTTTGATTTCTCCTTTCATCTAAAACTTCATCATCTAATAACTAAATTGAAATAGAAAAATCAGTTCTCCGATAGACATCAAATCGATTAGTTCTCCAAGTTCACTCGAAGTCTGAATTCTATAATAAATGTAGAAGTAAATAAATCCGCAGTCGATCTATAAAATCAATAAGATATATTATTCAAATTTAAACGGCACATCACGTTTCCAGAGTTAAGTAAAATCGAGCGAAGTTAAAGTTCTCGCTCAGTAACAAAAACCTGAGAGTGATATCGTGCGCGTTTCGTTTCGTTTGAAATGAATTAAATCGAGGATAATAAATAATCAATAATTTAATCGATCGGAGTTCTCATCAGTTAAGCTCTAATATTATATAAACATTATAAATTAGATAAAAGTAGAATTATTTTCAATTAGTTAAATGTTGAGTGACGTTTATTAAAAAGTTTCATTCTTGTGTAATTAAGTGAATAAATAATAACATTAAGTTTAAACCTGTGTCAAATAAACATTCATTTTCCACCTGCTAACGACCATCTTCACAATTTAACTAGTTTCTGAAAAGAACCTATTATTTCTTCCGAAGGACAATAAAATTCCTACAATCCAACAAAACGAGATAATAAATATAGTACGGTTGATTGAAATACTCCGGAACATCGCAGTGATTGGCCCTCAACCAATCTAGGAGCAGAGGCGGCAACTACAAATGAGAATTCAACATCAAGGTAAGCCTCTCTCCACAGTTCGCGTGTTCCAGGACGTAACACAGGAACCTTGCGGGAACTTTGCAAGAATGTTGCAGGAATGTTGCAGGAAGGTTGCAGGAATGTTCCAGAAATATATTGAGGATTGAAAAATTATATTTTGGATTTTATTCTGTTTTATTAATAATAATACTTTTCACTTATTATTATTTTTTTCTTTTTTTTTTTCGATTATATGAACAGACATCAAATAACTAAAAATTATGTACAGTCAAAAAACACTTCTCAGTTAAATTTTTCAGGTTATGTAAACGACGGACGTAGATGAATATTAACTGACAATTATGAACACTCGAAATTTTAAGAATATTAATTGGTATTTAAAATATTTCAATTTCAAGTAAAAATTATACTTAACTTTTCAATAATCACACTGTTAAAAATTTCTTTGGTAATTTTACAAGAAATGTGTTGGAAGTATATGCTCAAAGCAGTTTTGTAATTTAAGAAATCAAGCTTTGTAATTTTACAAATCTTTTTTTATTTTTTCTGTTTTAGAAAATTCAAAAACGGAAATAGTAATTTCAATGATGAACATTGTAATTTTACAAATAAGCTTAATTAAAAATAGTTTGTAAAATTGAAATATTTATTTTGCAAAATACAAAACTTATTAGAAGGAATATGTCTTGTAAAATTACAATACACATTATATTTATACAATACATACCATTTTTTAAAAGTTTTGCAGAAGACATATTAGACTTTGGAATTTTACAAACAACTATCAGTCGAGTTTTTTGGTAATATTACAATATTTGTTATGTAGAATTTATAAACTCCTTTTTATTTTGTACCTAGTAACATTTATACCTACGTTTTGTAATTTTTCAAAACCAGCAAAATAAATATATTTTGTGAAATTACTAAACTAGGTAATAAAATAACAAAATTACTTAGTAAATCCATTTTCTATGTATCTTTGGAAATTACGACTATTTTTTTGGAAGTTGCAGAAAAATCAGAAAATATTCAATGTAGTTATTCAAATTTAATGTATATCAGCTGAAAAAAACGGTCTGTGTCTGGTTGATTGTGCAAAATCATGAATCAAGCTTGTAAATTAATTATTCTAAGTAAAATTATTAATTCAAATTTCCCAAAAGAGAATTTCCATCAATACAAGGAAGGTTTTCTTAATATATTGATTAAGCAAAATTTATTTGTTTATTTGTACTTTTATATAAATTAAAGAATTTTTCTTTACATTTTTGATATCAAAGAACAGTAGTATAGTGTTCTTATGGATCAAGTACATCGCAAAATAACTGAGTTTAGAATAAATAATTGGTAATATGTTTCATAACACACAATTAACGAAAAAAAAAAAAAAAACCGAACTTTTTCTCTTAATAACATAAAATACAATAGTTTTATTAGGACTGCATTAAACTCATTATCTATAATGAGTATGAACTATGAGAACTTGTACTTAAGAATAGTGTACTTTAAAATTACATTATAATTTTTAGCAATTATTGAAAGTAATATGTATTATAAAATCACTCAAATGACGGAATAAAATTTTTGGAATAATGTTTAAAAAGCGAATAACATCCGAAAATAACATTATAAGTCGCTGGAGTCATGTTCTTTAAATGCATCGATTTCTTGAACAAAACTGGTGTACTTGGGATGTTGAATTACTGCTTTTCGCTTTCCACCTCGTTTGCTTCCTCAAGGAGGATTAATTTTGAAAAATAATCTGAAAAATTTCAATGGTAATTGAAATTAAATAAAATATTAAGATTTTTTGACCCACATAGAAGTTAAAAAAATGAAACAAGTCAAAAAATGCTGAATACCATGAAAAAAATTAGTATTTTTTAATAACATTGAAAATATTATTAGTATTTAAGTATAGGAGAAAGTAAAATTGTATTCAATTTAGGAAATGAAATATTGACATATAACATGAATTTTTATATTATTCATGAATATTTATACGAACCGTTGGATTATTTCTAACGTTCCCTCAATTTCTGGTGGGTAGACAAATCCAAAAATGAAATACATCAAAAATGTAATCAATATTCCATCCAAGAACGAATTGGCACCGATGATAATACTTTTCTCGATAACAACATTATATTTATTTGACGAATCGTTATGAATATCATTTCCTAAAGGCCATACATAAATCAATTACCTAATTTATTTCACATTTCTTATGACTAATTATAACTACAAACCTCTAATAATTAATACTGGATTCGGGACATCAACAAAATCTGATAATTTATCGTCTTCGGTGTCTTCCTATAAAAAACAAACGATGCAAATTAATTAAAAAGTTTTTATCAAGAACTGTGTAATAAAATTAGTAACTTACGTTTATTAATACATAAAGGAATTCGAGTTTATCTATAGAACCAATATACTGGTTGATGAAATCGAACAGTATATTTTTATATGGACGCTTGTTCTTCAAGGTAATGCTATATTCCTTGGCTTTTTTTTGTTCAGTAAAAATGTACCTCAATTCGTTTGGAATGTCTTTACCTTTATTTTTCTTCTTGAATTTCTCAATTGCAATTATTTCTTTTGTTCTTGAAAATAATACAATTGGTACGTACAACTCATTCAAAGAATTTGTCCAAGTTTCTAAGCAATTTATTCCTAGAAGATGATCCGCGTGAGCAATAATAATTTTATAATGCGTGAAGTACGGCCAATTGACAAAAAATTTGGCTAAATCTTTTTCCTTGTTTATATGCTTACGCTGCAAGCAATAACTTTCAGCCATTAGTTGAATAACTTCTTCGACAGATTTAGATGATTCGTAGTCATCTATCAATGCTAATCTTTTCTCTTCCTGAGATTCCCAACTTTCGTTTTAAGGTAGTTCAGGTAAGTATGCTACACAGCCATACTCATCCTGGGCCTTTGGTTTCTTTGTTGTGTCTTCAAGATCTTCTAATGAATATGATTGTGAAGTTCTACTGTCATGATGACCTTGCTTGGCGTAGTTGATACGATCATAAATTTTCTGACCAAGACTCGCACTTGCTCCTTCTAGAGAAAAACCTCCAATTTTTACTGTAAACGAAGCTGCGTAATTGTTAACTATTCGATGACCCATTTTCTTCGCCGTTGTGAGGGTGGTGTCATTGATATCATTTGTCATGTAATTCACAACCACATGAATAAGACTTTTCTTTTCATTGAAATCTAGGAACTTTCCAGTACGGAGTGATTTTTGCACCGAAGATGACAATTTGCAATAAATATTGTCTAAATCAGAAGCTTGCCGTGATGATGATGGGATTGGCTCAGTAACCGTCTCAGATTGTTCTGTAATTCATGTAGTCGATAAATATAAAGAAATTGAAGATTTTCGATATGTAAATTAATTAATTTAAATTATAGATTATCGCTAAAAAAATATATATTTAAAGTTTAAAAATGTTTTCATATTAATTAGACACATCAGTTAAAAACATTGATACAAATTTAGTTTTTACCTTTAGACACTTGATTGTTTTTTATTGATGAATCGCCATCCCAATCGATCCCATCAGGAACAAGAATTAGTATCAGTTGATCTTTGCTTTTTGAAGCCAATTCTTCCAGTATTTCATCGTCATCTATTTCAGTGTAATCCTCCATATAAATCTAGTTAAACAATAAACCAATGCATTACAAAATGAACTAAAATGATCATAGATGTTATAGTAATAATAAGAATGAGTCATAATACCTTATACTCGCTGTCCGTCAATGACAATTTAGACTTGGCCGCCTTAATAAGCTCAGCAATCGTCTCCGCTTTGATGAGTTTTTTTACAGAGGGTTTATCATGCCGGGAAACTTTGAAAATCGCCATCGTGAGTTGATGCTACTACCAGTTTTCAAAAGGCTTCTAATTTTAATAACAGTATATAAACGATCAATGTAACAACTGAATTATCGCTTTTAAGTTTGCAAATATTTTTGCTATAAGTTGTGATGATGTGCTTCAGACACATCATCCCTTGCCTCTTTTAATGGCGAAATATTGCTGCGCTGTAATGAAATAAAATAATAAATATTTCCGGATAAATAAAGTGAATAATATAGTACTGAATATACCTGTCATATAAATTTGTAATAGATTATTATGAGAATGTTGTGTAAATGTAATGCGTGAATGTTTGTGTAAATGGAAGCCGGACGTCTACAATGCAAACATCAACTGAGAATCAGGGAGCAGACTTCATTTATTATCAAAGGAATTGGATGAGACGTTTTCCAGAGTGTTGGGCCAGGAGAGACAATTCATTAGTCAATTACAACTAAAGATCAAAACCATAACCTGAAAAATAATGTGGTGAGATGAATATCGAGTCGGTTGTAATATGGGAAATAATAATGATTATAAAATAATACTCACGGGAGCAAAAATATCCGGAGGAAATATTATTAATCAATAATCACTAATTAACCCCTGTATAATTATTGAGATTGACAACACTACATTCAATCAGGGTACACAACAATAACATACCATGTTTGACACTTTTGAGGGTTAGTGATACCACCAGATCTACATACATCGACTTGGCGCCACCGGACTACCGAATTCAGCCGTATAATTATGATCCAACCTGCATAATTCAATATTGCAGTCGATAAATTATAAACCTTATAATTTTTCTCCCGGTAGAGTCCGCGTCGGGTCAACGACCGGCCAATTAGAGATCCGGATGTTTGAATTTGAATTGTCGCATCCAATCAACGCCGCATGGAGACGTGAAGAAGACGACCGAAAATTCTAGAAGAAGAAGACGCCACCAAGACTGACGCTCCGGCCATTTTGACTTCACTTAGCCCTGGGATAGCATAGAGAGTGGATGCATTGCGTGTGTGTGTCAGTAATAAGCAGGGAAAAATTTATAAATTGAAGAAAACTGTATTGAGAAATTATAAAACAACGTCACGGAACTATACAAAGGAATTTGTTGAAGATCAAGGAGGAATTGTATAACTATTGAAGGCCGTGAAAGAGGAAATACGGCACGATTTAAGAATTTCCCTTGATTTTATAGTAATTGGTGAGTGACGCCATTGTTGGGTACGTTTCTATTTATGATATTTGTTCATTTTTTCTTTCATATTTTTCCATATAATTTGACAGCGCAGCAATATTTATACGGGCTAAGTCCATTTTTTAGAATAAATTGTTATTAATTATTGAATTGTTTAGGTGTTATAAAATCAGTATTTGTAGACCCATCCCGGGCTACACGCGAGTTAAAAAGAGATAAAAGATCTCCAAAAAGGGACTTTGTGTATGATATTGTCTAAAAAAATTTCGCATTAAACTAATTAATATTGGTGAAATATCAATAACGAATGATCCTTAGAAAAGATCATATTGGTGTTTCACGAATAGTAATTTCAAAAGTAATTGATTGTCATAAATTTAATATTTTTGTATGATTCGCCGGAATTGCTAATAGTATTAATTAATAATCTACAATTATCAATTGTTATCAATAAGTATCAAACATTTTTGGTGATTTACCAAACGATTTCAATTAATATAAGACATTTTCTTTAATTACCAAACGTTTTCAATAAGGATCAAACATTTTTGTTAACTGTCAAACGTTTTCAATTGAGATCAAACATTTTTGTTAACTATCAAACGTTTTTCAGTTAATATCAAACATTTTTGGTAACTATCAAGTGTTTTTAATAATTATTAAGCTGTTAATTCATTTGTTAGTAAAAAAGTTCTTTATTTATTCTTTTTTAATAAGTTATTTAAATAAATTATTATCAATTCAACCGAAATAAACCGAATTATTTGTTTTGAGAACATTTGAATAACTCTTTTCAGGTTTATTCCTATAATTGTTTCATTTTCAGCATTCCGGCAGCTCAACAGGTTACTAGAGAAATTCCCTAGTTCTATCTAGTGATCTTTAATTTAAATCTATCAACTAGGGTGGCATCCCTTGAATAATTTTGTCTAAATTTGGGGCAAAATAAATTGAATATTAATCCATTTGTAACGGTAAGTCCGTTTGATGATAATAAATTCCGGATTTTAGCTTTTCTGCGGAAAGGTGACCGTTATAAAGTATATTCACATTTTTTTTTCTTCAAAACATTTTTCATTACAGTAATA
Source organism: Microctonus brassicae (assembly GCA_918226075.1). Classification (NCBI taxonomy): domain Eukaryota; kingdom Metazoa; phylum Arthropoda; class Insecta; order Hymenoptera; family Braconidae; genus Microctonus; species Microctonus brassicae. Next base: position 7,950,995 of record OW445489.1, read on the forward strand.
TTCCATTAAATATTAATTATAATTATTTGAAGAGTTTAATTATGTACAGTATAACAATTAACTAGAAGAACATTCGAATTACAAAAAAGTTTAATAAATGAATAATAATAGGAAACGAAGCTTCACATGAAAGGTTTATTCTATGCAGCTATTAATTTCAATTGTGATTACAACGCACATTCAACTAATGCATATTTGGGCTTCACGCACAAAAATGAACCTATTCTATAAGCATGTAATTTTTGAAAGCTAACAAGCTCACTAAACGATAAACATTTATACTCTAACATCTCACCTAATTGATATGCTCTCAAATAAGGAATAAATTTAGTATTCAAGACTTCTAAAATGAAGTAAATTTCATTTTCATCATTTAACATTTTGCAAATTCTCCCTACTACTATTTTATACTGATAACCTTCCTGCGAAATGAATAATCCATCACCAATATGATATGAGACACCCTTTCTAATGATTTCATTACATTCAACAATATCTGGGTGTAATTTTTTAGTCAATAAAATTTGTTTAATCATTTCATTATATAAATTCAAGTTAAATTTTTCAGCATTTTTTACTTCGAGATCAGAACTAATTTCTCCTCCAAGACGAACAAAACACTGATACAATTCGTGTTTAGTACTAAGTGATTTGGTGAGATTAATAAAATTTTGTAAATATCTCATACTTCGTTTAAAAAAGCAATGTTTACTCTCAAAACGAAGTGTCCATGATTTCATCAATGGTCCGAACTGAAGTATTAATGAAGGATAATGAAATAAATAATGATGTTTTGGACGTAGTGGCTGTGAAAATAATGATTTTCGTAAGTAAATATAATCACGAATCAGTGAATCTAAATGAATTACGAATGTTTCATGGATAGCTGGAGCGCAAATTATCTCAACAATTTCTGATAGTAATATAATACATTCCCAAACATCATCGTCAATATCATCAATTTTGTCATAAATCAATAAGGGTAATAATCGTAAAAAATTCCATATTTGACACGCGCCACCTGATACTCTTCGAGAAGTCGGCGAAGTTGAGCATAATTTATCCCGTTGATCTTCGACCGAGTAATCGAAAATTTCAATTCGATGATTGAGTAATTTATATGAAAACCAACGTTTGTCAACAAGATCATCAAGATACAATTTCAGGTCATAAGCAAGAACACCTTCAAAAATATCGTGTCCAAGACAAGAAGGTAATCCAGGGAGACAAACGTGATAATAATTTAATTGATTAAAAACAGAATTGAATTTTATTCCCTGTATTAATAAAGGTTTTTTATTTGCTTTTTTTTGTGAACACGCAACTTTTTTTCTATTTAATTTATTTATAACTTCCTTATACGATTCAACAGTTCTTATAGGATAATTCTTAAATACACCGTTTGTGGTTTCGAAAGATTTTTTGGTCACTAGACAGTATCTGCAAAAGAACTGAGTTTTGCTGAAATTTGCAGCAAATCCCCCTAGTCCGTGGCTTCCCAGATTATCGCCAGTTACGAACACTAAAGACCCTTTTACAACTTTCCCAGGAGATATTTCAATACCATCAGTCTCAATATCTTTTAAATCTTGAATGATTCTACCGAAAACTTTAGTATGATCAAATAATTTTTCCTTGCATAATGCAACGAGATACATCGAATTAACATGTGATCTTATATTATCTGGATAGTTTCCTATACTTAAATAAATAGCTAAGATTTTATATTTAGATTTCGCAGAACCTATGGGGTTTACAATTTCAAAACTATCTTGAAATAATATCAGTTGAATTGCGTTAGGATTGTTTTTAAAAAATGGATTATTCTTAAACATACTACCATCTGTAAAATCTTTCAATATTCTGCTATTATTTTTCGGGACATCAAATACTAATTTATGACTTAGTGATTTATTATCATATAATTGTTTAATAGTTTCTTTTAAAGGCACATAATGAAAAAATTGTTTTTTCTTGGAACTTGAATTATTGAGAGGAATTTGAATGGGACAGACATACGGAAAATTTTTTTCATAGAATTTTTTGCGTTTGTAGATAGTTCCTAAATTATCGTCAACAATATTAAAAGTTTTATCCAAAACATTATCGAAGATATCCTTAATCAATTCGGCTGATAAATTTAACTCTTGTAAATGCTTTAATAAATTATTCTTAATAAGTTTTTGATTTTGTTCGTCCATTTCAGTTATTTCACTCGCAATATACTGAACGGTAGATGCTGGTAAACAAAATTTAAACTCTAATTTTAAAAAGAAATGCGCTAAATTCATTAAAAAATTTTCGTCTGAATAATTTTTTTCTTTATGATAGTGATTGTCTTTATCGAATTGTTCTAGAAAAAATTGTTCATCAATCGACTTATCATTATTGGTAGTAAATAAATTTGAAAACTGTACTTGACTCGAGTCATTATTATCATTATAATTTAACGGAGCTAATTTTGAAACTTTATCTTTTTTATGAACTTTACTTATATGAGAAGAGAACGAATTTGCTAAACGGTATTTTTTCTCACAACTTGGATAATAACATTTTATTGTGATCCCCTGATTTATATGAGTATATAAATGTTCCTTCAACTTTTTAATATCACGGTATTTTTGAGTACAGTTTTCAACTGTGCAATTAATTTCTTCAAAAAAAGCGTTTGTATTTGCTGGAGCAGTAGATGATCTATGTTTAGTGGAATTGACCTGGTGGGTTCGATATACATGAGTTTGTAAAGATGACAAAATTTTATAGCCCTTGTTACAGTGGTTATATCCACAAATGAATAGCTTCGACAAATTCGAATGTTCTCTCGAGTGTTGCAAATAAATAGACAATTCCGAATTATTATAATCACAAAATAGACAGAAAAACATTTTTTAGGCGAGTGCCTCAAAAAACGACGTTTTAGGGACTAAATAGAGTCCCTGAAATGATACTTTTCTGTACACTTTTTTACTTCACGGACGAATGTCAATTATTTCAATTGATCATAATATTTATTATAAATTTATTCCTTAAAAATAACGAAACTAAAGCAGGAGTTTAAAATATTATTTCATAACATTATAATATTATTAAATATAATAACTAAAACATAAGTATCTATTTAACAGTGAACATGATGAAACATACTATTATTTTACCTTTAATCCAAACGCTACGATACTGACAGATACAACGTTTGTGATTGAACTGTGTAGCAACGCAATCTGTTATTTTATTTTTACCCATAAAACAAAAGACAAAGTCGCGTGATCCCAGCGCATGCTGTATACCTATATTATACTATAATATATATAGGTATACAGCGCCGTACATTTTCATTAATTTTGTCATTTTAGTGACTACTTAATCCCTTAAACATCATTTTTTGAGGCACTCGCCTAAAAAATATTGTGTGTATCAAGGCCGGATGATCACTTTTAGCCTTATCCGAAATATAGTGGACCTCGGCTACGCCTCGGTCACATATTTCGGATTTGGCCAAAAATGATCAACTTTCCGGCCTAGATACACAAATAACTATTGTTTGTACTTATTTGTAACAAAAATAAGTAGTATGATAAATTGTCGAATATTTTACGACTTACAACTTGATATTCAGAAGTAAGATATAATTTTTGAGATAAAAGTAGATTATCTAGAGATGTACGATTTTCGAGCCGTTTAATTTGTCATCTTCTGTAACAAAATTAAATAGATAATAAATTTAAATATTTTTACATATTCTTAGATAAATAATTATATAGTATGATCCTTTTCAGTTCAGTATCAATCACTTTAAGTAGTGAAAAATCGAAGGTTTTCAATAAAACAAAATACTTAATAAATTTGTATTTACATAGATTGAAAAAATATTTTTAAGTTCAATAGTTATGAAAAATTTTCAAGCATCTAAAATTATTACTTATATCTGCTTAAAGATTCATAGAACAATTATTATAATATATTAAAAAATTGAGTTCTTATAAAGTTCAAAACTTTTTTACCTGTATTAATTTGTAAAGCATTTCAATTTAAAAGAAATTTTTGGTTTCGTTTGTAGTCAGTGTCACCAGCTAGATATAAACAAAAAAATATGATTATTTTAAGTTTTTAATTTTAATATGTGATCAAAAAAAGCTGACGAAAATATAGAATTTGTAATAATTCATTTTTTTTTTCAATTTGCTCAATTTTTCATATGATTGATTGTAGTTTTTAATTGATGTATAGTTGGCTGTGAATTTACAAAAATCTTATGTATAAAAACATATTAATTTTTTATTAGAATTTAAATTTATTGCATTAACTGATATTTTTCTCGTCAACTTAATTTTTTTTTTCAATTTAAATATTGAAAATATTTCAAATGTCAATATATAGATTAATAAAAATACAATTACGAAAAAATAAGAAAGATACTGATATCTAACTAAAAATCAAAAAAATTAATTTCCTTCTATAGATTATGAAAATACCATTTACAAAGGAATTATTATTTAATAACTTACCTGTAAAATTGGTTTTCTCCTGCGATGAATAACTTTACCAATATTATATCCTCAATGTAATTACATCTAAAAGTAAATTTTAGATTCCTAGAGTTATCGATAAAAACAATGCGGTTGAACGAATATCACATTAAATCTGTCTAGAAAAACTGCAAAAAAAAAAGTCTTTGGTTTCCGAAGTCGTAGACTCGTTTTCCTTATAACACTAAAGGTTTCGATGCTTTACACTTATTATAAAACTATTAACTTATTGAATGCTAACTATTTAAACAATTTATGTTCATGTAATTCACGTAAAAAAAAAAAAAATAACTGAATAAATCTCCGAATGACGCGGATTTGTTTCTGCGTGCAGATGCACTAGCCACGCGCTGCACTGTATAACAAGCAACAGTAAGTATCAAGTCTCAATGTTTGAGTGTGATGTTTATATAATGTGTAGCGTGGTCGGCGCACGATCGAGGAAAGTAGTCAAAAAAAATCCTTTGTTTCATAACCTCTATATACACACACTACGTTGAAATATCGTTACTCTTATTTTTCACTTTTTAAAAATTTCACTTTCTTCACCAAGATATTTTAAATAAGTAAATTTCAACACGATCGAGGAAAGCAGTCAAAAAAAATCCTTTGTTTCATAACCTCTATATACACACACTACGTTGAAATATCGTTTTTCTGATTTGTCTTAGAAAATTACTTTAATCGTATGGTAAGCGCATTTTAGTATGGACAAAATTGCAATTTTACTTAATCTTCGTTTTGTAAAAAGATTGTAATTTTACGAATATTTTCAACAGTGTGATATGGAATTTTACAATAATTATGATTTACAAGAATATAATAATTTTACAAATAATTTTTACAGTTGAAGTTTAGTAGAATTACAATTTGCGGCAAATATATTCTAATTTTTGGCGAAATTACTACGTACTTTGTAATTTTACAATTGAAGAAGTAAAAATAATATGATAATTTTTGATTATATAATAAATTCATCGTAATGAAAATTACATTGTTTCTTTATAATATTACGTGAAGTTGTAATAAATAAGACTAGAAACAAAGCTTGTAAATTTACAACTCTTTTCATTTGTAATTAATGGATTGATTTGTAAAATTATTATACGTATACTATTTATACATTTGTTTTGTAAAATTGCAACTCATTATAGTGGTTTTCTTAAAGTGTTTGGAAAAATTACCTAAACAGTATGGTAACTTCATATTGGTACACACTGAATTGTAATTTTACATGACCTGTGTCTTGTAAAGAGACTGTAATATTACAAAAATTTTTAACAGTGCAGGCATAAAATTCGACACAAAGATTCCACAATTTTCACAGTACACATGCTCCGAGAGTATAAACTTGATTGTGACGTGCCAGCACAATAAAATGCCATGGTGCCAAATATTGACATATACGCACATCCATTTTGCCTATATTGGAATGTTGAAAATGTAACATTCTAATCATCATGAAATAGTTGCAATATTCGTGCAATTATAAATATTATATAATAAAGCACGAGTGTTGCATGAATGTTGCGGGAACGTTGCAGGAAGGTTGCAGGAACGTTGCAGAAACGTTGCAGGAAGGTTGCAGCAACATTCCTGCAACATTCACGCAACATTCATATTGCAACGTTGCCACTGGAATGTTGCAGGAATGTTGCGAAAAGGTTCGGAATATTGCTGCAACATTCCACGCTGACTGGGAAGAATAAGCATATAAAGTGGAAATAGCACGAATTCGCAGTTCTACATTGGACAATTTCAAAGCCGCTGTAGATGTTGGCGTGTGTTGCGTAAATCACGCAATGTTCAATTTGAACGGTTTGAGATGTCAGCACTATCCAGTGGCAATCATGGATGCCACTGGAATGAACAGGATAGTGCAACCGTCACTCATGCGTATATGTGGTTCCGCTCGCGGGACGACGCTGACGACCACGAGGCACCAATCAATTTTTTTTATTGTTCATACTCTCCTAACGAGTGCGCACGTGACGAAATTTATTTCTCACGTATTATTTTGCTTCATAGAATTTTTTTTCAATTTAAAATTGTTATATTCACTCAATGTGGTGATAGTTGAACACGAAGTGTCATTATGGTAAAATATTCACTCAATGTACTTGATAGTTTTCAATGTAAAAACTGATATGTAAACTCACTCAACATCTCAACAGTATTTTGTTTGGCGACGCCATATTGCCCACGTGGTGAACCACAGTTCATTTTTCTTTTCATATTAATATTCCATTATTTCTTTATTGTTTTCGTATAACCATCACTATTTATTCACAAGCAATCAAATTGCTTATGGTTTCCTTTTTATTTGTTCTTTTGCCTTTGTGTGGTTACAATCATTATTCGAAAGAATTTATTTTTAATACGATAAAAGCATAATCAGTGCAAACATATTTTACGTGTGTTAAGTTAAAATTACTGATTAATAAAATATTAACATATGAATAATCATAAAACAAAACAGTAAGTTCGTGTGAATGAAAGAAAAATTAACTCATTAGTTGTCCTGTTCAATTTATTTCATACCATCCAATCAATTTTTTGCTACTCATGAATAATTCACCATATGACCAACACCTCTAGTCATATTTACGATTATTGCATAGTGTGATAGTTCATGATACAGATTTAAGAAAATGAGCTTTATTAGTTATAAAAAAATAGGATTCGATGATTTTAATTTTCAAGCATCTCCAAAATGGTTGCATCCTTTCAAAACAGCTCACCGTATTGTTCCTCGGAAAATTGATAAATTTATAACATCAAAACAATTGGAGATCGAAAAATATTAAAAGAAGCATCTGAAACATTCATCAATAACATCGAATAAAAAGTCATATTATATGAATCATCTAACATATACAATTCTGATCAAAGTGGTTTTCAATAAGAAATGCATTCAGGACGAACTTCAGCAGTAGAAGGTGAGAAACAAGGAGAGTGTCTTGTCCAGTCACTTTCTCCCACGACCCATAGGTTATACTATACAACCAACTATAGCAGCTGATGGAGAACTCCTCTTGCCGCTTTTTTTGGTGATGAAAGAACTAACTGGAAAATTTAGTCCACAAGTAGAAGCATCATTATTTAGGTCAGATTATGTATACGTACACCATGTTAAATATATCATTCTATATTGCTTGTTTTTCTGTAAAGTCTGTCAAACCTTCGGATGAAGAAGTAGAGGTAATGATTATACCTAGGGGAACAACTAGAAAAATTCAGCCCCTAGACGTGTTTGGATTCGATGTGTGGAAAAATTGTGTAAAACATTTCTGGACAGTTATATTACATGGTGATAATTCAAATTCACACTTGAAAAATAATATCATCAAATAACAATTACTCACTCATGATCAACCTTCACCTCCACGATATGTTGATCTTTTTCGATATCCTTGGTTTGAAAGTGGTTATACAGTGGTTAAACCAGACACATTTGGAAATCCTGTAAAATTTGCATTTGAAGATGATTGTAAGTCTCACTGCGATATTCCAGAATGTGAGAATATTGCTATTATTCGTTGTTCATTGTGCAAAAAATCATTATGTCTCAAACATTTTTTCGATGATTATCATAAATGTGGCACGTATAATGAATTCACTCATTTGCAGTATTTTAACGATAAATAAGAATTTAAGGTAGTTTTCGTGTATAGGGGTAGGGTATAGGGGTAGCATCAGAAAATTATAAATTTTTGTGTACTTATGAAGAACATGATAATACGATTATCCATGAAATTTGAAGTCGATTGACCACCTAGAATCCGAGATGAATTCAATTAAAAATTGGATATTCAACATGGATTGTATACGTTCTTTGTAGTTCTGTATCAGTTTCTTAGTTATAAAAAAAAAAAATTGGCGGTCAGAAATTTCCCAAAAACTAACAGTCTTTCAATGGATTCGTTTTGAGTTTAACCCTTATGTGCACACCCAACTTTTACCACGTTGTTGCACACCCAGGGTACCCGGGTGCCCACCACTAGTTTTTTTCAATTCCTGAGGCCGCAAATCAACGAAATCGTTTGGAATGTATTTATTTTATAACATACATATCATTGAGAGCTATTCAAGCTGTTTTAATGTTCTCTGGTCCTCTACAGTAGCCAGGAAAAAAAAAATAGAGTAGGATCTTCGACCGTGACTCAGGTAGCGCACGGTTAGTATTTTCGTTTCGGCAACCGAAAGGTGTTCTAAACTTGAATATTGGGGATGGTAGTGCTGACGAGGGTTTCTCTGGGCAGGGTGCATAAATATGAAATAGTCACGATCGTCTTTTTGAACGGCACAAATGTACAGTGTATATTGTATCCATATTGTGTAGAAAACGGTAACTTGTGCGTACAAGAACTTGTTGAATTGATTCGAGTTTGAAAAATTTTATTAATGTGGATTTGTATAATCAAAATAATCATCGCTCAAAAGACTTACATGTTATGTTTTAGATCTCAGTATGAAAGAGCCGTGCTTATGAATCAAATCATATTAGCGTATGGCATCTAGTGAGCTAACTATAGGTAAATTAGTCTTTAGTTGTGGTTCGAGCCTATAAATTGAAAATAGGATACCTCAACATCGTTGAATTGCATTTATTTTATAATATGAATGAAGATTGTGATGAAAAAAAAAAATTGCATTTTTGAAAATTATAAAAAAAACAGAAAGAAAAATCGGCCCACTCTGGGAATGGCGGCAATGATTCTAACATTAATTGAAGTTTTTTTTTGAGGGAAAAAAATGAAAAATGGCGTATTCGAAAAAATAAGGATTTTATTTTAAAAAAACGATAATTCCATAGAGTTAATCATGTTGAATTTTTTTCGTCTATTTTTTCGAAAAAGTCATTTAAAACCAAAAAATTTTAAAGGAAAAAAAGAAACCAAAAGGTCAATTTTTGAAAAAGTTAGGGCTATCTGAAAATAAAAAAGCAATTTTTTTGAAAAATTCGTAATTTTTCTTGGGTTGGATGAAAAAATTTAAAAAAATTCTTAAAAATGTTTTTCAGGGGGTAGAAAAGAATGGAATACTTTTGGCCAGATCGAAAGGGGTCGGGTTCAAAAGTGGTCGATTTCATATGGAATACCCCATATGTACTTTTATATTATTATTATATTCACATAAATTTAATGACATTTATAATTCATAAAAATAATAACTTGTATAATTTGATTGACCAATGAATTCAACTAGCTGTCTCACTCGCACTCACTTATATATGAGTAGATCCATTACTTTTCGATGAAACTGGGAAGAGGGGGATGGGGGGGGGGGGGGGGTCAATCGATTCTGCTGCCGATTTCTTTCCTTGAAGTACCTTATAAAAAAACTTCTCATGCCAAATTGCAACTCTTTATCATCCATAGATCAAGAAAACGAGCTTTCAAAAGGGCTAAAAATCAGCATTTTCAGCCTACCTTTAAATATTTGTTCCTCTGAAACTTCAAGCTCGATTCAAATCATTGAGATCTGATTCTCTTCATTACATCCTCTAGTATGTAAAAAAAAATATTTCAAACCTCTTGATCACTTACCCTTTGTTTATAACCAAATTGAAAATGATGAAAATTTTTGTAAAATGACCATTTTCAAATAGCTGTCAAACATTTAATTTTCAATCGATTTCTTTCTGTTTGGGCTCATTCTTTTCGTTGATGTATGCCATTTGAGCAAGTGCCTTCAAAAAATTCATTTGTGTTTGGAAATCGGTAATTTTCCGTGTCAAAGTTGACAAATTTTCAAAAATTGTTGACTTTAACCCTCCATAACTTTTTTCTATCAACTTCAAATCTCCCCAAAATTTCACTGGACGTAGTCTATCATGTCTAAAACAACCCCTGACAAGGATTTTCTTGGCCCAAACTTTTGTGATTTGATACAGCCTACTGAATATTGGAAAAATCAACAAAATTACTGTTGTTTAAATCCAATTATGAATCCAATAATTTATTTCTTTGATGCTCATTTTGCAGCATTTCAGGGGATGAATTTCTGAAATTAGGTCCGTGCAACGTAAATAACTTAATGTCCTCCAATTATTTTTGAATTTGTGATTCGTTTATTGTAGGTAAATTTTATCATTTAAACAAATTTCTTTTTTCAAATGCATTACAATCTCGTTCATGTGTTCATAATCATCATTGCATTCATTTATGTTATCCGCATTATCATCAACATTATTTATAAATGTATCGTAAAATGAAAATAATTGAGTGAAAATAATTTTTTTCCGTTACTTATTTCATAATAAAATAATAAAATAATAAAATAATAATTATAGGTATACAGCGCCATATATTTATTAGTGCGCATGCGCTAGAATTTTATCTTCAGCACATCACTGATCGATGATTGAAAATCCATAATTTATCACTATTGCCATCTGGGAGTCAATGGTGTTACTACAATCCTTCGAAGCATTCACTCAAGCTATAGTTGTAAGCCTATACTAGTAACGGATATCAGTATCCAATGCAATATATTTTCACTCAAAAATTCCATAACCTCAATTTCCATACAATAATAGTTTATCCAAATAACCTGTATAATTGAAATTTCAAACAAATCATGGAATTTTATTGAAGTTTTTGAAGTTGAATTTTAAGAAAAATGAAATATCGTGACAATACTTCGTAAGGTTGTCTTGGATAGTAAGCACGTGCCTATTACCTGAAGGCGTTGTAGGTAAAGGACCTACAGTGTCTATAGAGATTTTATCGAAAGGTTCGGCCGGAGTATCTGTAATTATCATCGGCTCTCTAGTTTTTACACGTACTAGTTTTTGTTGTTGACAACTTTTACATGATCTAACAAATTCGGTAACATCGTCTTCCAAATTAGGCCAGTAAAATCTTTCACGTATGCGTCTATAGGTTTTTATTATGCCTTTATGACCACCGACTAAACTTTCATGATATTCGGCTATGATACCATTACTTATATCTCTATTTGGTATTGTGATATTTCCGCGACATATAGTGATAGTGCAATCGCATTCGTTTGAACATTCATATAGTAGATCAGTGAAAGTGGAAGGGTTGAGTTGTTCGAGGTGGTCACCAGGTTTTGATATTCTTAGCGTTTTTATTTCATAAGTATTAATAATGTCTTCGACTGTGTTAAGAACGTTTTGAAGATTTTCAATAGAGTAGTTATCAAAGTGTTCCTTCTTCAATACTGCACTAAGTGTTTTAAATTTACCGTTAGGAGTTATAAATACTTGATTATGCTTCGGATGCTGAAATTTGAGATCAATGGGATCGATCTTATCAGTTTCAATAAGTAATCGAGAGATAATAGAAGTTTATTCACAATCAGCTGGTATAAAATGAAACAAATTATCACGATGATAAGTTGAATTTTCGTTTGTGCGGAAATTCTTTCGTCGTCACTACTGCCTATAGAAGTTAGAGAACTGGAGCGACCGACTGGATATTTAAAGGTAATGGATGGTGTTCCATAGTGACTAATTTCATCGTCAACGTCACTTTCAGATTCGGTATGACGAGAAGGTTGTGATGTAATTGGGGATTGGGGTTTGTTTTGTTCATTGTCCCACCAATATTCGGTTTGATTATCAAATGGTCCTTCAGAGGAGCGTCTTGGAGGTATTTCAATTATATTTGGATTTGTTAAAAGAGTTGGATCGGCTAGAGGGTTCAATATTTGATCGGATTCAGGTTCAATATCGAATGCGAATTGTAGGGCTTGCGTGCGACGTTTAGGAGGGAGAGGTGGTTTTGTAGATTCTGTGCATGTGACTATTCTTCTAGGAGCTAGACTTGGAAATGCACTATTTCTCATGCGTGCAACAGGCGGATTGTTTACAGTTTTCTTTGAGATTACGTCACGAAGTATTTGGCGATGCCTAATGTTGAAAGTGGGGCGCGGGGGTTCTTTGAGTGCAGGTAGCGGCTGTTGAGTTGTAGCTAGCCTTCTCTCTTGAACGCGCTGCCCAATGGTTCAACTATTGTTATCTATGGGACCATTTTATTTACTTGGTTTATATGTATAAGAAGATGCGGCTAGTCTGGCGGTATTTGTAGTACTATGTTTCCGTGCAGCAGACGAGATAGATAAAGCTACTGCGTTAGGTATAACTGGGTTTCGAGACAAGGCGTCTGCGTTAGCGTTTAACCGACCTGGTTTGTAATGGAATGCGTATTGGTATTCTCTTAAGCGTATTCTCCATCTTACTAATCTTTGCACAGGTAGTTTTACTGAATCTATCCATCTAAGTAGTTCATGATCACTTACAAGTGTAAAATGACGAGCGTAAAGATATGGTCTAAAATGTAATACTCCGTGTATAATAGCTAAACATTCTTTTTCTGTAGTACCATAATATTTCTCAGTGGGTCCTGATTTTTGAGACATATATGTGACAGTTCTATCTTCGCCTATTTTTCCTTGACTCAAGATTGCGCCTATTGCTTGATCAGACGCATCAGTTGTTAAAATGAATGGTTTTTCGAAATCTGGATATTGTAATACAGGTGCTGTACAGACAGCAGTTTTTAAATTATCAAAACTTTCTTGTTGGGCTGGACCCCATTTAAATTCAACATTTTTCTTTAATAATTCTATGAGAGGTTTTGCTCTTCCAGAAAAGTTTTTAATGAAACGTCTGTTGTAACCGGTAAGTCTGAGAAATTGTCTTATGTTAGTAGTAGTGTGAGGGACGGGAAATTTTTCTACTGCCTCGGTCTTTTTGGGATCAGTCGACTCCACCGTCACCTATTATGTGGCCCAGGTATATAACTTCTGTGTTTAAAAACTCACATTTATCTGGTTGTACTGATAATTGAGCGTTTGCAAGTTTATTGAAAAGTCTACGTACTCTAACACCGTGTTCCCCTAATGAAGATGCGAATACAACAATGTCATCCAGATAAACGAAAAGTTCAACGTCTTGTAAGCCTAAGAGGACAACTGTCATGAGGCGTTAAAAACGGGCAGGTGCATTTTCAAGACCAAATGGCATTCTCACGAATTCATAATGACCGTTTGGGGTACTGGAAGCTGTTTTCTGTCTGTCACTTGGTTCAGTTTCTATTTGATAAAAACCGCTTGCTAAATCAAACGTTGAAAAATATTTAGTTCCGCCTAATCTATCTAATATTTTTGTGATATTGGGTAGAGGATATGCGTCACTGATAGTTTTGTCATTTAAAGCACGAAAATCAACTACCATTCTCCATTTCTTATTTTCATTTGAATCTGGTTTCTTAGGTACAATCCACAATGGTGAATTGTATGGGGGAGTTGAATCTGTGATTATACCATTTTTTAAAAGTTTATTTCTATAGTGTGTCGCATGAATGGAATGGCAGGGAGGGAGTCTCCAGGTGAATGAAGAATAGATATTAATTCTTTCACAAGGCTAACAACATGTTCGCGTTCTTTTTTATTTGAATGTGATAATCGAAGGCTTTCAATGACTCAATCCGTTCGACTCATATTTTCTGGAAAATGATCACTATCTGTGTCTGCATTAATGAAATCTTCTGAACCGTCACAATCAAATGAAATTAATTCTTGAGGGGGTGTTTCAATTTCTATATCATCTTCGTAGGCGTTTATTGCAAAAACGTGGCACGTGCCATTTCTATTTGTAACTACTGCGTTGCCAGTATAAATATGTTCATGAGTTTTGATTCGAGGCAAATATCCTGTTTGTAAATTAGTTGATTGTAATTGAATTGGAATTTGTGCGGGAGTGCGAGCTTTCAAAATAAACGTTGATTTTATTTCGCGAGAATTCACTATTTTATCTTGATTACTGTCTTCGTTTTCAGATGTGTTATCGAATGGTATAGGTTGTATATGACGAGAATCAGCGACTATAGTATTGTGGTGAAAAGAGATCTCGACTTTTTCATTCTTAAGAAAATCCATTCCAATTATTCCATCTGCCGGTATTGGTAATTCATCTCTAAGTACTTGAAATTTTTCCGGGTTTTCGAAGAATGTGAGTTCTGTAGTTCCTGCAGTTGTTATTTTCTCTGGTGTTATATCTGAGATTGTCATTGACTCATGCACTGCTGAAATACAACGAGGTTTAAGGGCGCTGGCTTTTATGAGGTTAATATCTACGCCGGTGTCTACCAGAAAAGTGGATTTACCTGTCTTTAACTCAGGAGCCGATAATGTAATTATTGGGGATTGACCGCGTCTTTTTGTCCATCGTACATTTCTTCTATTGTAATAAATTTCACTTTCGAGGGGCGCTGAGTTCGAGGGGAGCTCGTCAACGCGTATGCTTGGCGAGCTACTTGCGAGTTTGAAGGAATCTCTTCATTTTCAGTGTATGGGGAATTTGGTCTTCGTTCATTATTAAGAGGATTGAAATTCCTATTAAAAGGTTGTTGATAATATGGCGGATGATGAAGTTGATGAGGAGGATAATATCCATATGGAGGAGGATAAGGTGCACGCATGTATAGCATCGGGTGAGGATAGTATCCTGGAGAAAGTGGATGATTATAATTTACAAGAGATCGTGATCGAGAAGGATAATTGTCACGAGAATGTTCCTGTTGTTGTCTATCCTGTGAATAGCGACTATCGCGATTAAATATTCGTTTGGAATTTTCGCTTTGCCACTGTCCATCATTTCTATTTGACCTATATAATGATGGACTTCTTCTTTTTTCATCTTCAAATGTTACCGTTTTTGGAGTAGGAGAACGTTGCCGTGATTCATGTTGAATATTATTTGATTCTGTATATCTAATTGAATTTGAGTTTCGAGCCGTAGCTCCTTCTATATCGCGCTCTATTCTTTGTCCAATTTTGAAAGCGTCTTCGAATGTATCGGAATCTTGAACGCTGAATGCGTATAACAGATCATCTGATAACCCTCGTTTGGAAGATTCTGAGGCTAAACCATTAAGCATAGGTTTCATAGCGTCAACTGCTTTTGCATTGAATTTATGAATCTTTTAATGCCATTACTGCGTTCTTTTTCAACATTTTAATTCTTGTGTAATAATCAAGGACTGATTCATTTCTTCGTATTCTAACTGCTTGAATTTCTGCACAATAGTATGGATAATACTTTCTAGGCGCGAAATATTCACGTAATATATTTGTTCAGTCTTGAATATTATTAACTGTTTTATCTGTTACAGCTTCGCGTGCTGTATCTCTAAGTTTAGCTAATACACCTTTCAAAGATGAATTTACAAGATCGACGGGTACGAGGCTGTTCCCATTTTCGACGTCTTGTATAAATGTTTTTAAAGGCATATTTTTCTCATCGTATGACGGGACTTGATTTAAAGCTTGTTGTAGAGTCATATTTTCCCAATGGTGGTAAGCATGGCATCTGTGATCGCTTGATGGCAAGTCATATTTGCAATAGCTTCTTCTTGGTTTGCCATTTTGAGAATTCAATAAAGAATAAAGAATAAAGAGAGAAAATTTGAATTTGATGATAGAAAAATGAAAGGTGAAAACAATGGTAAATCCCACCGCGATCACCAAATTTTCTGTGACGTCCAAAGTTGGACGCCTTTTATTGGAAAAATAACCCCCTTTATATTTTGTATCGAGTAACTTGTACCGAGCGGTATGTGCTAGTTTCTCCTCCCTTGTCTAATGACAATCAGCGTGGCTTGTAGGTATAGGGAGTAGAGGGTCAAGGAGCAAGTAGTTTATTCACCAAGGCCTCGAGAGGCCTCGTTTTCTATTCCTATCACTATTTTTAGGAATGAGATGAAATTGATAAAGAATGTTTGGAGACAATGTTATGTATATTGATGCAAGAAAATAAAGTATATGTAAAGTATATAATGAAAATACAACTAATCTTACCAAACACTGGCGCTTGTGGTGTGGTGCCACTTCTTGGGATTATACGTGGATTCACGTAGCGAACTGAATTTGAGTTAAACAATACTCGATTTCACTTGTCTCGAGTACGACAATTTATTCAACAGTTTATTTGGTCACTCTCAGCTTTCTTTCTATAGTGCTGGGGACTTTTATATTTACGTAACGTGATTCTAATTGATGTTCGATCAATGTAGGCACTTCGCGGGTCCACTTCCGTTAACGCGACTATTACTATTTAATTGAACTACGTTCGGTAGGTCAAACTCAATTTCACTATTTGGGCTTGGGCTGAACTACGTTCGGTAGATGAAGCCAAGTTAATTATTATTTTACGCGGCTGATTGATTTCCGATTCTGGATCAATGTAGACTTTCTCGCGGGTCTGCGGCCGTGTCAATAATAAATTCGTTGTTATTTGTCTGTACTACATTCGGTAATGATCAGACTGACTGGACTCAGTTGAGAACTGGACTGAAACTAAGACAAATGCTACTATGATCAAGGGGGTTATATATTTTTAATTGGTTATATTTGCCTTGAGGAATGTTCAGTTAATTTTGACGAAGGTCGACTAATGCAGAAGACATTCAAAATGAACTGAAATAATATTTTCTAATGCACTGAATTTCTAAAATTCTCACTTCAACTCATGATATCTTAGCGAGATATTCAAATTTTTCATTCCAATTTTGACACGATCATCTTCAAACTATTCTTCGAGATGTAAGACTAATCCGTAGTTTTCAGCATCTTCTGTAACAAGATAGCGAATTTATGAAATAAATGTATCACTCGAGTAATACTAGAAAAATATTACTCGTAAAACAAACGAAATTAAATTGCTTGCAGTAGCTGACAACGACCGACCAAACGATGCGTTCGTACATTTTTATGCTTGCTCATGTAGGTCATAAATAAATTACTATTGCATCATATCCATCACTCATATGAATCTGAATCTTTCCATCAAATCAAGAGACATGGTAGTGTCTCGCGCCAAGGTCACTGCGGAGCGAGATACACGTACCGTGTATCTTTACGCGAATATCCGAGTTTTAAGAGACCACTATGATGAGATCTCATATATGCACTAAATTTAGCGAAAAAATAATGGGCGCAATCGACAGCTCGTGTCCAAACTATATAATAAAACTGATTTTATTTTTTTCCTACATGCCGTATAATGGAAGATATATTGAGTTAAAGTTGATAAAAGTTGAAAACAGTCGACTTTCACGATGAAAAATTCAGTCTTGGTCGTCGTCGCCTGTTCGTTGTCCTTATTCAATATGTTTATGGTTACATAAGCTTGTCTCTCTCTAGTTGAATCGAAGTGTCCCCTAGTGTCCTGTTTTTTCTCGCTTTACGGCCTATGTGTTTGTCTTTTTCTCGGTCCATTTTGGAAAATCCTTTTCTAATACACATTATCATTATATGTTCATCCTTCTCAGTCATGACCAAACTATCATTTTTTCTCTACTCCAGCGGTCAACTTTAACACTAATCGGAATTAATATTAAGAAGCATACTACTATTATTATTTGCCAAGTACACAATATAAGGTTCTATATACTTACTTACTATGTAATTATATTAGTTATCTATGTTTATAACAGAATACACATCAATGATAGGTGTCATTGATTGCCATTTCCAAAAAACCTCATCATCACCTATTGTAATCAATCAATAGTTATATATGTCAAAAATTTTTTGTCAATATCCCACTTTTAATACGAACGTACTTGGTGCGTCCGATCAGTCGATTAATTTCATATTCGTTAAAATTTTATGCATCATTTATTTTGATAGCGGATTCGCTATACATATAATATAATTACAGAGCATTCACTTATTTTGCATTTATACCTCAAAGTTTTAAAAATATCCGCATTAATGTATCCATACCAAAGCTTTTCATGAATATCCGCATTGTTGTATATTCATAATATTATACCACTGTCTTTCATGAATATCAGCATTAAGAATTCAACATCCATATCAGCCACACAGCGCATGCGTCAACATATTCTACGATCATGATAAGTTATACTTATTTCGAACGCGCCAAGTACGTTCGTATTAAAAGTGGGATATTGGCAAAAAATTTTTGACATATATAACTAGATTGATACAATAGGTGATGATAAGGTTTCTTGGAAATGGCAATTAATGACACCTATCATTGATGTGTATTCTGTTATAAACATAGATAACTAATATAATTACATAGTAAGTATAAGTATATACAACCTTATATTGTGTACTTGGCAATAATGATTGATATCAAATCTTTTTGTAAAGTAATTTTTTTGAAGTAATTTTTGCAATTCAATTTTTTTTGTCACACATGAACTTGGCGCCTTTTTTTTTCTTTTTTTTTTAAAAAGTTTTTTTTATTTGATATCACTTCTTTTTTTACTACAAATACAATGATTAAAATTGAAACTTTCTGAGATAATCGATATTATCTCATCATCTGATTTATACTTAATAAACATATAGAAAATGAATATAATTCATCTATATAAAAATCTATCGTAATTTAAATTTTCTCTGAAAAATAAACGAAATTCCGAATTCTCATAAAATATAGGAACATAAAAGTAATAACAAATGTCATCAATTCTCACATAGAAGTATATTATCAATCAATCAATTGGATAATGATCAAACTTGACGACACAAACCCACCACCACCCCCGTCATATTCCAAGTATAAGTATCAATACAATTATTAGTATAAAAAATACAATGGGCTTATTCAAAAAATAATATAAATAAATCATGTAAAAGAATAAATTAATTAAATAACAATTATAGGTTTCATAATCAAACCTACCACCACCCCCGTTATATTCTAAGTATAAATAAAAAATAAACATGTATAAAGAATACAACGGGCTTCTTCGAAACAATCAAACAAATAATTTTAATGAAATAAAAAAATTTCATTTCATAAATATTAATTAACTATATAATCAACGATCATCAGTTATTATTTACTTCGTCGGTAGGTCATCATCTTCAAAAATTTTCAGATTAATATTGGGACTGACCGCTAGAGTGAAGAAATAATAATAATAATAATAGTGGTATGCTTCTTAATATTAATTCCGATTAGTGTTAAAGTTGACCGCTAGAGTAGAGAAAAAATAATAGTTTGGTCATGACTGAGAAGGATGAACATATAACGATAATGTGTATTAGAAAAGGACTTTCCAAAATGGACCTAGAAAAAGACAAACACATAGGCCGTAAAGCGAGAAAAAACAGGACACTAGGGGACACTTCGATTCAACTAAAGAGAGACAAGCTTATGTAACCATAAACATATTGAATAAGGACAACGAACAGACGAAGACGACCAAGACTGAATTTTTCAGCGTGAAAATCGACTGTTTTCAACTTTTATCAACTTCAACTCAATATATCTTCCGTAATACGGAACGTAGGAAATGAATAAAATCAATTTTATTATATAATTTGGACACGAGCTTTCAATTGCGCCCATTATTTTTCCGCTAAATATAGTGCATATATGAGATCTCATCTAGTGGTCTCTCGAAACTCGGACTTTCGCGTAAAGATACACGGTACGTGAGTCTCGCTCCGCTGTGAACTTGGCGCGAGACACTACCGTGTCTCTTGATACTTAACAAACCGCAATGAAACGTATGACCCGACAATAAGATGAAACACCTGTGTAACATTGACCGAGCGGTGTCAGCAGCGTTTAACGCAGTCTATTGTCTTTTGTCATTACGTGGCTGTAGTACGCAATGGTCGAATCTTGTCGATGACTTTATATATAAAACAAATGAGGAATAGATTTGGTAATTCATAACTTGTACCTTATTGTACCTTCATGAATGATGATAGAGGTATAAAAAAGGAAAAGTTAGGAAAACTAAGGAGTTATTGAGGTTCAAATAGTGTTGCGGATTCAAACAATTAATTAAAGAGCTGATCACTGTAGGGCAGCACCTCTCAAGTCATAAGACATTTTGCACTATTTTTCAGTGCGACTTTTGAGTGCATCGCCTATTGTGCTATTCACTATAGCGTTGCAGTGCATATTAATACAGAAAATGCATGGGCGACTGATCGTCTACGGACACTTGTTGCGCATAACAGCAGATGCCCAGTGACCAAAATGCATTATCGCCTAAGGTCATTGACGCATATTCAATCCAGCATGCACTTGCAAGGAACTACTTTTACATATATAAGCTTGAAAAGTAATGCTCAACGTGCACGGACATATTTTATATGTTCATCAAAATTGAAATCTAACCTTTCATCATTTATTGAATAAAATCATCATCAAAGAACTAATCAATCAGCTACACCACCACGTCAAATCAATTGAGAACATCACCAAGAAGATTAATTATCAAAAAAGATAATTATTCAGTGAAATAATCAATTCACCGGCCTGCGTGATTTACGACCACGTGGAAAAAGTACATGTGCACCGGTGATCAAGGCATTTCATCATATTTTCAATCAAAGAGTTTTATAGTGAAAATCAAATTAGTATAAAGAGACAGAAACAATCATAATATTGAACAAATCATTCACCATTACTCTTTGTGTGTATAAAATCATCATTATTGTGTGTTAAATAAATCAAAGTTATATTTTTCTAATCATCTTGTCAGCCACGTGCACAATACATTCAATATCAAATATCTTGAGCTACGATCCAGTATCCTATTCCATCTAATCATTTAAATACAGTCCACTAAAAGTAACATCTAATCAGTTAAATAAAATTTCAGCACTTATCATAACAAATAGATATGAAGGATGTACAAGGTATTAGAAAGTCACTATTTAGGACTGACGAGGAACAATTGAGATACAGTAAGGAGCAGAAAGGTTTAATGCAGGTACAAAATTTCGACTCGGGTAACTGGTGCCATGGGTAAGAAATACGTGATAAATTCAGTTTTGGCCAATTAATAATGTTTGTGTTTCGGACGGAATTTCGTTATACCCCAGACTCAATTTATGTGTCGAAAATTTCACCTACTGAGACGCGATTTCGAATGTTCCCTTTCAGCTTCTGAGTTTTTATAAACAAGACACTATCTCTTAGTTTAACGTATTGGGATTAATTTGTAGCATTTTTGCCGTTATTTATCACTCAAAATACGCTACGAATCATAACACCCGAAACATTACCCCGCTATTTTATACTATTAGGATTCTTACTAGAAGTGTCTTCAATGGGATTTGAATTCAAGCATAATAAATAAACTAAAGCCACATGCTTGGGATCTCTGAACTACGTTAATATATTCCGGACAATTCCAATGAAGCATGCATTGAATTCAAAACTTCGTTCAATGCAACACAAAATAAAAATTTCATTTATTATATTTATCGTTACTGAAAATTAAACTGAAAGTTAATTCAACAGAAATGAATTTATCTCATGATAAATCATTAGACAAAATTGACCGATGTCCGCCACCACAATGCGTAGCTAAAATGTATGGGTGTTAAAGGTGAATTAATGATATTCATTTGGAATGATTAGAAACAAGAATACTTCAAGGCTTAATTTATCGATTAACACAAATTGAACATTGAATTTCACAATTTTGATGATCGGGAATGAGTCTTAAAATGTTAATATTTATCTCAACATCACTTATTTGGTACTTCACTCAATGATTTTCATTTACGCTTTCACTTCATTATTTCGTTAGTTTAGAGCATTTATAATAAATTTTCAGTATCTTAATTAATTGAAGAATATGTATAGAATTTATTGTATTATATTAAACATAAATGCGTTCATTCACGTTTGATGCCAAAGTGTTTGAACAAGTTCAAGGATTGTATCTGTTAACTTATATAGTGGTGTAAATGTAAGCTCAAAATGAAGCGTAAAATTGAATTAAATGATTTCACCTCTATGAAATTATGTGCGTGCGCGCGCGTGTGTGTATGTGTATGTGTGTATGTGAAATTTATATTACGTGTTGATTCTTTTGATGATGAAGTTTCTAGATGTGTTCTGGAAGTGTAACTGCATTCAGTGTTGGAAATTTTCAGGATGTGTTCATGAAGCGTAGAGTTGATGATGTTGTACAATATTAAAATTACAGGTTTGAGGTGGTTCCTTCGGTTATTGATTGGATTGATCTCACGAATTTCTCGCTGAAATCCTTCTCAATTTATTTGTTTGGAATTGTTCTATTGAAAAATTCGCATGCTGATTGTAAGGCAGTTACGTGCCGACATTGAAAATGAGATATGATAATAGCAGGAGTGTTCGTGAATTCTCCTAGAGTAAGCTTGAATAGACATGGTTGAAATCAAACTTGAAGTTGACGTGAATCCTCTCGTTTTGATTGTATGAATCTTGACGTGGTTGTCCATTGAAGTAACACTACACAAATTTCAAAAGCCGTGATAATTATTGATCACTCTTTGGAAAACTAAATTTGATGCAGAGTTGTTGAGGTTATTCCAAGAATAGAGGTTTTACTATATGTGACTTTGTCGCATGAAGTGTCGATTATAAGTGAGTGCTCATGGCAACAAGTGGCACCACGATGCACGCTTTAAGAAGTTTCCAGAATGCACCCGACACATTCTGGAGGAAATGTAAGGTGAGCGCCATGAGTTGAAGTGAACTATAATTACATTACACTAAATGGCGTCGAATATAACCTGATTGGTGATTGATAGCGTAGTTGATTTGATATAAACGTGCAAAAACGCAACGAATAGTAATAAAATTAGAATCGATATTTGGAATTGAAGAATTAGAATTTCTCAGAGAATACTCTGGAATTGGACGTAGATATACACTTGTGACATGAATATAATTTCAAATTGATAATGCAGAAGTATGAGTTGTTAATGATAGAGAAATACTGCTGAAAGATTCGACTCGTCGACACTGTGAAGTTTGGATTAACACTTATTAACAGAGTGAAATATGAATTAAGAAAAGATGTTGAAAAAATAATATTTATTGAAATTGTTAACATTGTATAACATTTCATATATGACTCGAAAATTTTTGATGCAATATGATTTTGAATTATTGATTTAATGCAATAATTTCCAATTTTTGAATAATTCTTTTTCTTCTAATTGTTCTGAATGAAAAGGTTGACTTTCAATTTGCAGATGGTTTCGAAATAATAAGCTGCCAACTTTCAGAAAATTTCATTTTTTTGTAAAATTGAATTTCAAAAAAATACATTGATAATTTCATTGTACCAAAAAGTTTTTCAAAACTTCCAAATTGCTTAAGGTATTTTTCATCTTATTGCATTTGTGAATAGTACTTGGGATAAGATATTGTGTTTTTTGATGATTTTATATGTATCAAAACGGTATGACTATTGCAAACATCTGTTATTTCAATCAATTCAATAAATTTTCGATCAATTCAGTTCATTTGTTTGCACCAATTTTTTTATCAGTGCATGTTTTTCAATTATGGTCTCTTCAAACTTAATTAGTATTTATTAAATCAAATACTGAAGTAACGCTATACATATATGCACCGATTATGTTCTGTCGTCCTATTTCTTCACGAGATAAGAAAACTCTTAGCAAAGAGAAACTTTCCATTCTTACGCATTGATGGATCTGAAGCATTTTGGAACAACAAAATCAGAAATAATGACTCCCAGTTTAGTCAATGAATATGGAATCCCGGATCATTTTTCCAATTGAGACAAAAATTGAACAATAATGATTTAGAATTTTGATCGTTAGGATAGTTTTGTTGTAATTGACCCTTCCGACACATTTTATTGCAATTTTTCCATGAAACTAGAGCAGTACTACACAATAACAGTCAAAACAGCGATAATAAGATGAATCATTAGGGAGTTGCGATTTCAAAATTTCATTCCCTAAATCGAATTCGTTGATAAATACGTTGCAGAAACACAAATCAATAAAATCTCCGATGATGTCCTCTATGTTTTCAACTCATTTTTTTGTATAATAATCAAATATTTATATTCTTGATATTTCATTCGTTTGTACGCCCGCTATGATTCATTCATATAATTATCTACAAATACAAAAATATTTTCATCGTTATTGAAATATGTAGTGGTTTCGTGAGGAATCCACCAGTGTTTTACTAAGAACTATAGTGGTTCAAAATTTTTTCATGTTGATAGAAATCGCTTCGTTTTAATATCTGTTAAAATGTCAAGGAGAATAGTCATGTTTTTATGGCTCCAAGCTTATTTTTAGAATGTGCATCTTTTTTATTTTCTGTTCATGTATCCACATCCTTCGGATGAAAGATAATAAGTGTTCTTAAGCAACTTCTTAAAATACAATAAATGAATAATCAATGAAAAATAAGATATATGAGGTAGCTTCAAGTTAATATTCAGGGCCGTATTCGTATCCAAACGTTGCGCAGACATGAGAGCTCAGTTAGTAGTCACCTATGCTCAATGCTTTTTTAACTACCATTTACTTACATGTTCTTCTGTCCTTTTCCCTGAGCACCCGCAGTCGCCTTACCGCCGTCTTGAAGAGGCTCCCGCGGCCTTTAGCTTTCTCCCACCAATCTCGATTTGTATGTTGGCAGTCTGGTTGAATTCGTCCCTACCCGACCAGTGTCCAGTTATTTTACTATCTACTACAGACGGCTACAACGATGATTTTATAATTTACTAATGTAAAGTCCGCATCTTGTAGCATAATTTTTGCTACGTTTGTACGTAGTGTTTTTCACGCTAACGGTAATTTTCAACTGACGCAATTTCACGCAATTATATACTTTGGCATTTCATTCATTCCAATAAGACTTCGCTTGACTTGAGGCTATTGATCAGTTGTTTTGTGATATTTTTGTTCATACTGCTCGGTACAATGTTAATCATTGTGAAAGTGCCATTGAAATCAGAGTGTTCATCATTATTCTAAAGAAAATGTGACGAGTTTTTGAAGCACAAAAATCTGTAACAAATCACATAACTTATATTTGAAGGAATTGTGAATCATACGAATCATCAGAAATACCTCGCCTTCATATAAAAAAATATTAATGATATTGTGGAAATTACTGGTCGGATCATCATTCCGGTTATTGACTGTCTATCTGAACGGTGAGTGTCTTCAACTTTAGATTTTGTATACGTAAGTGTACATATACCATAATGATAAATGTAGTTCTATCTATTATATCCACAGTGATCCGGCCGTTCTCTTATGTCGTGCTCATGACCCAGTCTCATTGTCAGTCCCACAGCGGCGTCCTATCGATTTTATGGAATTGTGATAAAAACAATCGCTTTTTCACAACTATTATTCCAATAATAACTTGTAATCAATGAACTTTCCTCTAAGTTTTATATATATTTCATTGCAATATTTTTTGCGAATATGTTCATGTGATCTGCTCCATTCGAAATGCGTGGTAATCATAGCCATTCATCCTTATATTCTCTTTTGACTTCTTTCACATTTTTTTTTTCTTCTATAGTTTGGTAACTCAGTGAATTTGCTCACTCACACACTTTGAGTGTTATCTACAGCCTTGTGTTAGAACAATCCCAGCGACCTTCCTTTTCTGGAATGCCCACATATATTGAATGGACCGACTCGAGAGCACTCACATGTAAATTCTTGTCGCAGCTCTTAAACTTGTTGAAGGGTTGGACTCATTTAGTTTTTAGTTTCTGGAGTGTAGTAGATGTGAAAATGAGACAGCCGAAGCACCTATTCAGTAAGGATTTTTTTCCCATCTTGAACGTTTTTCAGGTGAGACCAAGAAGAAAAATTGCTCTATAGTGTAACTCGCGCGTTGGTTTTAATTCGAATTGTCTGCTGAATATCTCTATGAATCATATATTTTTGATGAATTCATTGATTTACTATATATATTCGATTTTCACAAATATTTTTCCCTCATTATTACAAATCATTTTCGGAATAATACTCTTACTTCACAGTAAAAAATTTTATTGAAAAGTCCTTTTAAAATTTATGTCAACTGTTTTTAATGCAAATTTTACATCAATTTCCAATACAAAAAGGCGATAACAGCCTTCATCAGATTGGAGTATTAGGGGGGAATTCCGATCGAAATAGACATTGGAATCGAAATTTCATCTGATTACTATTGTTTTCTTCAAGTCATGAAAATTTACGCTGATTTAGAAAGAGATGAATCCAACAACGAATTCGGTGTAAGAACTCATTTAAGTAATTTAGATTATTGAAGAATTAATTTCTCGTAAAATAATGAAAATAGGTCTAATAACAGTCAAATTATATCCTGTAAGAACTATTCACAGTTACCATTTCTCATCTGATGTAATAATGATTATATTCATTAACTATAGATATATTAAATGATGGATATTTTTCTGAAAAATTGATAGCAATTCAAAATTATAATATCAATAATAGTTTTTGTGATTTTGGATCATCCATAAACTTTTTTCAGATTATATGAGACCAGCAAAAATGAAATTTTAGAACTGGAAGTCAACAATGTGAAGTGAATGTATTGTCCTAAACAAACGTATTGTCCTAAACATGCTAATCATGCTGAATATTAACAGAGAATCAAATGAATATGCGAGTGATATGGAATAATGTTGATTCGTATTAACACTCCAGGTATGCATTATGGTATCCGAGTCCTGAAACGAATAGTACTTTGATTCAATTTATGGGTTTCATCAGAGCAAATGACAGATATTTTGTCGTAAATTATCCCTGAATGCCGCGATTTTGCCGCGGCAATTTTCAAGAAAAGATCTGAATATCCTGTCAATTTCAGATGAACTTGGCAAACCACCTCCCCAAACCTAAGTTTAGACTAGTCCCACCGCATCAATATAGAAATTTGCCGCTTCTTTGCCGTAAGACAACAGTGTAATGTAGGAAATGGAGACATGTATTTGTTTATTTTCTTTGTAATAATACTATATTTCGTATCACTACTGTATGTTATGTATTTCTAGCTAATTGAAGTTTGGAACGTTCCTAGAGTGATTTTTGGAAAATAATTTGTCGCCGTTATGATTGCGTACACTAACAGTTATGATGTTTATCTATACCGTAATATATGAGTCGAGTAGATAAACCTTGTGTATATTTTTTTCGTCATAAATAAACATAACTCTTAATGTACGCGACAATTAATTTTTAAAAAATCGCTCTAAGAACGTTCCAAACTTCAATCAGCTAAAAAAAAAAAAAGAATTCTCATGCAATTAAATACATAAAAAATATTCATGTGATTGAAGTTTCGAACGTTTCTTGAACGATAGTTACGGTTTTGCTTTGAAACACTGCTATTTGTATTGGTGATTTAATAAACTATTTGAAAAACATTAAAAATGATTTCCAGTTCGTACGACCATCAGAAATTACCATACTAGCCTAGTTGAATAAGCATTTAACCTCGGAATGGAAGCGAATGAGCTAAAAATCGGTAAGAATCTTTGCTTTGACATTCTGAAGACTGGGAAAAAAGTCACTTATAATCTCGTGTCTGCGTCACAAGATAATCAAGGTCAAAGGTAGGAAAAATCGGTTTTTTGCAATTATCTCGATTCCTATTGAAAAATCGTCATTTGAGGTTATCATGAAACTTGTAGATTATGAAAATACCTACAATTTTTATCCAGAGCATTTTTCTGTATCTTCAACTGTTCTCAAGGCGCGGAGAGAGCAAGCGCACCTCCGTATACAGGAGTATACACTGAGGAAAAAAATTGATGTTCCCAAAAAAATATATATTTGAGTCAATAAAATGATTCATTACAATAGTCTGAAACGCATATTTTGTTGGGAACCTCTGAATATTTATTTGAATAAAATTTGTTGATTCAAAAAGTGAATATTCAAAGCGAATAAAGCATCAATTTGAGTCAAAAGCAATTTTCAAATATACTCAAAATAATACATGCATTGGAATCGCTGAAAAAAAATGATTGACATAATTATTGTTGAAATTGGATCAAAGTTACCAAGCGTTATAGTAGAATCGATATAGTTTTGAATACAATAAACTTTCAATTGATTCAAACGAAACATAAATTAATTCCTATTATAAAAATATTTCAATATATTCGTAATAAAATTGATGGAACTATGATTTATTTCAAGTGAAATGAAATATATGTTTGATTCCAATGTAGATATTATTTGTTTTATCATACATCATATTGGAGCAACACAAGATTGCATTGAAAATAATAGAAATTATTTTGAGTGGAATAATAGGATATTGGAAATAAAATTTCATAAATGTTGAATCTCTGGTCACATTTTATTAATTCAAATACAAGCAATTTGCAACAATCGTATATCACTTTGGAAAAAATATATTATTTGTTGATACAATTATTCACAAAACTTAACCTTACACTATATTGCGTTGATCACACTTCATGTTGTTTTGAATGAAAAAGTTACCAATTCAGTCTACTTTTTACATTTTGAATCTTGCGTAAATTTGATTGAGCCATGAATAATCAATGTTGCCTTCAAAAAGTATGTATTAGGGCATAATCGTCGATTTATTATTTGAATCACATTTCATATTGTAGTGATAATGATGTGTTTGAGACGAAAGTAAAATATTTTTATGGATTATGTGAATATTACATATGAAATTTATAATTTTCAATGAATTATTTCAATTTTTGACGTAAATACTCCGGAATTATGATATAGTAAAATTGTTTTGCAATGCTGAATGTCATTTTGGATTGAATGTCACAGTGCAATTTTTCAAATCGACATGAGTTCGTGAATCAATCGAATTTACGCTTACATTATTTTAATATCATACAAACTTTAATTATTAGAATATCAAAGAGAATAACTGTTCATAATGTATACTTATACATAATATCGAAAGAATTGTGAATTTCTCTCATTGAAAAGTCGGTGACTTAAAATTAAAAATGCATATATATAATTTCAATTTATAAAGTACTGTTAACTTCAACCTTTTCCAAATTGAACATAATTTTTGGAAGTTGAACCCACGCTATCAATTTTTACATATGCATATTTTCCCATCTGCTGAAACATTACTATTCGAACAAATGTAATCAACAAGATTCTTTCTTTCAATATGTAACCATGTCAATGTTCCGATAATTTCAAATGCTTGATAATGAGTCAAGAATGTAACAGTCTGCATTTTCTTAACTATTGAACTAATTTCATTTGATTCGTCAGCAAGAACAAATTCTATCATTCCGAATTCAGGTGCATCATCAATATAACCAATGTGAACAAATATATTGGGTTTATACACTGTCCCATTCCAATCAACCCAAGTGGCGATGTAAAAATTGGTTTCAATACTTTTTGAGATAAGCTGCCAAAAGTTCCTAAAGACTGTAATGACGCAGTTTTTTTTACGCTAAAATCTATTTCGTCATTGAGCGATGTATTATTAATGAACCTATTACATTGAATGAGCTGATTTTTAAGCGCGAGACTGTAGGCAGGGTTGACTCGAGAAGAACTTGTACTTGCAATTTTTTTGAATGTTTTATGTCGTGCTTCAAAATTCATAGATGAATAATATCGAAGAGGCCCAAGCCTTTTCATTACTCTCGTATAGTGCAACAAAAAATGATATTTGGGTTTTAAAGTATCATCAAATAAATTAATGTAAATTTCATGGTGTTGACGAATAATCCTGTCTAATAATTCACATAATCCTTCTGTGACATAAGGTTTAAAGACTAAACATATAATTTCTCGCAAATTTAAATAAAATTTCCAAATTGGATCTTTCATTGGGACTAAATCCCCTACACAAATACTAAAATATTTTATTGAATATAACATTTCCCCTGCAGAAAGAATGAGAAATTTCTTTTTGATTGAAGAAAGTGAGAATGACGGTGGTAATACGCCCGTTGACAAATCGGAGTTCTGATACTTAATTCTTTCATTTAAGGTAGTTCCACCGCGACAGTCCAATCAAAAAGTTTTGGATTAGTACTTACGTTAAGCATGTAAGCGGTACTATGACTGTACAGTATGTTTTTTAATGTGACTGTACTTCTTTTACTACTATATCCCCTATACATATACACATATACTATGAAATTTAATTCTGTATGGAAATGTGGCAACGTCGCGTTAATCTTTTATTATTTATCCTATAGCACTCAAACTTACTTAAAGTGTATACGCGTAGTAAACGTCAAAAAGTTGCTATTCTTATTGAAATAAATAAATAATTATGAGTGATCGTATCCGTTATAAAGGGAGATTTATTAAAAAAAAAGTCCTTGATAAAAAAATCAAAATTAAAAATGCTTTACAAGAAAAAAGAAAAGACAACGATTTGTCAACAAATACCAGTAAAACTAACCTATGCGAAGGCAATGGTGTGGTGGATTTAAAATTTTTAGGCGAAAAATTAAAATGCGTAAAATGTTTTGAAGTACTTTGCCTCAATAATGTCGTACATGAACAGCATTTAGGGTTGAATTCAATTTTAAAAGTTAAGTGTGAAAAATGTGATACAATATCAATAGTTCCAACGAGTAAAATGCATAGCACAGCTGGTAATAAATCCAAACATTCTGACATTAATACAGGCGTAGTTCTTGGTAAGTTTAATAAATATTCATTCCTAATTAATATATTTATGTAACAAATAGATGATAATAATTGAATGTATACTTAGAAGTTCTAATACTAATTTAAATATATTAATTACAGGCGTTGTGCACGCTGGCTATGGTTGTTCTGGATTGAACAAAATATTAGCATGTGCCAATATCCCGACAATATCGCCACAATTATTTAAAAGATATGAAAGAGAAGTTGGTCCAGCAATCGAAGAAGCTGCTAAGGAGAGTTGTAAACGAGCTTCCAAGAACGAGCGACAACTTGTGAATGAAAATATTGATAAGCTGTTTTAATTATTGTAAGTTGAATCCTAATCTGCAGAGCTACGGAGTAACAAATTTTTTTTTTGAATAATTTTTTATCGCTTATATGAAGATGTTTTTGATAGATTTTTTGTGATTAACAAAGCCGAGATTTTGGAAGTTTATAACTTTTTTCAATTGTATATAATTTTTAGATTACATTATTGCCTAGACTTACATAATTATGTTTATTCTGACTTGTGTAAATTGAAAATGCAAATTATATATATTTTAACAAATAATTTTAGTTCTTATACATTATAAATAAGAATGATTTTATAAATACTCCGTCAAACTTTGAATCACTTATTATTTTATTGCTGAATACATAGCAGCATAAATTGTTTATTTTCTATTTTACATTATGTTTAAATCAATAAATGCTGATGGAATTTAAAAATTAGATTTTACATCACTGATTTTTTACCATCATATTTTTATCACCTTTTTCATTTCCTAGGCCACAAGAGATCGTTGAAGAGATTTACCCTCATCGTGCAAAATTAAAATCAGTTATAGATAATTCTGATGAAAATAACAATCCCATGTTTGATTCAGATGTCGGAGAAGTTGTCAATATTATTGTCTCTTATGACATGGGATGGAGTAAAAGAGGAAACGGAAAGAGCTACGATAGTCTCAACGGTTATGGAACTATAATAAGATTTTTAAGTGGCAAAATTTTCGATTATGCTGAAAGAATAAGAAAATGTAAATTTTGTGACTTGGGTAGGAAGAAAGACGATCATGATTGCCGTATGAACTTCGAAGGTAGCGCCAAAGCAATGGAAGCATCTGCAGGAGCAGATTTGATAAACAACAGCAATATTCTTAAAGAAGCTAACCTTGAAGCACGAGTATCAATTGGTGATGAAGACAGTTGCACGATCGCGGCAGTGCGTCGAGGAAATCCATAGAAAATTTTCAAAATTGCTGATCTAAATCATTTAAAAAAAAATTTTAGCAAGAATTTATGGAAAATGACGAATTTTAAGGAAATTAAGAAAAGTAGTATTGATCATATTAAAAAATGTTTTAGTTATGCCTTGGCTTAAAATCTAGGTGACAGTAAAAATTTAGCTAAATCTATACGTAATATACCTGATCACTTGTAGGACAATCATGAAAATTGTGGATCTTGGTGTAGTCGCAGAAGTGGATCTGGGAAACAAACTGTTTTGCTAACAAATCTTACTTTATTTGATAAACTATCAGCTCCATATGACAAGTATGTTGCCAATGCAAATAAGTTTTCAATTCCTGCATCTAGTCAAGCTAATGAGTCATTCAATAATATAATGGCTCATAAGTCGCCTAAAAATATTTGTTATAGCAGAAGCGAATCATCAAGTTATCGTCTCGCTAGTTCTGTGTGTACAAAAAATGACGGCGATTCTTGTATCATCGGAATTAGACAAAAATTGCAGTTGTCACCGGGGCGACACACTTCGTTTTATGCAGAAGTATTGGATGTTAAGCGAAAGAAACGTGCATTAGATGCTAAACAGCCAGCTGCCAAGAAACGTCGTATATTTGCAACTCAAAACCGTGAAAAATTGCGAAAAAAAAATGAAAATTCAGAAGGTGTCCAATATAAATCTAACTGCGGTTTGTTGCAAGACTGTGAAGATATAGAAGCCTTTGATGAATCACTACTTGAAGGTCCAGATATTCAAATATCACCCGAGACATGCAATATAGTTTTTTTTGATTTAGAAACTTCAGGCTTCCGTAAGTGTGACGAAATTCTCCAAATTGCAGCATCTTGTGAAGGACGTAAATTTAGTGTCTACATTAATCCAACAAAAATAATCAATGATAAAGCTTCTGCACATACTGGTTTAAAAAATATTAACGGCGATTTATACTTTCACGAAAAAAAAGTTGAAACGTTGCCTCTAAAAAAAGCTCTCCGGAGTTTCTTAGAATTTTTAAAAATGTCATCCAAGCCATGTTTACTTGTTGCACACAATGTAACTTTCGACAAATCGCATTTACTACGTTCTATTATGAAATGTTCTATGGTACCAAATTTCAGTAAAATCGCAGGATTCTCTGATAGTCTGCCTTTATTTAAAAAAAATTTTACATCTAATAAGACTCTTGGTGAATATAAACTGTCCGAATTAGCTAAAAAACATTTGAATGTCAAGTCTGACGATAAATTTCATGAAGCATTATACGATGTCGAGATTTTAGAAAAACTAATTTCATTGACGGATAACAAGCATTTATTTGAAAGCTTGAAATCATATAGAGAGTGTTTGATTCATCTTAAAAAATTAAAGAAAACTGCATCTAGAATGGACGGTTTCTCTCCACTTAAAGGAGTGCTATCTGGTCATATATCAAAAAAAATGGCGTTCCAAGCCATAAAATACCAAGATTTAATTAATAAATATGAAAATGGTGGAATAGAAGAATTAATTAAATTTTGTAAAGAACCAGGAATTGATAATAAACCAAAAATTACCAAAGATAAACGAGTTATAGATAAACTCTGTAAATTTTTCACGGAAAAAGTGTAATATATTCTTATAAATATATTTCTTGTTATTAAATCATAAAAAAAAAGCTTGTGATTATAAAACATAGCAATAATTTAAAATTTATTGTCGTAAAAGTTTGATTTTTGAATATTTATTAATATTGCATCGTTTAACGTATTTTATATTTAATGTTTCAATTAATAATAAATAAAAAAATTGCTCTATAACATTTTTTCTTTCATGTTAATAGTTATCAATAATTGTTACTAAATGAAAGTTGCGAAGTGTTCTCTTTAAAAATATGAAATTGATTTAATTTTCGCGCCATTTCCGACATTTTACTTGTGACAACGTTGCCACATCGTTTCTATGCCACTAGTTTTTATATCCCCTCCACAGAAAATAATCGCTGAAACTCGTTGTTTATTTTAATTTTTTATCGAAACTACATGGTAAACAATTTCTATTTTTTTTTATATTATCTAAATATAGTATGCTAACAAATAATAGTTTTTCATCGAGATGGTGAAAGTCGTTCATTGATAAATAAAAATAAATTCTTCATTTCCCCACGCTTCCCCCATGCTACATGTACTAATTATGTGATTTTTAATTACAAATATCTCATGTCTGATGTGGTAAATCGTCCTCAAATTTTAAAAGCATATGTATTACACCTTTAATAACTTATATTCTGAGTTTTGAGAAGTTCTTGAAATATTGCTTTCATAACCGTACTACCTTAAAATTTCGACCGAAAATATTCCTTTTTCTACTATGAAATAATACAATATTTTTCCCATATCATACCGACATATTCCTTCTAACAAATCATGCATTGGGTCAACTGTAATGTTCTCAACGACGTGAAAATTCCCAAGTTTATTGAAAACGCATTCTTCAAAAATACTATGTGTTCCTTGGTGAACATCCAATTTGTAATTTTCTTCAGTACGTAGAAGTTCTACTTTTTCAATCGTATGTTCTTGTACCATATGCTTATCAGCCAAGCAGATTCGACAAAAATTTAAAGAGCTGAAGCTTTTTGAAAAACCGAGAATCGAATTTAATCCGAAGTTATCACCTTGAATCGTAACCGCTATAAAAAAAACTCGCTTTATCTCATTATTTACTCTTATACTCACACCATTTAATTCAAGTTCACGAATTTCATTAATCATATGACTAAAAATCTTTTTGTTGCCATAATTTGCATGGTCAATAGATTTATGAATCTGAGCTAAAAAAATATTGTGTAATTTACTCATATGGTGATGCGGAAGACAATTTAATCTGTAATATATTGCACTGAGT
This sequence comes from Microctonus brassicae, assembly GCA_918226075.1. Lineage (NCBI taxonomy): Eukaryota > Metazoa > Arthropoda > Insecta > Hymenoptera > Braconidae > Microctonus > Microctonus brassicae. The sequence continues at coordinate 7,986,104 of OW445489.1, forward strand.
TTTTGTTTACCTCGATGAGTTCCCAAAGGATTATTTATCTCATAGTCATCGAAATAGAATGTTGATGGTAAAACTATTTGATTCAAATATTTTTTTTTTATGCTCAGCCATTGCTCTGTACATAAAATCGATGTTGTCTTATCATTTTCTGTAGAACAATCAATAAATGTGAAGATACTACTGAATACATTAGGTAGTTCCAAAAATTTAGTTAAAACAGGCTTCAAAGGTACAAATTGAATTGAAATATTGTAAATACGATTAATTATTTTACCTTTCATTCTACGTGGTTTCAAATTCGCGGCGATGAGAACAGTATTTGGCTTTATTAAGCTACCACTTTCTTCTAATTCTTTGAAAGTCATATGTTCTGTCGAAAACGGGGAAAAACACGTTCTCGTAATTTCTAACATGGAATTTATTTTATTGCAATCATTATTATTCATATTTGTATTAGATTTCAGAATTGTTTCGATACTATTTGTGTAGAGTTCTGATATATTAGATACTATTTTATGTACTACTGATCTTGATAAAGATTCATTTCCGTAAAGCTTCGTCACGACATTTGATACTTGTTTAAACATATACTTTTCAAATCGCAATATTTCTTCATTTGGGTTAATTGAATCACTACATTCACATGAGATAGCGTTTCTGATCTTAGAGCAATTCAATAGTGAATTTTGAGGCACCGGAATTTGAGATTTTGACAATAGACAATTGTCAAAATCATTTGAAGATATTTTGTTGTTAGTCATCAGATGATTGTTCGCTATGTAACGGCAAGACATTTTCAGTACATTCTTGTGATGTATTTCTACTGTTGTCATTGCTTTCAGATAATAATAAAGGTGACGTGTGATGAGACAATTTTTTGTGGGTTTTAGTCAAATGCACCCGATATGAGTAAAAATTATTGAAAGAGCGATAACAATTTTCAACAGGACAATTACACGATGCACGCAATTCGAGATGTTCGACTTTAACATGTCTTGACAATATTTCAGCAGTTTGAAAATTATCAGAACAAAATGGACATAGGAACATGGTGGCAAATTCTTATAAATACTCTCAAAAAACTTATTAAACGATGTGAAATTTTGGCAAAAAAACTTATTAAACTCACAGATCTAAGTAGACTCGCTCAATGAATGCGTTATTTCACTACTTTGTGAACGCAAGAAAGATTCCTCATCAGTATAAGTCTCATTCACATTATCAGTTAACGCCAATAGCTCTCTATTATTCTCTCTTATGACCGGTTGAGAATTTCGTCAATTCTGGAGGCTCAAAAGTATTCCTGCTGCATTTGTTTCGATGTTTTGACTTTTAATTCCATATATTCCTTCTTCCAATATTTGCCATATAAAAGTACTTTCTGCAGAAAAATTAATATCAAGAGAGTGAAAGAGTTGAAAAAGTATGTCAATCGCTTCGATTGTACTATTCAATTTATAAAATATTCCGCCCATGCACAAGTATTTTTCCTCAATTTCAGTTAGTTCAGGGCCTACAACAATCAAAAAAGGTTGTAGCTGAACTTTTCGTAGTTGCATTACTTTTTGACGCTTTTCGAAAATATTACGAAGATCACCGGAAATCTGCAATCAATAAAAAAAATCAATATAGTACAATTTTTTAACATATTGTAAATATCATGAAAAAGATGTTACGATGTAGCGCAAATTTCACCTTAGTATGAATGAGCAAACTGTCCTTGCACTCTGCTATGGATGGCTTCCAATTACGTTTTACTTTTTTTTTAGGAGGAATCAGATGAGGCAATAACAAAAATTCAATAGTCACTCTGCTATCTACAAGGTTATGAATATTTGCAGAATTACATCATGAAAACAAACCAAAAATACAGACAAAATTTGAGTTAATTCAAACAAATGACTATACTTCATTCAAATCTGGAGTATTTAGACGTCGGTATAAGCACAAACCTTCTTTATCCTTCGAAGCGATTTTAAACAGCTGTCGTAGATCATGGAAAAATTTATCCCAAACTGTAGTGTTTAAATGTACATTGGTTAACTGCATGGAATAGAAGTCTTCCTTGATGAGTTTAAATGCGTTTGGGTGTTTCAAAATGGGCCAATTGTTCAAATAGTCATCAACAGATAAACGTTTTTCTTTTAATTCATGACGTCGTAAATCTTTACATTTCATCCAATGCTGCATCACTTTCTCCCACGGCTCAATATTGTGAAACAACCAACATTTTACTTCATTAATTTCATCATCATCTGGAAATGTACAAATTTTTTTAGAAAATTATGAATGCCAGGTATAATTATAATGATGTGAAGTTTCAATATACGAACTGCTTCTATTTGTTGTCTCTATATTTACATTCGATTCTTCAAGAGATTTTTTCAATTTATTTTTTATCGCAACCAAATTTCGGTACTTAATTGGCACCAATCCTCCTGATGCTTTGGATTTTTGTTTGTTTCAGTGGTGGTTTATAATAAAGTCCAATTGGCTCTGCTTTAAAATAACTTCGAATTTTATTTTCAATACGCATAAAATCTTCGTTATTTAATCTGAGAATGTTCAAAATGTAGTTACTTTAATAATAAATATATACTCGTACAGTACAGATTCATGGGGCTTATTTGACATGAATAATTGTTGTTTATGTACATTAATACTCGATTAAAAGTATGTCACCTCAAATTCTTAACAGAAAAAAGTAAATATATATAGATACGCATTTAAATAAAAATTGCACCTTGGGCAATAGTTCATTGCTTCCCTCACGACAATGTTAGTTACAACTGCACGTTGATGTGGAGTAAGTAATTTATCACGACTCATTTCAGCAATAATGGCACCTTTTATTGAGTCAGCCTTTAAAATTTTGTCAACGTCCAATAGTTCCAATTCCAAACCATTTTTGGTGCAAAAAGCATTTTGACGCACGAGAGGCTGCAAGTTTTCTTGCTCAGCTTCAATTTCATCTGAACTCCCTTCCGTAGTTTCGTCAAAAAGAGTATCAAGATTAAATTACTTTTTTCTTGCATTCATTACTTTCATTCGTTTTATGATGTTGGGTACCAAATTGCATGCTACGATTTTTGTCATACCCGTTCTCAAAACTTCATAAGTGACACCGTTTTCTGTAATTCGAACGCGATTAAAAATTATCCTGGGATCATTCAATTTTATTTTAATGTCAATAAATACAAAAAAAAAATACTTGGGTCAAATCAAATTGATTGTTATGAAAAATACGAAAAATTGACTCAGCAAATAATGCAAGGTCATTCTGAAGTTTACGAAAAAAAAAAAAAGTATATTATGCAGAATTCAAATTTTTTTTGTTCTCTGATCAATTACTTTTTTATTTGCATGATAGTTAGTATATTATTGAAGCAAACAAATATCTGTTAAAATGAAACAACATGGATTTTGATTCAATCAAATATTTGTTTGCTGCGATGTTACACTTTCTTTCACGCAAATAAAACTGAAATAGAACGGACAAAAGAAAAGTTTATAAATACTACAAAAACGTTTTCTCCATCGGCATGTATTTTCATAAGAATTTATATGAAAACAATAAACATAAAGCTAGTCTTGATGTGTTGTGATGAAAAAAAAAAAAAAAAAAAATATGTGATATCATCAAAGAAGCCGAGTGCTTAATCCCTTTGTATTATGTAGTGGAAGTTAAAATGAATGTCGAAATGAATAAAAACATATTATATATAAGACAAAGGGAACGGTAACAATGTAGTGTTCGAAGAAACTGCGTAAACAAATACAAAGCTATTGAGACGCAAGATATCGTAACTCTATACATGTACACGCAGCTAAGGCAGTTTCACAATTTATACACAATAATAAATCCCTAACGGTACCATCGAAAAAAAAAAAAAAATATTGTTAAATAAAATGAAAAGCTAAATTATCTTTCACCGACTAGATATAAATTCAAATGGGAATATTCGCATGAATTACGATTCACAATAATCAATATATTGATATAAAAAATATTCGGAAACGTATTATATAAATTTGAAGTATAAATGTTACTTATGTGCAAAATGATCGATCAAATCTTGACAATCCCACGATTTCAAAAATTCAGCAACACGTTGGTCCGCCATTTTTTAAAGAAAAATATTTCTTTCCACAAATCATGCACATATATTATTATTGATAATAATATTTCGTTACAAATTGAAATTAATTTTTATATGCACGTCCGTTAACACTGACTGCGCGGCACAGAATGCTGGCCTCAACTCTCCCACTACGTCACATCTATTGGCTCTCATGCGCGCGCATACGCTATGATCACGCGAATAAAGACAGCCGCAAGCAGTAATCCCGACGTGTAAACTTACGGATAAAGACAGCATGAAATGTGTATTCCCGACGTCGGGAACGCTCCTTGCCGGATTCACTAGTTATTTCGTGAGTGTTACAAAAAAACCGCGTTGAAATGAACAACGCAAAGAAACAAAATCGAGTATGTAACTTGACGAATAGTTGAACATAATCAACTGATTACAGCAATACAACGAATTTTGAAATGAATAAGATATTAAATCAATTCAATACTGTTAATTTATTCACAAACTTTTTATTAATATGAAGATCATCCTATGTTGTTTCAACATCAAAATGAAATCGATTCAATCTAATATTGTGTCGATTCAATACCATCAATTTAATAATAAACAATGTATTAATTTGACAATCATAGCATGTTGCTTCAACAAAATAATAGAATCGATTTAATCGCATATTTTGTCAATTCAATAAACAAATGATCATTTGTTGCTTCAACACCATAATGAGATCGATTCAATCTCATATTTAATCGATGCAAAACTGCGTCGAAATCAATAGCGTATTTTGGTGAATTTGACTATCATCATGTTTTGCTTCAACAAAATAATAGATCAATGCAATTCAATATGTGATTGGTTCAGGATTCAACGAAACATTTTGATGATTTAACAAAATATTCCATTGAATCTAGCAATTTTTTTTCTCGGTGTATCCTCACTTCGAAAAAATAAAGTTTGAATTGGGTCAAGTTGTATTTATTGTACAATCCAGTATGGCGCTATGCACTAACACGGCGCTATCTATAGGAGTTTTACTCTACTCATGATGATACGTACATGTATACTGTGCCCTTACTGTTGGTGTATAAAGTTCTGGGAATCTCATAACTGTTTCGCCGCCAATAACAATTGATAGTGCGTCGTTTTGTACATTATTTCGGACATTATAATAATGCCACCGAGAGTTAAACAATATGCGCTCATTTGGTGGATTGAATGTGGAAAAAAAGATGTTATTCCGTTGACAAACATTCCCAAAAAAAATCGTAAAGTGAATACTACGATAAACATTAAGTGGGTAGACAATGTAACGAAGAGTTCACGAAAATATGATGCCAAAATACTTGCTATTGGCGGTAAGTGATGGTTTATTTATTCTTCATTGAAAAAATGGTTTATCATCATATCATTATTATTATTATATGTAACGTAATTAACACATAATCTATTAATCAACATATTGCATATAATATGAACAATTTGTTTTGTAGATAATGAGACTGAGCTACACCAAGTTTTGGTAACAAACGAAGGGACAACAAATGATCCGGTAAATAAAATTTCTACTTCAGAGATACTTAATAATAACAAGGAATTTGCAGAAAGCAAAAAATTAAGAAAAAGCATGGTGCGATCATCTAAGATCCAAGTGATTGAAAAAATTAAAAAAGATCTACCTATTTTTATTGGACCGCCACAAAACGTCATTCAGTCATCAATTTCATATCCAACATCATCAATGCCTGTCTCCACTACGGCCCCATCATCCACAGTGCCAAAAATAATTGGTACTCTTTCATCAGTGACTATAAATAGCCATGAAGCAACTCCACTTTCTTCATGTACAAATTCTATGCGTTGCCATGTTTACGACGAAATTTCAAATATATCCCCAATAAATTCGAAAACCCAAACCGCGTGGAATAATTTCTCATCAGCTTCTTGTAATCAATCATCAGTGGCACCAGCATTCGTCGATGCAATGAATAATAATTACTCTTGTTCAAGAAATGAAGCTAAAATATCTCCCTGTTACGCCATAACACAAACGCAACTCTCTGGTTCACCAGTAAAATTGATTCCTGCGACTACAGTATCCGAATCTATTAAATTAATGAATCCACTGTCATACTTGCCACATGAAAATGAAATGGATGTATTGCCTTGTCGTGATTCTGTTCAACAATTTACTGGAATGGAAATTCAGGAATCGACTGCAGCCAAAAAATCGTCAATGAGCGTACATATCAATGATACATGTAATCATCTTGAAAGTGAGCGAGTAGGGTCTCCTCATAAAGACAATGAAAGTTCATCAACATCAAGTATCGACATCGACAATATTGATGATGATATAGAAAACGAAATCGCTGACGCCGGCTTATATACTACTCTATCTGGTATTCGACTGGGAAAAGGTTTGGATGTCTATAAAATATTAATTATTCATTCAATTAATTAATTAACTGAACAGAGATATTAATATATTATATGAATATTTGTAAATATGCTTGAATGAAAGTAAATAAATATAAGCTGATCAATCGATTTATTGAATAAATCAATTCATTCATATTTATTTACTTTTATTCATATATATAGGTTACAACCTCAGGCTTGATGACGAAAATTAAAAAAAGATATGATAATTACAATTACTAAGCATACTTGAAAACTATTACAAATTGAAATATGTGTCTGAATATATATATATACATATATTTCAATTTTTACTACTTCCTAAATATCCTCAGTGATTGTGATTTTCACTATTCCCACAATTTTTGAATTTCTGTCATAACGCCCGAGTTTTTGACCATAATCATATATCCAGAAAACTGTATGTTCACGGAAATTTATTTATATTTAGTAACAAAGCAGGATATTGCTCGACAAAAATGGTTGCTGAAAGCAATGACGAAAGAGTACGATGAGCAAGAAAAGCGTAACTTGAACAGCAAAGAATCATTCAAGGTAATTGTACATGTTTGCACAAACCTACTTTTTACATTAAATAATTAAGTTCGCCTTATGATTAATAAGATATTTCATTTACGTTACTAGGTTTCGGATTACTATTTCAGCGAGGGACCGGAAAAAGTATAGCAATTAAACTAACGATAATAATTAAGCATTATTATATGTCAATTTTTTTTTTCATAAAAGGTTGAAGTTTCCCCCTGTAGTGGGCTTTTTTTACCAAAAAATAAATGGTCGTACATCGGAATCAAGGCAAGAATCGATCACGGTTGGCATACACTAGTGCGCGAAACTCTTCTCGAAGTATATGGCAATTCAATTTCACAATTTTCGGCGACAGGCAAACGTGGATTTCGTCCAAGAATTGACTCCAGGATATTCAAAGGGTTATTTGGTATGTATAACAAAAATCATTATAAGAGATAATATCCACGGTCACAGTAGCCGCTGTCATAATTTTTTGTTTTTTTGTTTAAGGATGGGCTTTGTCATATTCAAACGACAAAGTGACAAAAAAACAGCTTATTACAGTCATCAACAAATTTGCTTCCAACAAACGAAAATATTCGAAACAAAAAAAAAATTTTAACAAAAAATCAAAAGTAATTGGTACACGCAAAGATTTGGATCGGACTTCTAAATGCCATTCAAATATAGAAAATGGTATGATTAATATAAAATTAAAAATTCACTATTCACACATGATTTACACTAAACTATAACTTGCTATTCTTAGTAATCTCTTTTAATCGATTTCAGGTGTAGATCCACCAAATAAACGTGTCATTGAATCAACCGACACATTTCTGCAATCACATTCTGATTGTAATGTCTATGGGGTTTCGCCAATATGTACGAATATTAACAATTCAAATACAAATTTGCATAATTTATGATATACCATTGTTCATAACATCAATTGGTGTTCTACTTCTACTGATTTATTAAAACTAATTTCAACTAAAATATAAACTGTTCATCCTTTAAAAGTACTTAGTTTCAAATCACTCAACATCAACGACATCAACTTAGTTTTATAACGGTCACCTTTCCGTAGAAAAGCTGGAATCCGGAATTTACTATCATCAAACGGACTTGCCGTTACAAATGGATTAATAATCAATTTTACTTTGCCCCAAATTTAGACAAAATAATTCAAGGGATGCCACCCTAGTTGATAAATTTAAATTGAAAGTCACTAGATAGAACTAGGGAATTTCTCTAGTAACTTGATTTTCCACCGGAATGCTGAAAATGAAATATTTATAGAAATAAACCTGAAAAAGAGTTATTCAAATGTTCTCAAAATCAATAATTCGGTTTATTTCGGTTTGATTGATAATAATTTATTTAAATTATTTATTATAAAAGATAAATAAAGAACTTTCTTATCGACCAATGAATTACAAGCTTAATAATACAAAGAACTTGATAGTTGTCAAAAAATGTCTGATGTCAATTGAAGACGTTTGATAATATTTGAAAATGTTTAATATAATTTGAAAATGTTTAATATAATTTGAAAACGTTTGATAATATTTGAAAATGTTTAATATAATTTGAAAACGTTTGATGATATTTGAAAATGTTTAATATAATTTGAAAACGTTTGATAATATTTGAAAACGTTTGTTACAATTTGAAAACGTTTGATACTATTTAAGTAAAATTTTATAGTAACTAATAATTGAATATATTCGATTATTATGTTTTGTTAAGTAATATATTAGACTAATATTATGAGCAATTCCGGCAAATTATACGAAAATAATAAAAATATGACAATTAATTATTTTTTGAAATTACTGTTAACGAAACGTCAATACGATCTTTTCTAAGGATCGTTTTTTATTGATATTTCCCCAATATTAATTAGTTTAATACTAAATTCTTTAAATAATATCATACACAAAAGTCCCTTTTTAACTCGCGTGTAGCCCGGGATGGGTCTACAAATATTGATTTTATGACACTTAAACAATGCGATAATTAATAATAATTAACTCTAAACAATGGACTTAGCCCTTATTAATATTGCTGCGCCGTCAAATTATGTGAAAAATTATGTTAAGAAAATGAACAAATATTACAAACAGAAACGTGCCCAACAATGGCGTCACTCACCAATTACTATAACTCAAGGAAAATACTTAAGTCGTGCCGTATTTTCTCTTTCACGGCCTTTAATAATTACGTAATTTATCCTTGATTTCCAATAGATTCTTTTGTACAATTTTGTGACGTTTCCTTACACTTTATCGATATGTTTTCCTCTCTTTTACAAATTTTTTCCTAATTCTTCCTGACACACACACGCAATGCAACCACACTCTGTGCTCTCCCAGGGCTAAGTGAAGTCAAAAATGGCTGGAGCGTCGGTCTTGGTGGCGTCTTCTTCTTCTAGAATTTTCGGTCGTCTTCTTCACGTCTCCATGTGGCGTTGATTGGCTGCGACAATTCAAATTCAAACGTCCGGATCTCTAATTGGCCCGTCGTTGACCCGACGCGGACTGGCTGAATTCGGTAGTCCGGTGGCGCCAAGTCGATGCTTTTAGGTCTGGTGGTATTACTAACCCTCAAAAGTGTCAACCATGGTTGAATGTAGTGCTGTGTACCATGATTGAATGTAGCGTTGTCAATCCAAATAATCATTTTACGGTGGTGTTATTAATTCATGATCATTATTTAATATTCTTGACTCCGGATATTTACTCACAGTGAGTACCATTCTTATGATCATTTCAGATTTTCAACCCTAATTAATTATTCTTCCCTGTATTCATCCGCTTTTTAGGTTATGTGGACCACTAGGTGTTACTTATAAACCTTTATAATGTCAACCAGCTTGCCAACACTCCGGACGACGTCCTTCACTCTGCTATACACTTCTTTATTACGATGTTCACCCTCCGACGATGTTGTATTTGACGTCTGGCCCTCCTTATGACTTCACTTAAAACCATTCACGCATTACAATCAAACAACATTCTCATAATAATCCAATACAAATTTATGTGACAGGTATATTCAGTACTATACTATTTATCCGGGAATATCTATTATTTTATTTCATTAATCTAATATTACTTTATTCTCTTACAGCGCAGCAATATTTCGCCCTTACAAAACCAAGGGATGATGTGTCCAAAGCACATCATCACAGTTTATAAGGTTGCTAATAGTTGATTAAATGTGTCAAAAAATCATTTTACGATTCTGAAAATCATAATAATTTCTCCACATTAATGAAATGTAGAGACGAAAAAATAAGTTTATTCATGGAATCTTGTTATAAGCTAAGGCCTCCATCATGGATTGTGAAACAAATGCTTCACAAAATTCATGTATTTACACAAAATAATGTCAAGTGTTGGTATCAGAGACATTTTTCATTTTACACTAACATTTCATAACATATAAATATAATAAATGAACTCATATTGATATAAGTTCATCTATACATACTTAATGTTATGAAATATTAGTATAAAATGAAAATACTTATTATACCAACAGTTGACATCATTTAGTGTCAATAAATGATCTTTGTGAATTATTCGTTTCATAATTGATAATGGAAGCATTGGCTAATATCAGACGCCGTATACATAATATTTTTTTTTATTGTAGAAAATACAAAGGAGTAGAGAGGAGTAAACGAGACGTTGCAGCACATCCTCCTTCACGCCTGCAAGTGGAAGAAATGGAAATTTGTGCCACCCTGCAGGAGTAAAGGAGGATCTAAATCGCATTGCAAGCAACGTTAAATTAACGCCTACTTTTCTACTTTTAACTGCTCCACACTGGAGGAGTTAAAGGCTGAAAGTAGGATGAATATTTCGACTCGGGACGTTACTTTTTCAAAAATGAATAAATCTTAATTTCCAAAAAAGTTGATGCAAGCTCCTCTTTCCTAGTTTGATTCTGTTTCTCTAGTATGTTTGTACAATTTGTCCTATTAAACAATTAAAAAAAAGTTATCAAGATTTTGAATTTGGCTATATGAACTGTTATACAGAATAAGATTCATAAAATTAACTAGGCAATAACTTGCAAGTTTAAACAAGTGAATCAGTGTAGTGTATCAAGTACAGAGTGTTAGTGCGCAGTAGCCGAAGCGCATTTCTGATTTGGTAGCTTGAGACTTATACTTTTGAATCGTACGATACATATTCAGGAAAAAAGTCGTGAAATTTCTGAAAAATGGCTCCAACAATACAACTTGAATATTGGAAAAAGCATTTTGCAGAAATAGTATAGTATAATTTCATGGAGAACGAACAAATATGTTTTCATTTCTAACGTTACACTGTTGTGTAACGACAAAACAGCGGCAAATTTTTATATTGATACGGTTCCGGTGGGACTAGTCTAAACTACGGTTTGGGAGGGGTGGTCTATCAACTCCATCTGAAGTTGACAGGACAATCAGATTTTTTTGTGAAAATTGCCGCGGCAAAATCGCGGCTTCCACGGATAATTCACGGCAAAATATCCGCTATTTAGTTTGTGGTAAGTAGTGTCAAGCCGGGTTCTGACCCAAAATTCAATTTTTCCCGCCATATTTCATACCGATCGATGACAATATGGCGGATTTTCTGTACTATAGTGTGATGTATTTCAAATTCAAATTTTCCCACCATATAACACACCGATCGTAAACAATATGGCGGATTTTTTTGTACTATAGTGTGATGTATTCCAGTATAACTTCTATCATACGATAGTACTGCATATTGTTGATGGAATTCATAATTCACCAATGCGCATGAGTCAATTTTTACGCGGGAATAAATATTATGAACACATTCAAAAAAATGTTTGGTTAAAATTTATAATACAAGATTTTTATACAATACTTTTACAATGTATATCAACTACATTAATCAATCGAAAATCGTGGGGATGATAATTATAACTATATCATGACATATGATCCATGCATTTCCCACATCTCATTTACCGTTGTTATTCAATGACAATGTATCTGTTCATCTTTTCTCCCACGCCTTTATTCGCGGTGAATAACTAATGTTGCACGTTCTTAGTGCTTCTTTCACAATAAACAATAACGAATAACCATAAAAGTACGCTTCAACTGCGTTTTTATTCGGTTAAACAAGATGTAATATTGAAAATAATACAATTTGAATTTTCGTGAATGAACCTTCGCAATCTACTCTCGTTCTCATGCTTTTACTGTACTACTCCGTGTTCTACTCGCGAAATGGCCTGCTGTGCATGATCGAGAATGAAACCGCGTTATTTAATAATTATTCACATGTATTTTACGAGGATTTCTCGCGACTAATTAATGTTTGATTATTATTCGATTATTACAAAATTTCTCGTAATTAACGTTCTACGTTAAAATACAATGTATTCGCGGGTACGATAATCTAACGGTACTTTACTTGTCGGTAATGAGTTGATTCGGTTTTGTCCAAGGGCGGATTGACTCTCGAGTGTTTCAGTTCGATCGAACCGTACAACAAACTAGAGGGGAAAATAGTTTGGAAAGAAGCGAACAAATACTTCAGTTCGAGCAAATCGTACAGCAAATGCCCGCATGGGATAAAGATAAGAGTAAAATAACTCAGTTTGATCAAACCGTACATTAATCCACAGAAAGAGATTGTGAATGCTTCAGTTTGATCAAACCGTACAGCGATCACAAACGAATGATGGTTCCGATGAATGTTTCAGTTCGATCGGACCGTACAACTTTCACCGTAGGCGAGAGACTAAGACAAAGCGTGGGTGAGTATATGAGCAATACTTCAGTTTGATCAATCTGTGCAGTAAGACTCCCAGTACTATTCCCTTGGATAGCCATCGAAGAACTGATTATCTGTGGCCGATGCGGCGACTTTTATACTGTTGAATGGGTGGGCGGTTACCTACCGCATCGATCCCCACTTAGGTGTGGAACGAGTGAGTAAGACGCCCAGGCCCATGTGACGGCCCTGCTATTGGTGGATCCCTGCGAAGAATCCCGCCTATGCGGCATTCATATCCAACAGCAATTTGCCGCATATTATCTTTCCTTTTCTATTTTTTTTCTCTATTATAATTTTATCATGCCGTTTTATCCTTAATTGGTAAACATCTACATTCATTTATCTTATTTTAATTTATTCTACATGTCTTAATACTTTCTATTTTATTTTTCGGCTTTTATCTGCTTCTTTCATATGAATTTATAAGTGCGCATCCTTTCTGCGCACCTTCTCTCTTTAGCACATTTGCGTATGCATGCTGACTAAAGTCCCGCTGAGTACCTTCCAGTTTCGAATACTTGGGTTAGTACCGTTCAGGCGGCGCTAGTTTCGCTGAGGCGAGAATTTCATGTAAACCCGCCTTAACGACTTTTTTTTTTTTTTTTTTTTTTTTTTTTTTTTTTTTTTTTTTTTCATTAAAAATGGTGGCCGTTCCGTGTGACAGTTCGACACAAGCATTGCATATTATGTTCACTATTCACATGATGAATTATTATCGAAATTTTGTGACGACCTAGGTCGCACACGAACAGTATAATCCCCATGGCTAGTTGGTGCCCGTGAAATAATGCACGGGTGCAGACAACGCTACTGGGGAACACTTTATTCCACTTATTCCATTTTATATTTATTAAGGGAAAAAAAAAAAATATACGAGCCGGGATCGAACTCGCGCCCGTAGGAATCCGAACGACCGCCCGACCGGGTGGGGGAACCAGAGAGTCCTACCACCACACCAGTACCGAGAATCTCCCACTGTACGCCGCAAGGCAGTGGGAGATGCGCTGTCCGCTTTTGCGCAACGAACACCGCGGAGTGGGAGAGGCCCGCCGCGGCTACATAAGCCACCGCACGAGCTCGTAGAGTACAGTCTACGTCGAGCGCTCAGTACGAGCAACACCAGTCCAGTGACCAGTCTCCAGAAGAAAGCAACGTGGGAAAATAGTTCTTTTCAGAGCTCTAAAACCAATAGCTCTTTTGAGAGCTGAATTTCATCGCTTACGCCGAATAGCTCTTCTCAGAGCTCAAAACCAACAGTTCTTTTAAGAACTATAGTTTCATCGATTTCACAGTGAGGACGCCGTATTCTCACGTGATCCCGTACCTTTCCGTATCCGCCACGTGTTCGCTGACCGCAGTAGACGGCAGCACGTGTACCCGTACGACTCTGACAGCTGGCACTAAGCTGAGGAGACGATCCTGCTTCCTACCGAGATACCTTTCGCTCGCAGTAGGCGAAGGTATCCTTCCGTCCTTATCCAGGGTGCCGACAGCTGGCACTAAGCTGAAGCACTTTTGCCCGTCCTAGTATTCCTGCCCGTGGCGCCGACAGCTGGCTCTAAGCTGAGGTGTCCTTGATCTCTCTCCTGCGAACCGTATCGTCGAAGCATTGTACGCGTATCGGGATACTGAAGCATTATTGTACTAGTTTTAAGAGGCATTTCGTGTCAAAGAACCAGCTACGAATCGAGAAAACATTGTACGACGAAGAAACAACGTAATAATTGTACGGCCCGGGATTGCAATTTTGTGTAAGAGCATAAATAAAAGTATTCTGCCCAAAATATACTGGTAGAATTCGAAACGAATCCAGTAAATTTGTCAACGTTTCTTTCACCCTCACCCCGTCACGAACCCTGGAAGTCGGCTGAGTCTAACGGCATTATCACCGAGGGTATCTGTCATCCGACAGTCGGACGGAAGAACGTTACAATTTGATTTAAAACGGGATATTGAGTGTATTAAATGGTTTACCAATGAATTGAATGAATTAGCAATAAAAGTAAATCAAATATTCCTTCAAACTAAAAAACCTATGAGAGCACTAACAATTCAACAAAAGCATAATCATAATAATGGAAGATTGTTTCATATATGTGAAAAGGTATTCATTGAAGTTGATAAAAAACATCGTAATCATTGTCATCTGACTGGAAAGTATATCGTGGTGCAGCACATGAAAATTGCAATTTGAATTATCAACTTCCGCATTATATTCCCATCGTATTTCACAACTTATCTGGTTAAGATTCACACTTCTTGATTGAATCAATAGGTAAAGATTTTGAGGGAGAATTATTTTTGTTACCGATAAATAAGGAAAAATATATTTCATTTAGTAGAAATGTAAAAGATACGAAAATACCACTACGATTCAGCGACTCATACAGATTCATAGCAAGTAGCATTGATGAATTATCATCAAATATAAATGACGATGATAAAATTGTAAATCGCAAGTGTTATAAATCTAATGACCAATATAAATTAGTTACAAGAAGAGGTATTTTCCGTTATGAATACATTGACAGTTGGATGAAACTTGATGAGAAAAAATGGCCAACGATAGATGAATTCTTCTCAAAATTAAATAATTTAATTGTGGAATGACAGATGAGAATTATGAACATACGAAAACGATTTGGAATAAATTTGAGATTAGAACATTGGGAGAGTATTCTGATCTTTATCTTAAGACTGATGTATTACTTTGAGCGGATATTTGTGGAAATTTCAGACATAGTTGCTGCTTATCATACAATTTAGATGTATTACATCATTACACAGCATTAGGTTTAGCTTTTGATGCAATGCTCAAATACACCAATATAAAATGAGAACTCTCAACAGATCCAGAAATGTCACTATTCATTGGAAAAGGCATAAGAGGTGGCGTAGCTCAATGTTCAAATCGCTATGCCAAAGCGAATAATAAATACGTGGGTGATGGATTTAATCCAAATGAAGAACAATCATATCTCATGTATTTTGACGTCAACAATTTTATGGTGCAGCTATGAGTGATTATTTACCTTTTGGTGGATTGCAATGGATTGAAGATGCATTCACTAATGAAAATGATATAATTGATATTTCTGAAGATTCATCATTCGCATATTGTTCAGTAATCACGAAATTACTCAATTAATTCGAAGAGCAAATAATAGAGGTCAGCATTATCCAGACTCCAGCAGTTGTCAGGACTGCATTTAGTTGGTATTGTTGACCTCATTACTCAAGATGACCGCACCATTTTTTTGGCGCTTTTGATCAATTTGGGATAGTGTGTCATGCAGAGATGCCATTTGTCGGCCGCAGAGACAGATACTCAAACAAGCGTACCGTCGTCTGTGTGAGCTCGGCTGTTCGGCTGAGAGAAAGTAATAGAGATACTATTCTCTCTTTCTCTCTCAAACTGCTGTGACGTCATGCTCGGGCCGTTGAGAGAACATGGAAGATAGTGGGGATATACTTACACATGCGTGCGCGTCGTATGTGTGAGTAGCTAGAGATCAACGACGGAAAAATAGATAACTTTCTCACTAATGATATAGATCTCTGGTGCCATGGTCAAGAAGAATATAATGCTCTCTCTCTCTCTCTCTCTTGACTCGACCGTTCATGTGTGCGCACGTTCTTCGTATCGTTATTCATGAATTCATTTCAATTATTATTTAATTAAGTCGATTGAACTCATGTGAAGTGCGACAAGTATTTTTTGTCGACTCAGCATTAATATATTGTGACTCAATTGAGAAAAACAAATTAAATCAAATCAGAATCATTGATTCTCATTAAAAACTTTAGTATAACGTATATTCACCACGTGGTGCAGCCATTTCTTTTCAAGTGCACGTGGTGAAAAATTATATTCGAACTTTTCTTTATTTCTATATTTGTTCACTCAATACATTCAGTATTTTTTTTGATTCACTCAACATATAATACAATCTGTGTCTACTCATCATTATTAATTCAAGTTGATTTTGTTCAATAATTTAATTTAATACTAAAATTCTTTCTTTCGATCATTGAACAGTTCATTGATCATTATTTGCATTTATTTTATATGTACTTTCATATCGTACTTCGAACCACATTGTGATACAATTTATCTTGACTGAAGTTTATAACTTAAACAATAATCAATCACATACACAAAAAAGTGTATAAAAGAAAAAAGTTTGCGATTTTGAATTGAAATAAATTGTGCATCAAGTCTAATTATTTGATTACCTCTAATGATTAATAATACCAGATTGTTTCTTTATATATCAGTTTTTTTTTTTTGACTGTAAATCTATCATTATAAATTATTATCGTTCACTCAACAGATATATATTTGAAGTTGACTTGATATACCTTGAAGAGCTTCATAACAGGCATAGTGATATACCCTCATGTCCACAACTCTTCGTAACACCCACAGGGAAAAGTTCGAAGCTGATGACAACTCTTCTAACCAAAGAAAAGTATGTAATTCATTATAAAAATCTGAAACAATGTTTAAGTTTGGGTATGAAGATTCATAAGATACATAGAATCCTCAAGTTCGAACAATCACCTTGGTTGGAACCATATAATGATCTGAATACTGATTTAAGAAAAAAAGGCGAAAAATGAATTCCAGAAAGGATTTTTCAAATTAATGATTCATTCGGTATATGGTAAAACTATGGAAAATGATCAAAAGCGCAGGGGAGTAAAATCGATAACAAAGTAAAATGGAAGGTATGGTGCACGAGCAATTATTGTGAAACCATATTTTCATAGCTGCAACATCTCCGATGAATATATGGTTATCATTGAGTTGAATCGTGTTAAAGTCAAATTTACTGAACTGATATTCGTTTCATATTCTATTTTAGATATATCAAAGATATTTATGTACGATTTTCATTATGAGAATATTAAGAAAATGTTAACACAGCAACAATCTGAATTGATGTATACAGATACTGATAGTTTCATTTATCATTTAATTACACCCGATGTGTATGAAATCATTGAACCTGATATTCATAAGTTTGATACCAGTGATTATTCACAAAATGATATTTATGGTATGCCATTGATGAATAAGAAAGTATTAGGTCAAATGTTTAATTCTCAAAGATGAGAATAACGGAAACATTGTGACTGAGTTCATAGGTCTACCTGCTAAATTATATTCATATAGAGTATTGGATGATGATCATGATTAGAAAAAGGCAGAAGGTATCAAAGCAGCATCATCGACCAATATTACATTCAATGATTATAAACAATGTCTATTTGAACATCCTAACTTATCTCTTGATCAATATTTGATTAGAAGTAGAAAACATGAAGTTGATACAATAGCGCAAAGGGAAGTAGCTTTAATTGGGGAAGATGATAAAAGAATAATTTCTCACCAAACAGCAGATACTCTCCTATGGGGTTATCATAATTCAATCAATAAAAATAATTGTGATGATAGGATGTAAATAAATTAAATTAATAAATAAGCATGTACATATTTGAAAAATATTTTATTTATTTGAAAATCCCTTATAATAATGAACATTTTTTACAAATCCTTTTCATTTATCCAACTGTTGAGTAAATTATCAAATCCTAACCACTTTACATAACATTTATTTCCCTGTTTTCGTGACACTTTTTCTATCAGATAAACGTCAGGATATTTTACTTTGCTAAGCTCTTCTTCATGAAAGGAACCCATAATCGCTTCATAACGTTTATTCGATTAGTTTATATGTTGGTGGAGAAATATTTTTCACTTTATCGATAGTGAATATTTCTGTTGTCCAATTCGGTGTATATCCATCTTCAAATATATGTTGTGATGTGGTGGCTTACCACCTATCATTTATGATCTAATTCTTTATTTGCAACTTATTCTCGTTGCGGTGTGAAATAAAATAAATACGTCAAATTAACATAAGAGTGAGAATGATTATAATATGTGATGGCGCTTGATTTTCGCCCCTGAAAAATTAGCCACCGTTATCGATGTCCTTTGATGAAAGGGATGCCAGCCCGATTGTCTGAAATGGCTTGAAGATTATCGGGGAATTCTTCTATAAAATAGACAAATAATAACGTTCAGCAATTTAAATGTTGAAAAATGATAAAAGTAAATTTATTTAATGATAATGAAAATCATCAAAGAATAATGAAAATAATGTCTTTCTTCAAAAACAATTGAAATAATAAAATGATGATAATGTTCTTAATTTCGGCCGTGAATATTGACGGGTCTACGGCAGTGCGACAATAATTTTCCTACACAGCCAATGTTCAATTCATTCATACGTTCCACTCAGTATATTCTTCATAATATTTACTTCTCGTTTTAATCTTCAATAATTTACTCCCACTTTTATATACCATCCAAACATTTTAATGATCCTACTTGACTTTCTCACTCTCGATATGATTTTTCGTCTACTCTTTCCACTTGATATAACTATTCATACATTCACTCAATTCACAATTCTTATACTTCATCATTTTAAACATTTTTATTATTGACGCGACAATTCTTTTTTCGGACATTCGTTTCACCCACACTCCATTATATTCACTCTACAACAGCAGCTTGATTTTGTTATTCTTATTTATCTTATTTTATATTATTCACTGCAGCTCATTTCCTCGGTATTATTAACATTTTATTTACAATGTGAACGATGCATATTACGACTTGAATCAGCATTGTTGAGCGGCAGAAATATTCCGAACAATGGCCACTCGCCACGTGTTACTTTGCCCGGGATCGGCTCAACCATGTCTTGAGTGAATGAAAAATACGTCTTATTATGAACTTCGATGCGAATGCGATCTACGCATGACTTTTTAGCAGACCACAGATCATCCTTCAGTAGCTTCATCTTGACCGTATTATTTAACCGCCATTATCCGTAATAGTTATTTCCCGTACACGCTTCTCCATACCACATGCTCACTCGTCGTCCATCTTGGGCTTATTTTTTATTCACTCAACTCATTTATTTCACAACAATTAATTGCTTTTCACAGCAGCTTATTCTTTTTACGATATTTACAGTGATGTTGTTTGATTACTAAATCCAGACTTGTGTTTCCCTCAGCTTCAGCATTGTTGAGTTGAAGTCGGCGATACAATTAATGGTGGCGACTCGCCGCGTGTAGAAAACATGACCCATCAATTTTTTAGGGCGTCTTCCTGGTATTATTCCCCCTCGACCACCTTCACTGCACCCGTCCAACACACTCTCCTTCGTACACGCCTTGTTCAACCGACCTTCATATTGGTAGTTTCTCTCTCCACACACGTCTGGTTTACTCGACGCTCGTCTTGGTACTATCAAATTGGTAGTCATTCATTTTCCGTTCCGAATTTTTCACGTGTCTCACTGCTTCTCCATAGTCTTGCTTGGTGTCGTTCGCCCATCTTCGTGTTGGCTCGTGTTGCCGCTGCCTCGGCTCCCACCGCTCGTACTTGCACTCATACCGTACATATTCTATTCACTCTAATTTATACAATACGTTCATACTAGTAATTTTCCATCCATAAAATCCGAATTATTTTTCATTTCATCCGTAGTCCCGTATTAATCTCAATTTCTTCGATGTGTGGCGAGCCACAACATTACAAGGTGTATACATATCCCTTCTTTTTCCCAATGCAGTCAGTATAATATGGGTGGGGAGAACATAAGGGAGGGATAGCGTAACGCTTTCAACTGTTCGTTACTATTTCACTCGATTTTAGTCCCCATACTTCTTTCATACCCCGGGCGTTATACCGTTTCTTAAGGAGTAAACTCCAAAAATGACAAATAAAAAACTGTTTGAAGAGCTTCTGAGAAGCAGGAGGAACCGAAGTTCTCGTCAATTCTAGGTAAAATCAAGAAGTATGGAGGAGGAACCAATTTTGTTGCTGAATAATTGTAACGTTCTTCCGTCCGACTGTCGGATGACAGATACCCTTGGTGATTATGCCACTCAGACTCAGCCGACTTCCAGGGTTTGTGACGGGGTGAGGGTGAAAGGAACGTCAACGAATTTACTGGTTTCGTTTCGAATTTCACCAGCGGATGGAGGCAAAATACTTTTATTTACTCTCTTTCACAATGGCAATCCCGTAGCGTACAATATTTCTTTTCGATGATACTAATTTCTTCACGCTGGTGAATTTTCTTACGCAATTTCTTTATACGCGATACAATGAGTTTGGACCCCGATACGCGTACAATAGTTTGATACGAGGGGTACGCAAGGAGGGGCAGTGGTGCTGCAATTTAGGGCCAACCAACAGCACCTGGAGTCAGGATATCGAATGATATCTCCGTTGGTTTGCCGACGGGCGATACCAAAAGGAAGGAGAGCGTGTCGCCTGCGCTCCACAACTCGAGAACGATTCCGCAGTTTAGGGCCAACCGACAGAATCGCACGGGGTACACGCGTCGCGGCTTACGGGGTCCTGGGTTCGATCCCAGTCCGGACCTTTTTTTCTTTTTTTTTTTTTTTCCTTTAAAGAGATATTATGTGACCTAAGTCGTCACATAATATCAGTTTATGTGATATATCACCGAAGTGTATTAACCAGTTTTGAGTGGGACTTGATAATTGTGTTGAATACTATGATAATAATTATAGTTGTAACTACGGTAGTTATAACAGTTATGGTGAGGATAAAAATTATAACTTTGAACAAGATAAAGTGAAATTAGGTAATACCAGTGAAATTAGGTAATACCAGTTGTAATGAGGTGGCTAGGCCACTCATTACTTTCATTTGCGCCCAGGCATATTCAACTATTCGTATAGAGAAAGATGTGTGGAAGGGAGTATATGTGTCCGGAATAAGTGCAAAAGTGATGACCAACTTCGTCTTCACGTCCAAGCCGTACCTGCTACCGTCAATCAAAGGAGAGCTCGGGAATCGTCTATTGTCACAAAAGTAAAGTAACTCTGGAGAATGACGATATTGAGAGCCACGGGAGGCTCGAGGGAGAGAGAGACTAACACATTGACAGGCGAGTATTGTCCGGAATTCAGTCAAAATAATATTTCAATTGACTGAAAAGTGGGGCAATGGAATTCGTAGACAATGGAGAGGGACTTCGAGGCTGAAAACGACACTGCGGAAAATTTGTACTTACTTTCGACTTCACCGTTCAATCAGCACGTGTGTCAGGTGTGCGTTTTTGTGTGCCACGGCAAGATCGCAACAGAAGGATGAAGTCGATAGAAATGGGAAGGTCGTCGGACTGATTCGGCTGATTTAGTGAGTTTAGGTTAAACAGCCAGTGGACAATCAATAGGATGGGCACCCTAGCAGACAACTTCGGAAGTTTCAACCAGTAACAGAGCACGTTTCCATACGCGGAGTCGGCAAGTCAAGTGTGTAGTGTGTGAGCATGTAAAGTATGGGTTATGAATGCAATTATGTTTTGAGTGAAATAGTATGAAGTCAAAATCGAGTCTTGTAGACTCATCCGGTGAACGTCACGCGTAAAGAGACGGAAGTAGAGTCATGAGTAAATTAAATACAGTTAAATAGAGAGGAAATAGAAAAAAGAGAGTAAATTATATAAAGTCAGTAGAGTCAAGAGAAAATATTGTATCCGAATATATCGGTTTGACCCTCAGAAAAGGTCAAACCAATATCAAAATTATTGTAAACATTTTTATTATATTATATTTTTCCATTTAAAATCATTTCGGTCAATCGATAAATATTTAAAGTCATTTTCATATCAAATAAATTACTTGCAGTCAAAATTATTCATATTGAAATTATTTGAGCATGCAATATTATTTTCAGATCCTCGAGAATTTCCCCAGGATTCTTTAAGGTTAGTGTAACTGGGGTGGCATCCCTTGTAAAATAGTAAGTTGACGGTAACCCCGGAATAAGGAGTTGAATTTCCGGATCCTAACCTATTTGAGGAAAGGCGACCGTCACGCTGTAAGGTTTATGCGCCATGTATATGAAGACTCGTGTGGTAGATGCGTCTACGAGCCTTCGGCTCGTAGCGACATCTAACTCACTCGTCTTCATAAGAATGCCCCATAAACCTTACGCTCATGTCGCAACAACCCGACTGTCCTATTATTTGCTACTTATTGAATAAGTCTTATTCCACTTGTAGCATAAATTACTATTGTCTCATGTAATTCACAGTAATTTTATCATTTCCTGTCGCATTTTTTGTTCGTTATTTTTATTTAATATCATCTTGATTTATTTTATTTTCCCTTTAATTGTCAGAAACTTGTGGTGAAACGTATTGGAGGTAAAACATGTGAAAACATATCGGGAATGCTTTAAATTCAACTTTATCCAACAACCTAGCATATAGAATGTCTTGGACTGGGGCGAAACGTACAATTATGATGAAATATATGAAACACATGGAAATTTTAAGAGGTTAATTGTGGTTCCAATTATTCTCATTTCAGATTATGCTTGTGTATTTTTGTTTCATATTTTTATTGCATGGAAATCTAATTTGATACTGAATATTTGAGAAATAAAAATAAATTCCGTAAAAAACTAAATAGTAATATTTTTACTTTTTTCTCTTCATTTCTCTTCAATATTTTTTTTTTTTTGCAATCTCTATAAGTACTGGTGATAATTGATTTCACTTATTTCTCAAATTTCAATCTTTAATATTTTTCAGATTGTATCAAGGACAAGGTAAGTTCAGGAACGGAAAATTTAATTAAAACTGTCATGAAAAATTAGCTCCAGCATGCTGGTAATCGTCTTTGACCAAAAAATGATATTATTTCCTTTCAAAAATAATTTCTTTTTTTAAACTAAATCAATATATTGTTCTTAATGTCTGTTATTATTTTAAAATATTATTTTTTGATAAACAATGAATTCTTAAAGAGTTCTTAACAATTGATTGAAATTATTAAGAATAAATTCCAAATATCAACATATAGATGATAACATTATGTTATCTGAAAGTAGAAGTTTTTCGGAAGTTTGAAAAATGTTATTTTTGAGCTATTTTTCCTGAGAAGTTTTGAAAATAGCAGTAACCGGCGCATAAGAGATCTTTCTGATAACTTCATGACCTCTAACAGATACTCATTATGGATGGCCAGATTCAGATCATGTAAACTTTAAGACCTCTAAAAGAGATCTTTATGCGGAGTGAGAATGGAGAAGTTTGAGGGAGATACCAATGACAGGATACATGCGTGTATTAAAGTATTCTCTCTATGACTTTCATCGCTTCAGGTTTTATTCTATCCTCACTCCGATGATAACCCCCCCCCCCCCCCCCCCCCCCCTCCCTCCCCAATGTGATTATTCATGGGACTATTTTTGTTACCATAACATGAAAATCATTCGAATTCTTGACAAACAAGAAATAACACTTACAATATAATGTTTAACACTCGAGCATCTTCTTTTCTTGCACAGGGTGGTTCATTGATCTCCATAAACACATACACTACTTGGCTGTTTTGTCCTGAAAGTATGATTTCTATGTAAAAATGACATATTAAACAAATAAATTCGAAAGAATTTTCCCGATATTTCAAGATCAATGAAGAATCATCCTATTTTTTAATCATAAACAATTAATCAGATATAGATGCTTGAAATGAAAAAAATTTTGAAACTCAAAATAATTACAAGTTTATGAATTGAACGTGAACATAAATATAAATTGACAAAATATGATCCAATTCATACTCCAATAAAAAATGTAGAAACATCGAAAGTGGTCTAGGCTTTTGATTGCCAAATCGGCGGAAATTTCCTTTGTATTAATACATAAAAATGCTCTGAGTATGTATATGAAAATAAAGGATGAGTGCCTTACATATCGAAATCGGGTTTCAACAAACCTAGTTAATTTGTTGATTTTTTTTTTTTTTTTCGCAGGCGTCATTTTGAATGATGATAACGCCATGTTTTCACGAAATATCAATCATGTGGAAGAGAAAAGAAGCAGGCTTTTAGTCCAGAACAAATATAATTGATGGTGAACGATGAGAAATCAAGCGGATGCAGAGTATTGTGATAACTAATTGAGATCTGAGAATTCAGTGAGAGAAAATAAGGCTGGGAATTCAGGGGAAAGGCGTAAATATGAAAATTATGGACAGTCCGGTTGCTGAATCTATGAAAGCTACTCGTGCCCGAGATAATACTAATAATGCGTCTGGTTGCAAGGAACTACGACAAAAACCATTCCAAACATTGAAAAAAAGTTTAGGAATACTTTGGAGACATCATAGGGGAAATGTTTCCATCACTGAATACGACCCATGCTATAAGGTTGCCTACCTTGGCAATGTACTCACAGGATGGGCCAATGGTGAGTCGAAGCAATGATTTAAATTTGCACAGCATGATTGAAACCTTAGTTTCAATGAACTTCAGACACAATGTATATAAGGGTGGTCCTTATTTGGGCTTTTTTTGAATTTTTTTTGCCGATGGTCCTAAATCGGTTTAAAATATGGGAAAAAAAATTGGAGTCAAATTTTAGCTCTTAATATCAATATTAACTTGGCCCCCACAGCCGTCAAATTTGTAAATGTAAATAACATGGGAAAAAACCTTTTGTGTATTTCAAATATTGTAACTCATCAACGGAACATCTTCTTGGTGAGATCAAAACATATTTTTATAGGAAATTTAACGTTCTACAAAAAAGAAGTATTATAATTTTAAAGTTCATTTATTGGTTCAAAAGTAATCCGAGGTCGAAGTTGAAGTCATCGTCAATTTCATGGATTTCTTCATTTTCACCATGATGTAAATTTCACATATATAATGATTTAAAAATGAAAAACATATTATAAATTATGACCTAAATTATTTTGTTTTTTAGAGAGTCTCCAGGACGTAGCGGTCACCCTAATAAGATAATGAGTAAAAGTTCAATTGATTGAACAAATACTAATATTATCATGTTTTTATATTGAGCATAGATCTTTACGTAAAGTGGTTGCATTAGTTTTTTTTTACCGTGTCAGGAAACAGTTGTCTATATTCTCAACTGTTTGCAATACATATTGCAATTGTTTTTCATCCTTAATATAATTCAACACTCCTTTCAGCACAGTCATTTACAACTGATAAATCCTTAACCAACCAGAAAGCGATCATGTAGCTTTCGTTCTCAGCCCATTTAGATGCATGAATTCGCAAAAATTTTGTTTGTAACTCAAATCTTTCAAAAAATTTGATCGATTCTGCAATTACAAAAAATCTGTATAGGTTATGACGCACTTTCAATTTTAATGAAAAATTGTTAGAGTCAAAGCTAATAGAAATGACAGTACAGATAATATCTAGTATATAGTGTTTATTTAATTCGAATCAATACTTAATCAATATTTTCAGAAAGTAAAATCAAAAAATTTTGAGGAATATGCCCGAAATATCTCACAATCCTTCAAAATTCAGAAAATACTTGAAGCATACTGAAAGAAAAAATAATGTTGATCATAAATTGATATATGTTTTTCATTTTTAAATCATTATATAATGGTGAAAATGAAGAAATTCATTAAATTGACGATAACTTCAACTTTGACCTCGAATAACTTTTAAACCAGTAAAGTAACTTGGAAACGATAAGACTCCTTTTTTATGGAGCGTTGAATTTCCCACAAAATATGTTTTGATCTCACCAAGAAGTTGTTCCGTTAATGAGTTACAATATTTGAAAGACGCAAAAGATTTTTTCCCATGTTATTTTTATCTGAAATTTTGACGGCTGTGGAAGCCGGGTCAAATATTGATATTTGGAACTGAAATTTGATTGTAATTTTTTTTTTTTTCTATATTAGGAATCGATTCAAGACCGTCAAAGAAAATTCGAAAAAAGCCCAAATAAAGACCACCCTAATATATATGGGGCATTCCACGCCATTTCGACGACGTTTTGACGCGACCTTCTTCGATTCCGCTTATTTTTCCATATGTTCCAGTTACGTTTTGAAAGTAGCTTGCATGCTAATTTTTAGCCTTTTATTCTAAACCGTTATTGAGTTATCAATTTTTGAAATTTTAGGGTAAAAAATTTTCAATTGATTATAGATTTATGATAAGTATCGATATCCAGAAAAAATTGGTGGTCATTTTTTTCGTTTTCGTATGTAGTATCAGGAAAAAAATACAAAAAAATTATCTGGAGTCATTACCGCTTCGTTATTCACGTTGGAATATTTAAATCGAGATTTTTGAAAAGTTCGACACCTTCGATTTTTTTTTTTTACTTTCCCAAAATTCTACTTCAAATCACGAAATTTTCAAATCACTGTACAAAATGGGATCGCAATTATTTCTATTTTTTATCGAATTTTGAAATTTTTTTTTTCTTATCAAATTATCGATAATATTATTTTTTTAAATTTAAATACTTTCCAAAATTGTCAAAAATAAGTTCAATGAAAATAATCTTACATGACTTGATTGAAAATATTTTACTTAGTTTAATTCTTTTATGCGTGAACTATTTTTTTTGATATTTTTCAACACATAACGATTGCTTTTAATTTTCTTGACTGTGCTATGAAGTGAATACTTTTCTGAGACTGAATATGGCTTTACTCCCATAGTATGATTTGATGAATTTCATGAATTTTTTGTGTTGCTGGTATTGGTTCAGCATTTCTGAAGCGACCGGCCAACTTTTCTTTCATTTCGTTATATTGTTGAACTGCTGAAAACCTGATATTGATGTTTGGTGAATTTTGGGACGACCAGTCGAACAATTGTATTGGTGTCAATTAATATTTGGAAATGAGATGATAACTGTAGACTAGCTCGTGTGGCAATTCTTCGAACTGTTTCACCAATTCCGTCACAAGGTCCTTTGCCATGTGCTGTTAGAAAAAGTTTCATTCACTATTTACGCCATCGTCTTTTTCATAACAGGATAAATTTATCAAATATATGTTCGTAATTTTCATATCATTGAGGTGCGTCATCCGAAAAAAACGAATATGAAAAAAAAAAATGAAATTATCGATAATTTGATGAAAAAAAAATTCGAAATTCGATGAAAAATAGAAATAGTTGCGATCACATCCTGAATAGTGATTTCACAAAAAAGTATTCACTTGATACCACAATTAAAAAAATTGAAAAGTAATCGTTATGTGTTAAAAAATAACAAAAAAAATTCGTTCATGTATAAAATAATTAAACTTTAAGCAAAACACTTTCAACTAAGTCATGTAAGATTATTTCCAATAATTTTTTTTTTGACAATTTTGGAAAGTATTCAAATTAAGAAAAAAATGTTATTGATAATTTGATGAAAAAAAAAAAATTTCGAAATTCACTATAAAATAGAAATAATTGCGATCCCATCCTGAACATTGACTTAAAAATTCCGTAATTTGGAGTAGAATTTCGGGAAATTTTTTCAAAAAAATCGAAGGTGTCGAACTTTTTGAAAATCTTGATTCGAATATTCAAACGTGAATAACTAAGTGATAATGACTTCAAATTATTTTTTCGTATTTTTTTCCTGAAACTACATATGAAAACGAGAAAAATCACTACCGAATTTTTTCGATATCGATACTTATCACAAATCTATAATCGATTGAAAATTTTTTACTCAAAAATTTAAAAAATGAATAGCTTAATAACGATTTGGAATAAAAGGCTGAAAATTAGGATGCAAAATACTTCCAATAAGTACTAGAACATATGAAAAAATTAGCGAAATCGAAGAGGGTCGCGTTAAAACGTCGTTGAAATGGAATGACCCATATGCATTCGTTCAAATTTTTTCTTCAGTTTTTCACAATTTGAACTATTTCAATTTATCCTACTAGTTTTACAGCGAGTATTATTAGTGTGTATATGTTGAGAAATTATCGAATGTTCTGGAACTATTAGTCGGTTCGAGGGTGAATGATTGAAATAAGTAAATCACTAATATTTTTCATTCACAAATTTAAACACTTAATGTTTTGACTGGTATTATTGTTTGTGGCTGAACGTTTACTAGGTCTCCATCATTACATAAAGTGCAAATTTAATGCTAATATTCACAATAATAGATTTAGTGACTGCTCTTGTATTAATTGACATAAGACAGCACTGATAAGAACATCAAAATAGACAGGAATTTACATTATATTGAAGCTAAGGTAAAACCGTTATCAAAACTTTGTAAACAGAATGAAAGCAATAACTGTAAATGAATGCGAAACAGAGTATCTCGAAACATCTAAAAGTACACAATAATTCAAATTAACGTATCTCTTTATGAGTAGACAATTACCGGCTGCACTTATTCCCGTGATTGCTGAACAATATGTCACCAAAGAACTTTTATTTTTGGCTGATGATGAAAAATGATGAAAAAAAGGACAATGTGAAATGATATTATTTTTCCCTAATATTATGGATCTTGTTAGTCGTTTATTGTGAAATCATTCCAGTAGTTTTGTCGTGAATAAATGTGTATAAAAATTCAATGAATATTCGTAAATGATAGTGTATTCAGGAGATCAGAGCACATTGCCCAAATCAGCACTCTTGTTTTTCTTATTTTTAATATAGGAAGAGAATAGATACGCATGTATAATTTTAAATTAATGTATATTGTGTTACGTCGTGGGTGTTGTTGGACGTGGTTTTTAAAAACAGAAATATTATTTTATATTGGTAGAGGATCGTTGCCTGCCACTACTATGTGTAGTTAGAGAGTGAGGATGTTATGAAGTGAATTAGAGATGGTTATATTTTTATTTGAAACACTTATTGATTGATTTATTAATTGAGCACATGAACTGATGGATTACAATATTGTGTAATGAAAACGATCGTCTTTGATGAGATTTGATACACTCAAATTATGATTATTAATTGTAAACTGAGTTCTCGATACGACTATAATTATAATTGAAAACAAATTATGATTGTTCCGAAACCGTTCCTGACTTAAAATTGAATTGACTTTACAAGAACAATGGACACAAAACTCCTGAATTCATTGGATTACTGGACTCCGAGATTCATAAATTATAACTGACGTAAATTATGAATGGCTGTATTCGTGAACTTGATTAGAAAATACTTATAAGTCGCACTTGGTGTTCGTGAACTGATATATCACTTCATGTAGTCGTAGTTATTGTAGCCCAAGTAACTGTCGTATTGATGGTGTGTATCGAGTAACTGATGTTGTCGTAAATGATGGTAGAAGAGAACTATTCGTAATGATGCTGTTGATCGATAACTTAGTCGTATTGAAGATGTAGATCGAGTAACTGATGAGATTCTCTGTGTTTCAGTTTTGTATAGACAAGTTTTTACTCAGCTTTGAATATTTCTGTCAGCAGTTTGAAACGTTATTTTCTATTGGTTGAATTTACGTTAACAATTTAATGATTTGTTGGAAGTGACGAAAGGGTGACTCTTATTGGTCGAACAGTTCAATAGCTAGGTATACCTTACAATTTGCTGATTTTAGTTAACAATGTTTCTTGGAAAAATCATGGAGTCGAATTAATAAAAGTTTTGGTCAAGTTTCAAATTTTATGCGCTGTGTGAAATAAGTATTTTAGTGTGAGAAAGTTATTAGCGGTTCTAATTTCTTCTGTTTCATCGAGAAGCGATTTTACGGGCAGTTCTCATGTGACGTTGGTATTCACACTCAGTTAAAAATAGATAATTCTAAGGTAAGAGCTATTATTACATGTAGTGAATGAAATATTATATTATAAAAAGAATATTCAATACAATTAAATGAATCGATTAATGACTAAAATAAGAACAAGTTTCGAGATGCAAGGTTATTTATTTGAAATGAGCGCGCTGCGACAAAGCGCAGGCGCGTGACGTCAGAAATGAGGGGGAAGGTCACTTGGGACCTAACAATTGATTTATTTTATGGCATGAAATTTATAGAATTTTGCAAAATGACAGCACAGTCTATAGCGCATTTCCATCTTATCGTTTTATTTTGCCTCAATATTATCTTCAGCGAAATTTTTTGTTCACATTTGAAATAAATGAAGCAGAATATTTGAACTGATGGACGAAAAGCGGTGATTTGTTGGATGGAATTGCAATTTATTCTCTCAATTGAACGAAAAACTTGGGAATCTCTAATATTTTTCAGAAAATCTCAAAGTTCCATGGAAAAAGTAGGTTAAAGACGTTCCCGAGAAAAATATTTTCTACGATCATTTTCAAAATTCATTTCTATATTCCTGACAGTATTCTGAACGCAAGTGAAAAATTTTCACCCATTTTGCGGTAATAAAATTAGAAATATCAGCATTCGTAATTTCTATTTGGAAGCATAATAATTTATGCATTTCATACTAATTTATGTAGGTTTCAGTGTGTAATAATTTTAATTTCCTTACAATTTTTTCAAAATTTCGAGAATTGGCAGATAATATTCATATAAATATTTTCTATGCAAAATCAGTGCAAAAAGTGGCATTTATTTTGTTGTAAAAATGTTTAAAGTGAATGACTTATTGTCAACCTCAGACTCTCTCGCATAACCTGCTAATCAGTGGTGTGCGACTTGGCAACGCTGTAACAGTGCGGGCCGTTTAAGGACGTTCATACACTACGACTATAGAGTCAAATTTTGATTGAAATGATTCGAAACTTAAAAAAAGTTGTAAAACATATTAATAATTTTACAATGATTTATAGATTTTTTTTATTTATTCCAAATGTTTCTAAGGCATTTGTTATAAAAAATCAGTAACTATAAGTTAGTAGTTGATTTGACATCATTTTCATTGATTGTCAAATCTGGCAACACCGTCTTTCTCAGTGATCAAGTTTTACAAATTGTTTTTGAGGTTATATCTAACTAGAGGTGATATCTAACAATAAAGATGACTTCACGATTAAAGAATGGCAGATTTGTTAAAAAAAAAATTGGTGATAAAATTAAAAAAGCCTTAGCAAGTATGTCTGATGCCAAAAAACAAAAAGTGCAAAATACAGAAGAATCTGCTCAAGGTGAAATTCCTGATGAGAACGGGATAATTACGTGAAGAATATTAGCAAAAAATTTAAAATGTACCAGCTGCAGAAGTCTTTTGGATTTGGAAAGAATGTATAATTTCAAAAAGAAAGGTCTTCATTCACAATTTTATATAAAATGTGAAACATGTTCTAAGTGTAATTTTGTTGACACTGGATTAAAAAATAATGTAGTCTCTGAAATAAACTCATCCATAATTCTAGGTAAGTTGTTAATAATATATTAAAAGAGCTGAGTAAGAAAATGGAATAATAAACGTAATTATTATTAATAATAAAGTTTATTGTTAGGGTAAGCCCGGGGAGTTCGACCACAGGTAGAGGCCGATCACTACTATTTTTCAATCACTAATATTTTTATTACTAATTGTTGAAAGTGTATATTAATTTGCAATTCAAACCCCCTGAGTGATGCCTAAATATATTTTAAAGAAAAATTAGTGAAAACCAAGTTGGCTAAAATTTTTTCTTCAAAAAGTAGTCGAAGTTCCCGGACTTACCCTATATCAATAAATATACATATTATACATACGGATTCACTTCGTTTATTATTAACGTATTAATTATGTTTCAGGAGCTATACATTCTGGCGTTGGTAATACCGGCTTGAATAAGATTCTAGCTTGTGCAAATTTACCTCAGATAGGCGATCGGCTATATAAAAAATATGAGGATATAATTGGCAAAGCAATTGAATCAGAAGCTAGAGAAAGTTGTAGGCGAGCTGCTTCAGAAGAAAAAAATTTGGTCATCGAAAATTGTACGAAGTTGTGTGATACATTGTAAGCATTTATTTCGATTTTTTAAAAATAATATACTGGAACTAATGCCGATAAACTAATTGTAAATTAAATTTTTACACAATTTCTTTTTTAATTGTGAAATATTATTATATTGTATTGTATTGTAATGAAACTTCATTGAAAAAAATCCAATATAATTTTATTATGTATTATTTTTTATCTCCATTCCAGACCTCCGGAAATTGCTCAAGATATTTATCCTCATTTAGAAGTTCTTAACATTTCTTCAGAGAATAATAATTCTTTATTTGACACGACTTGCGGTGCAATCATTCATATAATAGTATCATTTGATATGGGTTGGACAAAACGTGGTAATGGACGTAGCTATGATAGCTTGAACGGCTATAGTACAATTATTGGTTTTTTATCGGGTAAAATTTTGGATTACGCTACAAAAAATCGAAAATGTAGAAAATGCGATCTAGGACATAGAAAGAAAGACCATGACTGTCGATTGAATTTCTATGGTAGTGCTAAGGCTATGGAGGCTGCTGCAGGGGTTGACCTTGTAAATCATAGCAACATCTTAAAAGAAGCTGGTCTCCAAGTACGTGTAATTATAGGAGATGAAGATAGTTCTATGATTGCTGCAGTACGAGCAGACAATCCAACTCAAAAATTTCATAAATTGTCTGATAAAAACCACTTGACGAAGAATTTTACTAGTGAATTATATAAAATGCGAGATAAATTTAAAGAATTGACAAAAAAAAATGCTATACCTCACATAAAAAAATGCTTTGCGTACGCTGTGTCTCAAAACAAGGGTAATTCTCAATATTTGGCTGTAAATTTGAAACAAATACCTGATCATATTTTCAATAGACATGAAAATTGCGGTAATTGGTGCAACCCTAATAAGAAGCACTGTCTTAATTTATCGGATGAAGCTTTATATGATGAATTGGTAGGCTTATTTAAAAAATATGCATCAAACTCCCATAAATTTTCTATCGCAGCTTCAAGCCAAAGTAATGAAAGCTTTAATAATATTGTTGCCAATAAAGCTCCTGAAAATAAATGTTTAAGCACAAGTGCTGCTTCGGATATTAGAGTAGCTGCAGCTGTTTGTGTTAAGAATGATGGTGAAGGAAGTATTTTAAATATCAAACAAAAATTAGATATTCCTATTGGATCTCGGACATTTAAGTTCGTTCATCGAAGTGATATGAAACGAAAGAAAAGATCAATAGTAAGTCAATTAAAAGCTAAAAAATTGCGAAGAATAGAATTGAAGAAAAAGAGAGAACTGTTGAGAAAAAATACTGAAAAATGTGAGGGTGTTACTTATGAAAGTAATTACGGAATTAATAAATTAAGTAACTATATTGGTAAAAACTGTGATAGTAAGAATAGTAATATAATAGTAGAAAATGAAACCAATGTTGTTTATTTCGACCTTGAAATGACAGGATTTGCAGCCGATGCTCATATTTTACAAATAGCTGCTATTTGCGATATTCAAGTATTTAATATTTATGTACACACCAAGACAAACATAACGACATCAGCAAGCGCTGTTACTCAACTTCACAACAATTATGGAGGAGATCTGTTTCATCGAGACAAGAAAGTTGAAGCTCATAAAATTTCGGATGCATTAGAATCTTTTAGACAATTTTTATATAAATTATCAGATGGTAAAAAAAAATGTTTGTTAGTTGCACATAATGCCCGATTCGATGTTTCCCGACTTTTACGTGCTATAAGTAATGTAAATGCTTCTGGAATTTTAGATTTAATTGCAGGTTTTGCTGACACTTTAACATTATTCCGATCTGTTTTGACTGATAGAAAAGGTCCTGGTAAATTCAAGTTAGAGAGTCTGAGTAAAGATTTTTTGAAAACTTTAGATAATGAACAGCAATCATTCCACGATGCTGCTTATGATGTTTTGATTTTGCAAAATTTGGTGCAAATATTCAATTTAAGAGCTAATTTATTCCATTCTTATAAAAATTGTAACTTTTATTTACAAGAATTATGGAAATCAGATAAAACCAAAGTAAATTTGGGAATGCTGACTGAACTAAAAGATATTCTTTCCTTAAACATGTGCAAAAAATTAGCTTCAAATGATATATCAATTGATAAATTAAAAAAAATATTTGAAGAAGGAGGTAACGAAATTATAGTGCAATTGTTCACAGAAAAATTACATAATAATAAGGCGCGAATTACAAAGAACAAAAATATTATAAAAAAAGTATTAGACTTTTTAAAACATGAAAATTTGCCAAAGATAATAAGTATCGAGCAAAAATAAATTAATCGTAAGAAAACACTAGTCTCTAAGAAATAATAATATATTTATAGCATTGAATGTTTATCCAAAGTTATATTAAAAATAAGTGCCTTTATAAAAGCAGTATAAAAAAATTACCTATTTGATTGAATAAATAAATGTGGTTTATTATTTTTATTTATATTGTATAGTAATTATTTGTAATGAATACCAGTAATCATTTTATGTTTCATAAAGATTTATTGTGTATTTACAGCAACTCATATATAACCTATACTCATAAATCTATTATATTTCTAATCTGCTGCGCTTCTACGGTATTTCAAACTTCCCGCGCAGTACAACGTTGCCAAGTCACCATATCACATTTGTCAGGTGATGAGAAAACTTGAAAACTATGGAATATGACTAACTTTATACGTTATTTATGATAAAATGAGTACCGCTCGTTTTTATTATTTTTAAAGAAAGATATTTATTACATCTTCAATCAATGATTCTCAGTTTTTCAAAACAATCGTAAGTAAAGTACGATTGTTATTTAATAAAATGTTCGCTTGGCTGTCCGTCAGGATAGGGCTCCTATTCAAAATATGCAAATTTTAAAAACTAATATTTAAAAATTTAGTGCCGCAAGGACTATTGGATGAAATTCCTACATATAGAGAACACTTATAAGTATATGTTTTCAAAGTTTCGATTGAATTGTAAGAAAACCGATTTTTGGAGGAACGTCCTTAAGATAGTCAACCTATACAGTAAAACCTACGTGTTTTCATCTATTTTGACTAATTTCTTTTAACAATATTCAAAATAATAATTAATAGTTACTCGATTATTATTAATATTACAATTACAAATATTATTTATCATGATTCAGTTCGTAATTATTTTAATGAAATTTTTTTTAATTGAAAAAACATGAGTTCTACTTGTTGATAATTTCACAGGCTTAGAAAGTATAATAAATGATTAAATTCACTTTTTATATTGAAAATAAATTGAGTATTTATTGACATACAATGATAAGAACGAACGAACAATTATATAAGATGACAAAGAATGCATAACTATCGTAATGTTATCTTACCTCTCTAGAATAATATAAATTAACTTATATGAATTTTAATTGTTTGAACAATATATATCTAACCTCAAGAAATCTACTCTGAAACACCAAATACCACCTTGATCAGACAATACAAGTATGAGACGTTTCCTAGTCGAGCAAAGCAACGCAGTAGGTCAATTCCTGCGTTTATGCGCATGAGAGGTAGGGCAAAAAAGCACACTGCTGGTCAACTAATTCTCATAGCGTGAATGGGTAATTTATATCGGGGAAGCGTATTCGTAGATTGAGAACAACTGGTCTTTGGGAATGTCCTTAAGTCCGGAATTACATATGTTTCACATATCTATTCATTCGAGTCACGAGAGACATTCGTTCTTTTAAAACCAAAAAGAGGAAAAATGTCGAGAACAACGCGTTCGAAGTTTTTTCTTTCACTCGAAATCACGATCAAACTATGTCCAGCTCCGTCTTTTCGTTTGTCAAATCAACAAATGTACGAATTCCAATATGAGCCCTGCTTAGAAAATATTATTGAATCCGATTGAAAAAAATGAATGAGAATTGATGAGGAGTTTGCAACCAGAATTCCTGAATAATACTTATTCATATATTCAATTTCTACTGAATCCAATCGAAATGCTGCCGCCAATTCCGATTGAAGTTACTAATGAATCCAATTTGAGAAACGTACGAGAATTAATGGGGAATTTGCAACCGGAATTCTAAATTATTTCTCATTCATATCATTATACCATAAGACCCGATCAAGTAGTACTATTGAATCCGATTCAAAGAGATCAACTGGAATTGATGAGGTTTCAAAGCGGAAATTTCAGATCATTCCCTATTTATTTCATTTCGATTGAATGTAATTGATGTGTTCCTATAAGCTCCAATTGAGGAACAGTCAAAAATTTTGTTAAAAGAAAACAATGGAAATGAATGAAGATGTCATACATAGATGTGCCACATCGTCTTCTGTTGATTGTGTTTCACATGATTGAGAGTGATTATTAAACCAAGTGTTATTGCGAAAATGTATAAATAGGAAACATAACACCGAATCAAATTTTCTCACATTGAAATCAAGTTCAACTCCTATGCAATGTCAAAATAATGTAATATAAATCATAAACAAATATAGCGAGAATTAGAAAGGAGAGATAATATCTATATGAATCTGTTTGAGAAATAATTAATCAAGGTGGCAGCATTTGCTGGCACCAAGTTTCAGTCGTTAAGTGTTACTGCAATTAAGTATGTCGCATCATTTGTTGCGCCATGCACTTATGCGCATCTCATCAATCACTCAATTGACGCAGATCAGCACAATTTTGGCGCTTGTGATCGGCGCTGCACTCAAGGACGTTCCCAAAGACCAGTCGTTATCAATCTACGAATACGTTTTCCCTATGTAAATTACCCGTTTATACTATAAGAATTAGTTGACCAGCAGTGCGCTCTTTCGCCCCACCTTTCATGCGCATAAACGCAGAAATCGACCTACTGCGTTGCTTCATTTGACTTGGCAACGTCTCATACTTGTATTGTGTCGAACTGATCGAGGTGTAATTTGGTGTTTTAGAATAGATTTCTTGAGGTGAGAAATATATTCTTTGAACATTGAAGATTTATATAAATTAATTAATATTATTCTAGAGAGGTTAGATAACATTACGATTGTTATGCATTCTTTGTCATTTTATGTAATTGTTTGTTCGTTTTCATTACTGTATGTTAATAAATATTTTTGATTTATTATCAATATGAAAAGTGAATTTTATCATTTATTATATTTTCTCAGCCTGTGAATTTATTAACAAGTAGAATTCACGTTTTTTTAACTAAAAAAATCTTCATTGAAATAATAACGAACTGAATTATGATGAATAATATTTGTAATTGCAATAATAATAATAATCGAGTAAATTATAAATATTATTTTAATTTTTGTTAAAAAAATTACTCAGAAGTAGATGAAAACACGTAGGTTTTACTGTATAGGTTGACCATCTTAAACGTCCCGCGCTGTTGTAGCGTTGCCAAGTCGCACACCACTGATCAGCAGTTTCGCGAGAGAGTCTGAGATTGACAATAAGTCATTCACTTTAAACATTTTTTACAACGAAATAAATGCCGCTTGATGCACTCATTTTGTATGGAAAATATTTATATGGATATTATCTGCCAGTTTTCAGAATTTCGAAAAAATTGTAAGAAAATCAAAATTGTTATACACTGAAACCTAAATAAATTAGCCTGAAATGCATAAATTATTATGCGTTCAAATAGAAATTTTGAATACTGATATTTTCAATTTTAGTACCGCAAAATAGGTGGGAATTCTTCATGTGCGTTCAGAATACTGTCAGAAATATAGAAATTGATTTTGAAGATGATCGTAAGAAAAATTTTTTTTTGGGAGTGTCCTCAACTGTATAAATTATGCAGCGACTAATCACAAGTGTCACAAATCAATGGAGTTATGACGGAGAATTATGTCCATCTCCATCAACGCCTATCGACGCTATTCTGGTATTCATTATTTATTACTCTCAATCGAACGAATCGACAAGTACAACGTGCGTACGTGTGATTCTCTTCAACTCAGATAAATTATCAGTTCTCAGTGAAATTCATTTATCGTTTCAGGCTAAATAAACGTGATTCAATTCAATTAAAGCGAACAGTTCATCAAGTGACAATTATATCGAGACAATTAATTCCAATTAATAGAAATTATTGAGTGGTTCAATTCAATTATATTTGTGGCTCTGACCACGTGGCGAAAATCTATTTGTTGTAATGCATTACTATTGTTTAAGTCAATTCACGTTTACATTTTGTATCTGTTCATCATCATTTTGTTTCACAACGATTGTGTAATTCATACACATGTTCAATTCATCATTATTATAACTTGTAGTGAGGTGGCCAGGCCACTCATTACTTTCATTTGCGCCCGAGCATATTTAATTGTTCATATGAAGAAAGATGTGTGGAAGGGAGTATATGTGTCCGGAATGAGTGCAAAAGTGACGATCAACT
Source organism: Microctonus brassicae (assembly GCA_918226075.1). Classification (NCBI taxonomy): domain Eukaryota; kingdom Metazoa; phylum Arthropoda; class Insecta; order Hymenoptera; family Braconidae; genus Microctonus; species Microctonus brassicae. Next base: position 8,025,122 of record OW445489.1, read on the forward strand.
TCACCTTCACATCCAAGCCATATCCGCTACCGTCAATCAAAGGAGAGCTCCGGAATCGCCTATTGCCACAAAAGTAAAGTAACTCTTGAGAATGACCATAATGAGAGCCACGGAAGGCTCGAGGGAGAGAAAGACTAACACATTGGCCAGCGAATATTGTCCGGAATTCAGTCGAAATACTATTCCAATTGACTGAAGAGTACCGTGTATCTTTACGCGAAAGTCCGAGTTTCAAGAGACCACTATCATGAGATCTCATGTATGCACGAAATTTAGCGGAAAAATGATGGGCGGAATTGGATGTTCATGTCCAAATTGAATAATAAAACTAATTTAATTTTTTTCACACGTTCCGTATTACTGAAGATACATTGAGTTGAAGTTAAAAACTCACGATTTTCATGATGAAAAAAATTCAGTCCTGGTCGTCGTCGTCTGTTCGGCGTCCTTATCAAATGTGTGTATGATACTATAAACTTGTCTCTCTCCAATCTATACTGTAGTATCTTTCTCTCACTTCTAAAACTTCCTATCGTTTTGGCTTTTATTATTGCAAGTTTTCAACTGCCTTTTTCTAACACACGTTGTATCTATAAGCTTGTCCTTTTCTGTCATGATAGATTTCATTCTTTCCCTACTTTGGCGGTCAATTTTAACACTAGTCAAAATTAATATCAAGAAACATAAAATGTTATGATTATTATTATTTCTCCATAACTCTAGCGGCCAATTTCAATACCAAGTTGAAAATTTTTGAAGATGATGAGTTACCGACGAAGCACAGTTATAACAATAATAATAATAATGAATATTCATTTTCAACTGTCATGAAAAAAGCTGATTCAATATTTTTATTTCCCGAGTCGAAATTTTGTACCTACATTAGACCTTAAAAGTGGCAGATATTTCCATTTCTTCCACTTTAAGGTATAAATGAGGTATAAACAAACGAATTTCGGACATATACCTAATTTAGACCTCCAAAGTCCTGTTCAGTTAATGCCTTCGTTATACCTTTTAAACCTTACTAATCAATGAAAAAGCATTAATACATATGTGTTCGATCAATATATTAATTATTTATAACTCAATATTAATTATAAATAATTAATATATTGATCAAACATATACATATTAATGTTTTTTCATTGAACAACTGAACAGGACTTTGGAGGTCTAAATTAGGTATATATATGTCCGAAATTCGTTATACCTTATTTATACCTTAAAGTGGAAGAAATGGAAATATCTGCCACTTTTAAGGTCTTAAATAGGTATAAAATTAAATGGCTCAAGTCCTTACTTATATGTTCAATTCCTACAAAACGAGCTATATGCAGGTCTAAAGTAGGAACAAAATTTCGACTCGGGTTAATATAAGTAAAAAATACATGAAATACGATTTAAAGAAACTACAAATCCATATTGTTCATTAAGTGTAAATCAGGAAATATCGATTATCTCAGAAAGTGTCAATTTTAATTGTTGTATTCGTAGTAAAAAAGAAGTGATATCAAAATCGAAAAAACTTTAAAAAAAAAAAAAAAAAAAAGGCGCCAAGTTCTTATATGACAAAAAAATTTAATTGCAAAAATTACTTTGGAAAAAGTTACTTTGAAAAAATTACTTTACAAAAAAATTTGATATCAGTCATTTTTGCCAAGTGCACAATATAAGGTTATAATCTAGTTATATTATCAAAAAATCCCACTTTCAATACGAACGATCTTGGCGTGTCCGAAATAAGCATAACTGATGTATTAATCATACATGAAATTTTAACTAATGTAAAATCTATCAACTAATCGGACGTGCTAAGTACGTTCGTATTGAAAGTGGGATTTTTCGACAATATAACTAGATTATAACTTTATATTGTGCACTTGGCAATAATGACTGATCTCAAATTTTTTTGTAAAGTAATTTTTTCAAAGTAATTTTTGCAATTAAATTTTTTTGTCATATGAGAACTTGGCGCCTTTTTTTTTCAAAAAAGTATTATGAGACGCACATTCATCATTCATTTCAATTAACCAACCCAGATCTACGGCGTTATACTTTACTTGTTTGATAGCATTTTGAACAAAGGTATTCGATTAAATATTATTTGTACCTGTTACGAATTAAATCACTCAACTATTATATTCATCAATATGTGTCAGCACCTCTCAGGTCATACATTATTAGGACTATTTTTCTTGTGATTTTTGAGTGCGTTGTCTACTATACTATTCACTAAAACATTGCATTGTGCGTAGTAATACAATCAAAGTACGAATCGCAGTAACTGATCATCTACGTAAACTTATTGCGAATCGCGCCAAATGTGACGTGACCAAATTGCTTTAGTGTTTAAGGCTATTGGCGCATATTTAATCATGTATGTAATCGCAAAAAAGTACTTTTCTCACTCTCTTGCAAAGTAACGCTCACCATGTATGGACGTGTTTTTATGTTCAATTCACATTGTGTCAAATTCATCACATACGCTAATTGATTCAACAAACATTAAAGATCAGATCAACCAGCTACAGCACCACGACTTATCATAGAGAATTATCAATTAAGTAACGATCATCGAAATAATCAAATTACCGGTCCACATGATTTACGAGCTCGTGAAAAAAGTGTGTGTTCACCAGTGATACAAGTTTTGCATCATCTTTAAATCAAATGAGTTTTTCCTTGTACCAATCAATTGTGCTAATCAATTCAATATCCAGAGACTCAGAAACATTCAACACTTATTAAACAAATCAGTAAACAGTATTATTCAGGTGTGTGTATAAATTATCGATGATACATGATTTATAATTATGTGTGTTGCAATTGTGATTGCCGCAGGTGATATAGTTTGTGTATTTAAAGATGTAATTCTGCAACTTGTATGTATGATTAATATGTGTTGTTACGTCCTTTATTTTTCACTTATTGTGAGCAGTATCTCCCGTAACACTATACTATATTATTAATTTACTATATTTATAAGGTAAATAGGATCGTTGCCCGCCACTGCTACGCGCAGCTAAAGTGCAATTGGTGATGGATCGAATGGATAGAAAATAGGTTTATGGCTTCGTATTGAACGATTGATTCACGACAATATACTATCTACCATTTATTAGTTTATCACTCATTATCGCCTAATTTACAATGATGAAACTCAATTAAGAGTGTCTTTATATTTGTTCTTTATTTCTAGTTGCGATCGACGACGGTTATCGTCTTCACTTTGTTTCACTCACTAACACTATTTCACTTACACTATTATATATGAATTTTGTCGTAATTAATCATTAGAATAATGATTGATTAAAGGGATAGTCTCGTGTCCGATTTTCATAAAATTGATTTTTTTGAAGTGAAATTTCTATAGGCGCGCTGGGAGCAAAAATTCAAGGTCGTGACACACGAGCTATCAGAACGAAAATGTGTAATTTTTGAGATATATAGTTATAGAATCACAGAGTTTTCGTCTCCGTCTTGTTCGGTGTTTCGTAGTCTCCCCACTCTGTTGCCAGCCGCTTGCCACTCATATGCAATTTATGTAGAATATAGCCTATTCATATACTATATGTATAGACTCTATAGAATATAGTCTATTCGTAAACTATGTGTGTACCTATTACAGAGCATAGTCCATATGTTGTAACGGCGCTTGATTTTTGTCCCTGAAAAATCAGCCACCGTTTTCGTTGTCCTTGATGCTGCAAGGGATGCCACCCAAATTGCCTGAAATTGGTTATAGATTATCGGGGAAATCTTTTATACAACAAAATACAATAATACTCGCAGCCAATAATTTTAAAGGAAATGATATTGATTTTTTTTTGATAATATCGAAAAATATTATCCGGATGAAATTATTATAATATGACTTAAAAAATGTTCCTTTTTGAAACTAAATAATGGAACAAATGTTCTCAAATTTTGGCTGTGACGATTGACGGGTCTACGGCAGTGCGAAAATAATTTTCTTTACGAACAATATCTTTATCACTCATACATTTCACTCATCATACTTTTCACACAATTTATCACACTCAATATTCAATCATTCTACATATTATAATCTTCAATGTTTAAGTAATTAAGGGTTTGAGAACTATTTTCATTATTATTTTTATTACCGTAGGGGGGAATCATTCATTCAATTAACTCACTTATTCTTTCCATACTGAATAAACATTTTTAGTATTAATAATACCGGACATTCACTCAATTCATACTGCGTACTTCTCTACACAATATTTAATAATTTTTTAACCGACATTTATTTTTCCGGAGACTCTCTTTCCACAATCTCCAATCACATGTTCTACTGGAATCACGTACAGAGCAGCAGCTTCTTTTCTTCTTTATTTATTTATTTGTTTGATCCGTATTATTAGGTTCATTTATTGATTTTTCTTGGGGTTACAATGCGTCTTACAATCCTCCCACTTCCTTTTTTCCTTACACCTACAACTCACTTAAGCTTATACTCCGCCCATCTTCACCATCACACCTCTCCACCGTTACACCTTCTCCACCGTTGCACATCTCCTCCGATACACCTCTCCGCCGTTACACCTTCTCCTCTGATACACCTCTCCACCGTTGCACATCTCCTCCGTTATATATCTCCTCCGATACACCTTCTCCTCCGATACAACTCTCCACCGTTGCACCTCTCCTCCGATATACCTCTCCTCCGTTACACCTCTCCACCGTTGCACATCTCCTCTGTTACACATCTCCTCCGATACACCTCTTCACCGTTGCACCTCTCCGCCGTTACACCTTTTCCTCCGTTACACCTCTCCACCGTTTCACCTCTACACCCCTTCTTTTACCCTGATGGGCCTGCCTAATAAACGCTGGTCCTACGGGATAATATTTATCTTCCGAAAAATATTTGGGCCCTGCCGGGATTCGAACCCGAGCCGTCCAAGTGGAAAACTTATACTTGAACGACTCGGCTGACCGACCAACTTGATCCGTATTATTATTTCATTCTATTTTTTACCACCATGGACTTGGTATTATTAGGCTCTGGTATCGTTGAATGGCCGCAATGTGATTGACGATAGAGGCTCGCTGCGTGTTGATGCAAAAGTCCGTCTGTTCACCCGAATCGAAAAATTTATATTTATTTTAAGCCTAAACACACTGCTACAAGCATATATAATATTGCTGTCAATATCATAGAATGCATATAGTGCGCCATAATAAAAATGATACTGACTTGAACCTGCTGACACTACATAACGCAGAGTTCGGTATGAGCAGGGTCAAGTCAGTGTCATTATTATAGATGAAATTCAGAGTGTTCAGGGCGATAGCAGGGCCTATTATTCAGGTTGTTCAGAACGTACGCAGGGTCATAATTATGTGATGTGATTTTTGAAATGATTGAATGATGAAATTCATTATTGTTATCATAATTATTATTATATTTTATCAAAACCATACAATAATTTATTTTTTCAATTTTTTTTTGGTTTTTTTTTTTTAAATAACATCTCCTGTTGGATGTTGTATGGTTGATGAAATTGATAAATTTCTCTCTGGTCACGACATTATTCCCTTCCATTTTATGATTGATCCAATCTGAAAATCATTGATTATTGAAATATTTAATGTGTATATATATTAGGGTGGTCCTTATTTTGGTGATGTTCCGATTTTTTTGAGTGCTCCCCCGAAATTGATAGTAGAGGTCAGGAAATTAATTATGCAACAAGAAAAAGTCGAAAAAAAATATAATAACTTGTGCCCCACGCAGGTTGAATTTTTAATGGGATTTAACATAGGTTTTCGGGTTTTTTAGGTTAAACCAAGCGTTGCGCCCCGGATTTTCATCGGTTCAAGGCAAAACTTGGTATCCCTGAATCCAAATATCATGTCAAAAATCGGTTTTGACTAATGACAGCTGTCAAAAAAGCGGTCAATAAATATTAATTTTTTGTTTATTTAAAATTGTAAGTTTTTTTTTTATATTTCAGTATAAATCAACTAAAGTTTCATCATGAAAAGAAGATCAAAGTTTTTTTCGCTAAATGACGACTGTCAATAAAATTATCCATCGAATTTTTAGTTTTTTTTTTTAATTTCTCATTTAAATTCGACTATAATGTCAAAAACAACGTTGGATTTATGAAAACTGTCAATAGAAATTCATTTTTTGACAAATAAATTTTTTAGGGTTTTTGATATTCAATTACAAATATAGTATAATTTCGTCGTAGAAAAATTATATAAGTCATTTTTGCTAAATGACAACTATCAAATTTTTTTCAATATAACAATACTGTTAATTGCATATCAATTATATTTCGATTGAAATTTGAATGCTTTTTTCAATTTCTTTAAAAAGAGATATGAATTTCGAAATATATAACTAAGATTATTATCGTAATTGAGAAATTGAAAAGAAAAAAAAATTTTAAACTCGATGGAAAACTTTATTGACAGCTTAATTAACAGTCGTCATTCAGAGAGAGAAATGTTAATAATTTTCTTATGATGAAACTTTAGTTGATTTGTGTCAAAATGTAAAAAAAAAATATAGAATTTTAAATAATCAAAAAATAAATTTTTATTGACCGATTTTTTGACAGCTGTCATTAGTCAAAACCGATTTTTGACATGATATTTGGATTCAGTAATATCAAAAGCCTAGGGATACCAAGTTTTGCCTTGAACCGATGAAAATCCGGGGCGCAACGCTTGGTTTAACCTAAAAAACCCGGAAACCTATGTTAAATCCCATTAAAAATTCAACCTGCGTGGGGCACAAGTTATTATATTTTTTTTCGACTTTTTCTTGTTGCATAATTAGTTTCCTGACCTCTACTATCAACTTCAAGGGAGCACTCAAAAAAATCGGAACATCACCAAAATAAGGACCACCCTAATATATATAGGGATCGGTTTACAAAAATTTATTGAACAGATAAATTAAAAGAAAATGTAATTGTTTATTAAATAAAACTAAGTAAGCTACAGATGTGTCCGCTCGGCGTTCGGACTTGGCTAACGTCGTCTTCAGAGTTCCGTCAAAAACTGCCTTGCACTGCCCTTCTAGCTACCTATTTATATTCTTCTTAATTACCCTTACTCTCATCGAGAACTTACTAGAACGACAATCAGCATTGTAATTCTCAACATAATTAAATCTACATTAAGTACTTAACTAATTCTTAAACGATATTTAGATGTTTATTGCATCTCATTCTTTCATCATTAGGTCTACGAAACTTATTGATTTTTAATGGCATCCTTATTGCTATTAAGTCCTTAACGTAAAATTGCTAGATTCATTAAGTCCTTAATGAGTCTTATCTTATTACTAATTTATCTTTTTTTCCAAAATATTCTAATATTCTAATATTCACTATTCTAGACTATTCTGGCATACTACATATATGATTTTCAATGTCATATTATATTCAAATTTTTCGACATAAATTATTATATTCACCAAATAATCCTTTGAATAATTTTTTATCGACAATTATAGAATAAGGGGAATAGGTCACTTGGGGCCTAACAGTGTTGTATAGATGATGATTTTGATTAAATGATTTTACTTCGGTGTAATGTGACTTGTGTGAATGTTGTATATTTGTTTGAAGTATTTCTCTGTAAAGGTTGGCTCTATATGTAGAAATTGGTGTTGAAGTTCTCGTTGTTGAAATGATGTGATGATGTTGGCGTGATGAGTTGACGTGGATCTTGCTGAATTTTCAATTGTATAAATTGATTGAAATCTCTGAATTTCCACTGATGTGCTTGCACACAATCTCTAGTTTCTAGATTATATCAATCTTTATGGAAGAACTAAGTTATGTGGAACGAGATTGAAGTAGTATATTTTAGAGGTTGTGACACGATGTTTCTCACTATGATTTCTAGATAATTAATGGCGGCACGTGGCACCACGAGGCGCGCTTCTGAAAGTTTCAAGAATGCACTGAGTGCATTCTAGAGGAAGTGTGAGGTTAGCACCGCTTCATAGGTACTGCCTATGAAGCATGACGTCCTGTAGTGATGTGATTAGGGACTGATGGCGCGGTCAATTTGATTTGAATTAATTTTTTTTTATTCGATCGCATGAAAATGTAACAGTGTGTATATTACTATTCTTGCATGAATAAATTCAATTTATAATTTTGTAATTCATCGAGTCGACCACGTGCATATTATTTCAATACCAAAAATCTTGAGCTACGAACCGTCACCTATTTACATACAGTCCACTAAAATAAATATCCATACTTCATTCCATCTTTAAGTATAATTTTCAATTCAGATCAAATCAAACAACAACAGTACCATTCAGAACTGTTACAGTGTCTGGACTTCAATATTCATCATTTGTTTAAACAAATGACTATTTTCTTCATCCTTTGAACCAAAACCATATGCATGCTCTTCATTTGTTCACTTTGATGATTTTCATCGACCTCATCTTCATCGTTTTCATTCCCATTACAACTTTCCTCAATAGCTGTTGTAGTATTTCGAAATGATGATACAAATAAAATCATTGAATATTCTGTTGTAGAGAGTATATTTCAATTTTTGATGTTTAAACTTTACCGAAATCACACTCTTTTCTTTTTTTAGTTCACTCATCAGAGCTTCAACATAATTAGGTATGTTTTTTAAATGATATAATTTCCGTATCTCCGTGGAGTGATTGTACTTTTTCATATTCAAAAAGTATTCAGGAAAATCTGAAACATTGTGAGATACTAAAGTGATATTTGGGACTTCCGGTTCTGGGCGCGTGCGTGAGAATCATGCTGTGTGTAAAAGGGGTGTTGGGTTGTTTGTTCCGGGTGTTTGGAGATATCGGAGTGTAGTAGAATTTGGGCGAGTGTGTGGAGATGGAGTAGTGGAGTACGCTGCACTAATAGAAAGGTGGAGGTTGATTGGACGTGGTGGAACTGAGGTCAGGTGTACCGGTGGAGCGGAGTTGTTGAGGAAGAAGAGGGCAGGTTGTTGGTAGAAGGGAGAGTCGGAGTATGGTTTCGGAAGTGAGGAATTTGAGGTTGGGGGAAAGATCAGGAGTAGGCGGGAATGGTGGCCAGATTTGAATTTTTGTGTGGAGCAAAGATAGCGGGAATTTTTGAATTAGAGATTAGTATCAGTATAGGTTGTGATGTTGTGACTTGCCACGCATCAAAATATATATCATTAATACGGATTTCTAAGTAATATAAATTGTACAGTGAAATATTGTGAATGTATTATAGACGGATGAGTGCAAGTGTGCGCGGTGGGAGCAGCGGGCACGAGGATGCACGGACGGTGCCGAATAAGAACAATAGAGACGACGCAGCGAGGCACGTGCGTGCACGAGAACAAAGAATCCGAGAGAAGCAAGGCGAATGCCGACAGAGTAAGGTGTGGAAGGACGGCCATGGCGGGCGCCGTAAGAACGAGGCGTAAAAAATTGAAAGATGGACGCCGAAAAAATCTGGTGCGTGCAATGAAGAGTGTGCAGGGCAAGTGTAATAAGGGTGATAGTGGTGGAATAATACCAATAAAAAGTCTCTAATCAACGACGAATTATGTTATTGCCAAGAGAACGAGCGATGCATAATATTGTCCAACGGGAGGATTGGAGTATTTCACAAAATCAATACGTGGTTGAACAGACGGACTTTCGCATCACCACGTGACGAGCCGCTATCGTCACAAACATTGCGGCCATTCAACAACGCCAGAACCTTACTATATCGAGTCCATGGTAGTCAACAACAATACGGATTGATTGAATAAATAATATCAAATAATTAAAGGGGAAAAGAAGCTGCTGCTGTGTCCGTGAATCTAGTGAAAAACGGGAGAAGAGATTGTGGAAAGAGAGTGTCCGGAAAAATAATTGTCGGGTGAATAATTATCAAAAATAATGTAAAAAATTATGCAGTATGGATTGAGTGAATGTCCGGTACTATTAAAATTAAAAATGTTTATTCGGTATGGAAAGTATGAGTGAGTTTATTAAATGAACAATGACCCCTTCGGATATACTATTTCTACGGTAATGATAACAAAATGTGTGTTAAATCGGGTGATAAGTATGATGAGTGAAATGTATGAGTGAAAAAGATATTTGTTGTACAGAATTATATTGTCGCACTGCCGTAGACCCGTTTATCGCCACGGCCAAAAATATAAGAACATTTATTTCAATTAATTATTTTGCAAAGAGAAAAGAAACATTATTGTTGGAGAATGCAGCGAAATAAAATAAATGGATGTTCTTATTTTCAGGTTTTCGATTTATTATAAAAATATAAATGCGATGTTCACAATATTTGATGAGGTTGGTGAGTGCAACATATGTGTGCGAGAATGAAACGATAATGATGAAATATCACTGAGCACGTGGGTTGTGAGGCCACGCGCAGCGTGATCAAATGAAATCAACAGTTTGGATATTATTATGGTAACAGAAATGATTATTAACAGTTCAGCAATGTTGTATTAACACTCGCGAAAGCAAAAAGGTTAATTAGCACAGGCACAAACTGAGAAAACAGAAGAAATAAGCAACTCACTAATTATCTAAGCAGCGTAGCGCAGTTTTTCGTTGAATGCAGTCAGTTAACTGGGGCGATGGTAATTCATGCGTGCAATATTACAAATCAAAAATAATCCCACATTCTCAAACATACTCCCACCATCAATGATGAAATCATTGATTCAATTCTCGCTGGCAGGTTTCGTTGGCAGAATACAAAGTTTAGTGATTGGCCTTGTCAGGGTAGTTGTAGCAGTTTTGATGACCACCACCCTTGTCAGTCCATCTTGCCCTGGGCGTAACTCCATGACTCGTGCGAGCGGCCATTTTGTGGGTGGCAGTCTTTCATCAGTGATTAGAACAAGTGATCCAACTTGTATGTCATGGTATGGGTGATGTCACTTGGAAATAGACTGCAGATGCTGCAAATAGTGCGATGACCATAGCGTCCAAAACGTTTCAACCTTTTTTTGTATCAGTTGCCAGCGTGTCAGTCGTGGAATTTTTGGTACAGCATTGATTGTACTGCCAGTCAGAAAATGCGCAGGAGTCAGTGCAGACACATTAGTAGGATCATCACTCAGAGGTTCCAGAGGTCGAGTATTCAATACAGCTTCAATTTGGCAAAACAGCGTAGACAATTCTTTGAACGTTAGGAGTGTATCTCCCACTGTTCGACACAGATGATATTTTACTGACTTTACAGTAGCCTCCCATTTTCCTCTCATGGGTGGAGCAGCTGGAGGATTGAAATGCCAATTGATTCCATGCGGTGACAGATGAGCAGCCAAATTGTTGTGTTCTTATGTATATTGAACAAACATTCGTTTTAGTTCAGCGTCAGCTCCTTTAAAGTTCGTTCCACAATCTGAATATATTGTAGCAGGCAGACCTCGACGTGATGAGAAACGACGAAACGCAGTCAAAAATGTGTCAGTAGAGCAGCTAGTCACTGCTTCAAGATGTACGGCAGATGTGGCGAAGCAAACAAAAATGCAAAGCCATCCCTTATCGGTTTCTGCACCCCGTCCTTTCCAAGTGCGGATGAAAAATGGTCCAGCGTAATCCACTCCAATAGTCATAAATGCACGTGCAGGTGACACTCGCTCGAGAGGTAGTTGGCCCATCATTTGATGGGCACGGATCCCCCTCTGACGAGCGCACACCCCACAGTGCAAAATATAGCGTTTTACGGAAGCACGACCACCAATAATCCAATAGTTTTGCCTAGTGTAGGCCAGCGTCAATTGCGTACCTCCATGTAATGTTTTCAGATGTGTGTCGGCAATAATGAGCGTAGTTAGACGAAAATCTCGAGGAAGAATTGCTGGGTGTTTGTTCTCTCCATGTAAGGCAGAGAATTTGAGGCGTTCCCCAACTCTGAGGATGTTCTCCCCGTCAATAAAAGCAGTGAGGCGGCAGAAATTGTTATTGGATGGCAATTTGTGTTGCGCCCTCAGCGCTTTTAGTTCAGATGCAAAGTACAGTTGTTGAGTTTCACGAATCCAGAACAGCTTTGCTTTTTGCATGTCAGCAGTTGGTATGCAATTGATTGGTGGTGTTGCCAGTGAATTTTTCAGACGATTAAAAATTCTAAAACAAATTGCAGTTAGTCCAAACAGTTTATAAATGGTATCAACATGTTGAATAATGTCCCAGTGATACTCAAGCTTGTCAGTTGTCGCCAGTAAAGAAATGCCAGGTCGGGTTTCATCTTCATATGATTTGTCGATAGATGCGACTTGAGTAGGCCAAAATGATTCTGGTTTTGTTAGCCAGGCAGGTCCATTCCACTACATTGGATGATTTTGTAGTTGTGCAGCAGAAATGCCTCGAGAGGCACAATCAGCAGGATTGGAGGTGCCAGGTACGTGTCTCCAAGTAGCATTTGGCAGCAATTGTTGAATTATGTTCACTCTGTTACATACAAATTCTTTCCAACGTCCTGGATGCGCCTTCACCCAAGTCAGAGTGACAGTAGAGTCAGTCCACGGATAAATGTGACCAATATCCAGATTAATCAACTTCTGAATATGAGCCACCAGTTTTGTCAGGAGCACAGCAGCTGACAATTCCAGGCGGGGAACAGTCAGTTTTTTCAGCGGAGCCACCTTGGTTTTCGAGCACACGAATGCGGAGTGACAGCCTGTGGACTCAGAAGAGACAGTTAAATAAATTACAGCAGACATCGCCAATTGCGATGCATCAGAGAAGCCGTAATGCTCGATTGTGACAGAGCTCCAGGTGTTGAGCTACCTTGAAACTGAAAACTTGGCCAAGTTTTTTAAATCTTCTCTGATAGCGAGCCAGCGTTCAGTCAGATGCGTAGGTTGTTGGTCATCCCAATGAAGTTTGTGAAGCCAAAGCTCTTGTAGAAGCATTTTGGCTTTGATAACCACTGGCGAGACGAATCCCATTGGATCGAAGAGCTGGGCCACTTCGGAAAGAATTACTCTTTTGGAGACGTTGCCAGTATGAGTTTGCAGCTTTGAAACAAAAGAAAAGGTATCAGTGTTAGATTACCAGTACAAACCGAGTATTTTTGTATCACAGTTGTCAAAACTGATTGTGCAGTCAGTAAATTGCTGTGATGACACTCCTGCTAGCAAATCAGTATGTGATGAGTGCTATTTTGCCAGTGGAAAGCGGCCAGCTTGATAGATACCAATAAGTTGATTGGCAATTTCAGAGAGTTGCTGCACAGTGTCGGCTCCACCAAAGATGTCGTCGACATATCTTCCATGAGTAATTAAGGGTACCGCCAGAGGAAAACGATGACCTTCATCTTCAGCCAGTTGAAGCAGTGCACGAACAGCCAGATGAGGTGCAGCTCTCATACCATATGTCACAGTGGTAAGGCAATATGGTACCTTATTGTTCTGTTCATCGACCCAGAGAATTCTTTGCAAATTCCAATCAGATTGAGCGATGCCAATTTGTCGGTACATCTTGGTGATGTCAGTAGAAAAATTGTGACGATGCAGTCGCAGCCATATCAGTACATCGAAGATATCTAGCAGCAGATTTGGCCCAGCGTGCATAATATCATTGACTGATAACCCAGATGTTGTAGCACAAGAGCCATTAAAAACCACTCTTAATTTTGTTGTGGTTTTCTCAGGCCGTAAAACACCATGATGTGGCAGATAGTATATGGTCGAGTCAGCAGCAGAAATATTTTCAGCTTTCACCATGTGATTTAGTTGTTCATATTCAGTCATAAAATCATTGTAGAGTTGGCAATAAGTTGGATCCAATGACAACTGTTTGATTATGCGAAGAAGTGAATTATGAGCAGCTTTGTATGAACTGCCTAATTGTTCACGTGGAATTTTCAGTAGTAAATGAACAATGTATCTACCAGTGGAGTCTCTTTCGTGTGTCAGAGTGAAATGATTTTCACATTCACGATCTTCAGCTGTTAATTTGTCCATTGAGTCAGATGGCAATTCCTCTTGCACCCAGAATTTGGTAAATCGTTCTTGCAGTGCGGTGGCAGACGTATTTGGTGTAGTTGATGCATGGTGAACAACGATGGCAGATTGAACATATGCAGAGTTGATTGGACCAATAATTAGCCAACCAAAAATTGATAAAATGGCCATTGGTAGTGTATCAGATGGTTTAATGATACCAGGTAATATTATTTCACCATAATTGTCAGCTCCAAGAATGATGTCCACCTCGCGTGGTACCAGATATTGTGGATCAGCCAGTTTTAGTGTTGCCAGATGTGGCCAATTTTGTTTCTTGGCAGAAAACGATGGCAGAATTGTTGTCACCCTCAGCAGTGTATGGGCACTGATGGTGACTGATGAATCATCATGTATGGAGTGCAGTGTGATGTTGACCTTTCCTCTTGTTTGAGTGGCTTTGCCACCCCCAATGCCAAAAATATTGACAGACGAGCGATCACGTTGAATGTGCAGCTGTTTTGGAATTTTCTCAGATATAAATGTTAATTCTGAGCCAGGATCAATTAACATTCTTACAGTAATATTAGCAGCAGGAGCATGCAGAATGGCGACGGCAGTTGCTAGCAGTGTCGAGGCGTTAATATTTTCATCAATGAAATTTGATGAAGTGGCAGGAAATTCAGATAATTTGCAGGCAGCAGTATTGACAACTGTACAGTTTTCCTATGTTGATGTTGATGCAGTTGATGTTGATGGTTCAGATGTAGTGGAGACAGTTGATTGTTGAGCTGGTGTTTTAGCAGCTCTCGGTGGCAGATTCTCCATGTATTTTGAACCATGGAGAAGAGTGTGATGACGTACACCACATACTTTGCACGCCGTAGTGGTTTTGCAGTCACGTGACGAGTGGCGTCCCAGGCAGTTGAAACAGAGTCGGTTTAATATGACTCGTTTCTTTCGTGCATCCACATCTAGATCTCGAAAGCCAGGACAGTTTGTGATATAATGTTTTTCATCGCAGTAATCGCATTCCAGTTTGGGAGTATTGAAAGCGCCAGATGATGAAGTAGCAGGTGCGTTGGCAGTCGCAGCAACATTAGCAGATCTTTGTTGATGTTGACTGCGAGGAGGTGCAGCAGTCGATTTTGCAGTAACCAATACCAGTTGTTCTTTGGCAGTCTCAATAGAACCGCAAGTTCTACCATGTTCCCATAGGAATGCCAGAAAACCTTTAAAGGTTGGATAATCCTTTGCGGAGCCAGTTTCTGTTTCCCAAGCCCTACGGGTTGCTGCATCAAGTCGTTGGACAGATATGGCAACCATTAGATGTTCACCGAGCTTGTCGGTGACCTTGAGTGAAGCCAGAGAATTAACAGTTTCAAGCAATTCATCATCCATGTGAAGAAGCGCAGTTGACGATGATGTAGTAAGAGGTTGCAGTGATAAAATGCGATCAGGATGCGCCTGTATCAGCACACGTTGATTTTCAAATCGTTCACTCAAAAGATCGAGTGCAATCTGCAGTGAATCAGTTTCAATAGCCAAAGTATTCACCAGATGAGCTATTGGACCTTCAATAGAGCCCTTCACATATTGAAATTTCTGAATGGTAGATAGCGTTCTATTTTGCATGATGGTGACATTAAATAGATGCTTAAAACTTGGCCAGTCCCTTACATCTCCAGTGAATGGTTCAATTGTGAGCTCAGGCAATTTGTGAGATGACTCAGCGGTATCAGTAATTGCAGTGGCGGCGGCAGATGAATTTTGTGCAGGTGGTGATGCCCGTTTAGCCATCACATTTTTTCTTAATCGAGAATACAACATTGATTTCTGCAAAAAAACACAATCAGTCCAATAATCATGATTAATATGTTCACGCGGCCATGTTATCTCAAAATAAGCATGCTCTTTCAAAAACGCTTTATGAATCATTTCGATCACGCTTAGATGATCATCAGCGACGGCATTGGAAAACGTGTCATTTGTTTGCTGAAAAATTATCAACATTTTCTCCATTTGTTGCAGGCGTGACATTTGCCAATGCAGTTTCAATGATAATTCAGTTGATAATGCAGTTGGTAGAGCGCTGCGTAGATTTTTTCTTTCAGCAGCACTTGTGGTTGCAGAAGTTTTAGCGGCGGCAGTCGGTTTTGCAGATACCGCTAATTTAGCTGCAGCTGTGTACAGTGTGTTTTCAGTATGTGTAGCGGCAGTGGTGATGACGGGCGAGCTCGTTCTTGTGCATGTTGAAGTAGTGGGGACGCTTAGTAGTAGCTCTGGAGTGGAGCTATTTCGTCCGCTCTCCGCGAAGCCAGCAGCTTGGTCATCGTCCCCTCTCTCCGATGCAGTTGGAGAAGGAGATTGACGCTCAGAAGTAGCAGACGCGCGTGCAGGTCTCTTGTCCGCCATGGTGGGGCAGTGGTGTTGCGCGGAGACAGTAGTATTACACTAGCGCGCACAATAGAAATCGCAATGTTCGCGTCACTATCGTTCTCACTCGCACGCACCGAGTAGTCAGTCAATAATGCGCACGCACTTTGTCCGTGGAAATGCACGTGTGAACCGCCACGAGACGCACAATTACACAATTTTACACACCAACTATCCGGCTCGAAGGACCAAAATTTTGGAGAATGCAGCGAAATAAAATAAATGGATGTTCTTATTTTCAGTTTTTTGATTTATTATAAAAATATAAATGCGATGTTTACAATATTTGATGAGGTTGGCGTGTGCAAGATATGTGTGAGTGTGCGAGAATGAAACGATAATGATGAAATATCACTCAACACGTGGGTTGTAAGGCCACGCGCAGCGTGATCAAATGAAATCAACAGTTTAGATATTATTACGGTGGCAGAAATAATTATTAACAGTTCAGCAATGTTGTATTAACACTCGCGGAAGCAGAAAGGTTAATTAGCGCAGGCACAAACCGAGATAACAGAAGGAATAAGCAATTCACTAATTATCTAAGCAGCGTATCGTGGTTTTTCGTTGAATGCAGTCAGTTAACTGGGGTGATGGTGGGAGAGAACAATGAGTGGTGGTCAACGATGCACACTAGTGATCAAAACTGTATCTTTTGATTGACATAGTGCCAACCTAATTCATGCGTGCAATATCACAAATAAACAAATAAACAAAAATGTTCCCACATTCTCAAACAATTATTATTTTTCAAGTTATATATTATTTTTCATTTCAATTTCATCCGGATAATATTTTTCAATATTAAATAAATTAATATTATTATTTTCTTTAAAATTATTTGATGCGTGTATTATTTTATTTTTGTGTGAGATAGATTTCCCCGATAATCTTTAGCCAATTTCAGGCAATCGGGGTGGCATCCCTTGTATCAAGGACAACGATAACGGTAAGCAACATTTTCCCAGGGACGAAAAAACGAGCGCCGTTACAAGGATTTTGGAAGGTTATTTTCTTTTCACCTTCGTTTTGTTCGTGGCTTAATGTAGGGAGAGGGTGTTGGAAGACGAGGATGGACACAGGAGAAGGAGAGGTGGAGGAACTGGAGGAGTTGGGAAAAAAAGGCAGGGGAGATGAGAAGAGGAGAGGAAGGCCAACGAATGCGAAGTTAAGGTTGCGGGAGAGTCTAGGGGCGATGATGGGAAAGTCGGGAGTTTGGAAAGTTTATGGAGGAAGAGAAGAAGGAAGTTGAGGGAGAAAGGGAGAGTGCAGAAGCGTAGTGCAGGGGGCATGGGGCGAAGGACAGGGAGTGGTGAGGGAGGAGTTGAATTGTTGTTAGCGGAGTTGATGCAGGAAGTAAGGGAAATGGAACAAGAGATGAAGAAGGAGAGGGAGAAGAGAGCAAAATGGGGAAATAAGCTCGAGGAGGAAAGAGCGAGTAGAGTTAGGTTTGAGAGGAGGGTGAAGATGATGGAGGAAAGGGGTGGAAGGGTACAGAAGGAGTTGACGAGATGAGAAGGAGATGCAGTGGCAGCGGGGTTCGGTGGCACCCCCAAATTCGCAGAGTGACGGAATTCATTGAGTTCAGTGGCACGCGAATCCAGCTGCATTTCATTGTTTCTACTATTTCAAAAATTAGGACAATTGATTGGCCTTTTTTAGGCCCGCCTACCGCGCGTTGATGCATCCGCGTAATACTCAATATTTGTTAATTTATTTGAAATCAATGCTACTGGCATTTTTTATTATAATAGCTAAATTTTTCTCGCTGATATTATCCGTTATTGGACAGTTACTATTTCTCATGATAATT
This sequence comes from Microctonus brassicae, assembly GCA_918226075.1. NCBI lineage: Eukaryota > Metazoa > Arthropoda > Insecta > Hymenoptera > Braconidae > Microctonus > Microctonus brassicae. The sequence goes on from OW445489.1 coordinate 8,043,303, forward strand.
TAAATAATATTTTCAGGTGTGCCACACTCACTCACCAACTTAGCATCCTGATTTATCAGCGTCATGCGCAACCTACACATCAACATTTTTTAGTGATGAATGTTTTGATAAGGATTGAAAGAAACTCTATTCAATACCATGGTTGACGTGCGAAAAAGGTTACGCTAGACAAATACAAGAAACGAAAACCCATATATTTCAAGTTATGTCTGTTCTTCATTCATTTACAACTTCAGTGATCATTTGTTCATAATTCACTTTTTAAAATTATCATATCAGTTTTTATAATAATAATGTTAATTAAGAGTATGCAACAATCATAATCATTTGTTTTTTTTAATGTATAATATCACACTTTTCTTGGGCTGGCAACCTGTTCCACTTAAAAGAATCTACAAATATTGTTGACTTGCTACATTTTCGACTTCATCTATGATTCTATTTTTCACTCAACGCAACGTAGCAACTTTGTCGACCAAAAAATGACTTCAATGGGTTCGACTGTAAGCCAAAACTTTGTTCAAATCGTCAATCACATCATTCCAAGTAATAGTTCGATCACTATTTTTTCCTAGATTCTCTGTCTCGATGGTTTTATTCTCTTTTTTTTCTGCTTCAACTATGATTTGCATAATTTCTTTATTACTTATTCAGCTATTCCTGAGCGGAATTATGTGACACTGCTGCATATGATTCCTTATTTTCAAACGCAGCATGAAATTGCTCGGACAATTTTGCGTCTTCTGATTAACACACAAATTCCTCAATAGCATTTTGGCTTGCCGTAGTATCACATTCACGAGGCCATAACTGCAAAAAAAATTAAGCAAATGAAAAATCATATGGAAAAAAATGAATTAGTAGCAGATAATCTAAGTGTCAAGGAAAACAATACTTACTAGATTCCATAATTTTGTGATTGTGCGAGATTCCACTCTGTCCCATGCATTTGTCAACTATTCAATGGTATTTCCCAAATCGATCCGGTTAACAACTCCTTTGAGACTTTCTTAATTATTTAGAGAGTTCATGACAATTGTCATGATCGAAAAACGATGTTTTGGGGTAAGGCATTGTAAAATCTTTTAGTCCATTGGCTGGATCAGAGCTGTAGTGTTGGGTGGTACAAAAACAACTTGAATGTTTTTCATTTCTACTTTATGTGGATGAGATAAACAATTGTCGACAAGTAATATTGCTTTGATGAGAGCTTTATTGATGAGAGATATGATATCACTTTTGAAACGGATTCCAAATAAAATCACTCCTCAACTGAGCTGGTAACCATTCTAGCACTTTTATGGTTTCTCTATTAAACAGATATTGGCGAAAGATTAATGAGACATCTACGTTTGGCTGATCTTGTCATAACAATAAGTGGTGGCTTCAACCTTCCTGATGCATTGCTGGATGCCATAACAGTAATTCTTTCCATGATTTGCTTGAAACCAGATATTTTTATAGTTCAATGCCGTTTCATCACAATAAAATATTTGATGTTCACATAGTTTTTCTTTTCGGACATAGTTTATGATCCATGTAACGAATTTTTCTGCTACATCCACATTGGAAGATCGTTTTTTTTCCGCTACAGTCATGAAACGAATGTTATAACGACTTTTGAATGTATGCGACCATCTGTTACTAGCTTCAAGTTCATCTTCAATGCCACCTATTGCTACGCACATGGTTCGAGCTTGCATACCAAATTGAGAACCATTTGTAGGTACACCAGCATTTCTTGATTCAATAAACTATAGCCAAGTGAGTTCATCTATCATATCAAATTTCAGTTTTCCATTTCGCTCCAATTTTTTATAATCTTCAGACTGAAACAAACGCGTGGACAATAATAATGGTTACTTTCATCTATGCATCTTTATAACAACCGCCGCCGAAATCATCAATGCGCAAGAAGACAAAAAAAAAAATAGAGAAAGAATGAAACAGAGACTGAATGACGTACGGAGTGGGGATTCAACTTCTCTTCTTGGAGAAAAAGTAGGGATCCTTCGAGAAGAAAATATTGGGGAAATTTGATTGTATAGCATTAAGAATGACTCTCTATTGACGTCAGTAGAGATACATTACACTACGACTTAGCATGGGAACAAAGTATGTGAGCCGCTCTTAACGATAAGCAGATTCCTCATGGAATCTGCCGTCAATATTATTATAATCGAGGCGAAGACATTACAAAAGATACGGAATCTTTACTTTTTGAAGTCATTTTTCATAAAGCTTTTCACATAAATTTGATATGATTTCTTATCACTTTCATGAAACAGTTTACTAATGATATTAATAATTCATATTTGATCAAAATTTGTTTCACAATTGCATCTAATCAATTTTGATGTGAATTTCACTTTGTTATTTATACATCGTTCATTTATCAATGCAAGGTGAAGGCTGTTTAGAGAAACCAATCTCGACATTGTGGCGAAATTATGTTAGTAACAACAGACCAGATGTTACCATGAAACTGACAGTGACGAATGGTGGATTGACGGCAACTACCAAGGATCATGGATTAACGGAATACTGGGCACATCGGATCACATATAGTACTGCAACATCCTTTCATCCACTTCTTTTTGTTTGGATATATCGACATGAAGGACGAAAATTGCGACCAGAATTGAGATGTCACGCTGCTTTATGTGCTAAAGAATCAATAGCGAAAAAACTCGCTACAACTTTGGATGGACGATTATATCAAGCACTTCATGAATTTCGCAGAGACAAGATTTCTAGACAAAATGCAAGGTGAAGTCTCAGTTGGATTATTCATGTGTTTGCACATAATTGTCGAATTAAATGTACATGAGTCAATTTCACTAGTAGTATGACAAAATAATCATTTAATATTTCATGGGTCATTCATGTGAATTCTGCGCATTAATCATGCATCCATAAATGCAGAGATAAATATCATTGAAATGAATATCAGCACAACAAATTACTATTTAATCAGAAGTGATTTACGCAAACTCAGTTCTAAAGTCATGGAAAAACAAAAAACTCATGATTTTTTCTTGTTAATAGTATATTGCTATATTTTGCGCAGTGTACATAAAATTCAAATTAATATTATTGTTTCAGATTATCATTGGCGAACGCCGCTTATGAGAACCCATCATTACCGAGACGGAAAATATTGCTCAGTACTGGTGGACAAAATTATAGACCACCACTAGAAAGATCGAGAAGTGCACCAAAATTATCGGCAATCGTGGAAGATTCAGCAGCGGAAGAAATCGAGCAAAAACGGTTACTCGAGGAAATGAGGTCTGTTCATATTGTTATTCTTCAAATCTGAAAGTGCATTGATTTTAGTCCTTTGAAAAATAGGGAATCGATATTCATGAGCAGATGATATATTATGATGACATAATTTACAGATCATTCAAAGGAGTAGGACGCAGTTGGCGAGGTCAAGATGGTTGGAGTTTAGCACGATTCGTTCACGCTTTGAATTACACTGCTGCTCCATGTGAACATTTGGAAGGTAATCAAAACGTTTCCAGCAAATGCAAAAGTGTGAGCAATTCCGACAGTGAGCATACAGCAATTGATGTTCAAAATAGTCACATGGGAATGACTTCCGAGATGCTACTTGATAGAAAAGTAGTCCGTACAGATCAAGTAATACGGTCATCTCCTACAGCAGAACTCGGAATGAATTTTTCAAGGTCACCACACTTTTTAACTTGCGTCAGAAATGCAAGTTTATACTATAGTAGTAGATTACCCATCAGTAGGAACAAATATGCTTTGTTATGTAGAAATGGAACGAATTATGCGCTAGAAGAAGCAACAAAAAAACTGGAAATAGAGGAACTGTCGAATATATTCGACTTCAAGGATACACATGTCTTCCATGAGGTAATAACTATGAATTGAAATATCATTTTATATACGTTGTCATAAAATGTTGTAACAATATATTTCTATGTTGATGAATGCTTCGTTAAGTTAGTTGACTATAGGCCACTTGGTGATGAGGATTCAATAGGAATGGAGGATAATGCCGGAACTGATATAGGAGGAGACATTGAGGAATACTTTACATATGAGAATCAGATGGATAAACCTCTTACGATGCAGCCATCACATTCCGTAACTTTTGATTCGTACGATCGAATGGAGATTTGTAGCGATAAAAAAGCATGTGAGGTAATACCAACAGCCGTCTTTGTAAAAAACGAGAAAAAATTTGCAATCAAGAGTTTTGATGATATTGACGCTCATTCTGACTGTGATCATATCATGACAGAAGCCATTGATGGAGATGAAATAACAAATGTTAATGGAAAACTGTAAGCGTTGAATAAAATGCATAAACAAAGTCGTAAAAAAGCGGACAGCACTGAGCATCCAATTTCCAAAATGATGTAAAAAATAACAAGTGCATAATTTTGCGTTTTCAAATCACCAGAAATACTCACAAGTGATTGTTCGAAAGCTTTGGATATACCTAATGATGCAAGATTGTTTTCTCGTATGACAGCGGTTGATTATGAAGATCAATTGTCTGCGATGCATTCAAATGAACAATTACTCACTTATCAAGGCTTCATTATTTAATTTGTCTCAATTTTATTCTTTGATGAAATATCTTTACAAGCGCTCCTCTCAAATTTTGATGCAGTAAAAACCTGGTGAGATCTTACAGAAATTTTTGGGACTTATGCCTATTGCTCCAAGCGTCAGTTGGATAACTTGCGCTTCACTTTGCCAGGGGCTTCAGCTTGACAATTGCACTCATTCAACTGGTAGAGAAGTCGATTCACACATTCTGCACAACGGCTGTCTTTCCGGCTATTACAGGTAGTCCGGTTCATAACAGCGGACTCTTTTCAACGTTGGTGCCTAGTTAAGCGTCCGGTACATAATGCCCACTGACATGAATGGTTCCTTTATGTAGCATCAATATTGCAGTATTTTTCCTCACAACTTGAATCATAAATTTTTGATTTCAACAAAAGCCAAATATCATTTGTTAACACTTGCCAAATTCATATGTATCCAACAGTATTACGGTAGTCGTCATGACATATTTGGTCCTCCGAGCTGAACTTAAAGTGGAATGTACATTTGAAGCAGCTTATTATCAGCACCTTTTTATAATAAATTTTCTGTGAATATGCTACATTGACTCGCTAACTATGTATTGACGATTCAATAAGTTCAAATATTTCTTGACCGGATGAGCTCGTTCAATGAGAACGATTGAACTTCAGTGAAAACTTTTCTATGAATAGGAACTTGTGAGTCAATTTACGCGGGTGTGGTATCGGTTCTACTCAAATGACACGATTCTCGAGACATGAAACAAAACATCGGAAAGTTACGTATACAGATAATGGTCGAACAGAAAAATCGAAACTATATTATTTCAGAAATGTCGCTCATATTCGTGAGACCATTCTATTTCAGGAGAAACCAATAATAAATACATCCCGTAAACTATCATATTATTGGAAGTAAGAAGATATATCATACGCCGAATCATATAATCTTCTTGGACCATGTATTCATTGAAAAACTGAATGCCGATTGTTTGGAAACTTACCATATCACTGAATGTCGTCATCTCTCGGGCATTCGTCTGTCTCTCTCAGATACACAGTATTCTTCTGTGTATCAACACGCAGCCCTACCACCAGCAAACTGCAAGAGTAGACCGATCTCGCTGATTTTCCGGCAAGATACGATTGCTGGCGCTGGCTATAGCTCCCTTTCTACCAACCATCTTGGCTTTGCGAATTGATAGGTACACATATTGTTCGGTTGACAAAATTGATTAGTAGTTGTTATCTTTTTTTTTGTTCACAGTAATTCTCAAGCATCTAATTTATCATATTGGCCATTATCAACATCATTTATTATACAAATTAATGTATTTTTCGTTGAGTGATTTGATTTTCTAAATAAATGGATAATAAACGTGCTGATGTATCTGCGCGGTCAGTGTAAATCTGCAGATCATCATTTTCGTCTGATATATATGAGGCATTCCACGTCAAACCGGCCACTTATCTGCTTTTGCGTCTCCAATATATTTGATAAATTTTAATCTCCTAGTAACCATTGAGGAAGACCTCCATGATTTTTTGCAATTTTTTCAGTCCAGTCGCTTACGAAATATCGATTCGTGAAAAAAATCACTCTTTTTTGCGTAAATGCCTGTAACTTTGCGAAAAATAGGCCAATTGGGACGATTTTTCTCCTAGATTTTTTATTTTTTCACAACACTTTTAGACTATGAAATGAACAAAATTTTCCAAATCATATTTCTATAAAATTTTTGATTTTGAATTATAGAATGTTGATTTTAAAAAAAAAAGTAGCGATCGATTTCTTCAAATTTTCCCTCAAAATAATTTTCCTTCGTAAATAATCATCAATTAGTTTGAATACTAATTGAGAACAGAAGAAATGAGTCGAACGAAGTACGCATTATATAAGATGACATTTTTTAATCAATCAGAATTTTCGTACACGTTTGAATAACTTATAAATTCGAGAATCTGAAGAAAATAAAAATTTTCCAAATTTCAAAGTGTCCTTTCCGTTAGGTATGGCACAGTGGTATTTATGTGTACTTGCTAGTGTGTTAGCTTTCCGGTAACGTCTTTCCAAACATTCTTTGGCTTGATTATGATGACCATTACAAAAAAAGTGGATAAAAGTATTTGACACTTTGAAAATGAAGATATATCAAAATTTCCAAAATTATTATTTCCTTCAAATTGTCGAATTTATAAGTTATTCAGACATGTGAGGAAATGTCGATTAATAAAAAAATGTTATTCAATATAATGCGTATTTTATTTGACCTATTACTTCTGCTTTCAATCAATGTCCAAACTAATTGATAACTATTACGTGTCACATAGTCTTCGGAAGTAACTTTGATGTAAAGTATCATGATTTCAGATATTTTTGATATATATAAGTGGAATGAAAAATTTTTAAATTCGAAAAGACATAGGTCCTAAAATCGATTACTACGTTTTTTTAAAAAATCAACATTCAATGTTCAGAGCTCGAGAATCATATGGGAATCCAATTGATGGAATTCCGTAGGGTTTTCTTCATCTAATTGTGCGTCTAAAGACAAAAATTGAGAAAAAAACATCACTTTTCACTGATCATGAAAATTTAAAAATTCGAAAAAAAAAATCAAATCATTTGCACATCAGTCAACTAGTGGGGAAAATTGTGGGGTGTGTGACAGTATTTTAGGGAAAAGTTTCAAAAAAATCGGACGCTATCTGTTTTTTGAGAATCAACATATCATAATTCTCACTCAAAAATTTCATAGAAATACGATTTTGAAAATTTTTTTTATTCAATATTTGAAATCAATATTTGTTTAGAAATCAGTGCAGTCAGTTTACGAACAATTAATGGAAGAGATGTCAGCATTGTCCAATCTCATTGATTTTGATCGATGTAGCAGCCTCATTAGCCGTGCGCGCACCAATCGTGCACTGTGCGTGCACCTATTGCATTCTCATGCAAATCCCTGTATAACCTTTGTTGGAGTGCACCAAATCAGTGATGTGATGGAGCATTCGTTTCCATAGGCAACTAGCCCGATACTCGTGCAATTTCGGGCTGGTTTCCTATAGAAACGAATGCTCCATTACATCACTGCACCAAATCCTAATGGGGTAGTAGTAGGGTATACCATAACTCTACTTTTCTGAATTCTACTTTTCGACTGAAGCGGCCTCATTGAAAAATGGCGGTTTCTGGAACTAAGTCATTAGGGGTAAAGTCATTACTTAGCTCGCCTATTTGTAAGTCGTACGACCATTGTAGGCCGTTTTTACCGTAAGGTGGGCCTCATCGTTTCATAAGCGATCTGCAATCCCAACCCCCACCCCCTCATCACCATCTCAAATTATACGCAATTAGTGATAAAAATATTCTATTATTGTTCTAAACAAATGATGATGACGTCATCAGTGGAAGGAGCAGGGCTACATTATACGCAATTTGTGATGAAAAAAAAAATATTAAAATATTCTTTTCAGATGTAATCAAATGAGGAGATATAGAAAATAAAGGACAAGTAGAAATGGAACGTGTCAATAGTTTGAGTTTTGTTTTTTTATTTCTTCATATTCATCACATGAAATAGGTTCAATAATTTTACTCAATTTCTCAATCGGAATCATTCTCGATCGCGAGCTGCTTTTTCCCGTGGACCACGACGAGCATTTCTGTTTGCATAAACCCACACATATATTAGATGAATTTCAGGCTGAGATTTGAATTGAACAGACATTTGATTTTACATATCAATTTTCGTACAGTACCACTGATTTATATTTATATTCAACTATAGATATAAACATAGGTTTATATTCAACTATGCAATCATGTAAAACTGAACAGTAACCGTAAGTATTGGCAGGAAAATGCTTGGAAGATTCAAACTCAATTCTCATATCTACTGGTCCAGATTTTAAAATTTCATTTTGCTTCGAGCAGTCGATAACACTGAGTGGTGCGACTGTTGCAAATTCATCTTTAGTCAACATGGGATCAGCACGTTTTCCATAGTATGATAGTTGAGAATTTGTGTACGTGTCATACAATATAGCGTATTGATTACGATCAAAATCAATATTGAGATTTCCATATGGATATGATTGTGAATTGGGATACACTTTGATGTCTCGGATGTTGCAGTGATCGAAACGACTGTTATTTCTTGAAGTAAAACTTCTTTATCGACTTCGGAAACGTTAAACGGTAAAATGTCAATTGTTGAACGTTAAACGTTAAATGTTAATTGTTGAGCGTTGAATACTAATGTGGAGGGGAAACCTGGATGCATGCGCAGTAGCAATATCTCCTTCTCCATAATTGAAACACATGGACAGCATAACATTGATAGTGCGCGTGCGTCATAGATCCTCACCTCAGGTAAAGTTAGATTTAAAATTCAACACTACAATGAAGAAAGAATGTGTACTAGACGCATGCGCTGTAGCAATATTTCAATTCACATGATGAAAATACATGGACAGCATAATATTGCTAGTGTGCATGCGTCATTGATCATCACCTCAGGTAAGGTTAGATTTAAAGTTTAACACTGCAATGAAGAGATAATGTGTACTTGACGCATGCGCAGTAGCAATATTTTCTTTTGCATGCTCAAATGCGGAGAATACATACTGTGACGTAACGTTTCCTAGGGGCCACGCACAATATTTGAAAATAATGACGACAACTTAAATTTTTCGGCAACAACCACAGCAGCATACAAGGGATGCAACTCCCGTTCAAATGATACTTCAATAAATAAACTGGTAGAATTTATTTATAGTATGAAACTCATAATATTTGTTTAATTGATAATGAAAACGAAATAATAATTGAACAATGATAATGAGCGTTCACATTCCATTCTCACATACCTTTTCCAACACTCACAATGAATAATAACGCGACTCTATATGAATCAAAAATATATTACTTCTTATATGCGTGGATTCTTCGACCTAGTATACGACAAATTTGCAGCTACGAGACAATTAACATGGTACAGAGCAGAGCGGGGGAAATACATGGGAACAATGCATTGAGGCGCTTAACTCTATACACTTCACATTCTGGGAAGGGGGGTCTACAGGGTTCTCACACGCCTTCTCCTCACTCCGCATGCCTTCACTACACTCTTTCTTTCACAGCTTCAATCACTTCAGCACCTTAAGCGACCTGAGCAGCCTCAGCAGCTCAGCAACCTCAGTAACTCCATCAACCTCAGCAACTTCTTTGACTGACGATCATCTGCTCACTCGCTTGACGTCCAACGTGTAGCTGCCGCCACGTAAAGTCCCGCGACTCTCCCATCGTCTCACTTATTGCGTTGCTGCGTGCAACTATAACACGTAGTTGGCACGTCCTTGTTATATCCCTAGCGTAGGGATATATATATTATCATATACATTAAGCATAGAATAATTAGATAATAAGAAATTAAATTTTAAGGAATAAATATTACACTTATATTCGAATAAGATACATATATATATACAAGTTAAAATACTGAGAACTACCATTGATAAAACAGAATCCTACTATTACTAGGAAATTAATTTACACTATTATTGCAATATAAAAAATGAAATAAAATTATAACATTAAAATTAATAGAAACATAATATCAAAAATATGAATATATTTCCAACTCAAAATATGATAAAACATGTAATGCATGTGTTAGATACGATTAACAAATAGTTCGACAAATTCTTTCGCTATCCAATAGCCAAATAAACCTATGTAAATAAAACAATCATTTTCTCACGCAATTCGAAAACCAAAAGAAAACTAGATAAAATCCTCAAATAAAATGATTACACAAAAAAAACATGTCTTATAAAAAAATCGATTAATAGAATTTTCTGAGAAATGAATAAATCCAAAATAAATAGTAAAATACACATGAGGAAAATGGAATTTCTAAAATCAATAATGCATTTCCGTAGTTGATAAAAATATATAACACCTGAATAAATAAGATTAAAATATCGTTCGATTCATTATCGCATAAAAGAAACTGTATCACAGTTCTTAGAAAAGTTAATGCATCAAAATGCTGGGGGTCGTCCCCAACCAATCATAGAGATGAAAATAGCCGTAAGACGAAGGACCAACCTACATGTAAAATAATAACCAATAGAAACTTATTTTTTTGAATCAGGAGGTGAAAAACCCTCCCCTAATTAAAACTTATAAAAACTCAGGAAAACTCTGAAAAGTCAGTTCTCCGACGACTATTAGAAAGATCAGTTCTCCGACCAGATCAATCTCGAACAGATCTATTACAATTTTCAACGGACAGTTCTTTGATCAAGTATCTTCTTAAAAATAATTGTTTGATACACAAGTTTTTTAACTAATTAATAAAATCGCATAGTGCCGAGTTTAAATCGAGTAGAGTACAGTTCCTACTCAGAATATACTCGAGAGCGATAATTATCCGCGACGTTCGCGAGAAAAATTAATGTCGAATAAAGATATAAGAAATAATTAAACAAGTCGGAGTTCTCAATTAAAGTAAAAGAAAAATAGAGTAATTAATTGTAATCAAGGTAGTAATTTTCATTGTCAATTCATCATTGATAACATTATGAAATAAGTGAAGTTAAATAAATAAATAAGTGTTTAAATTCAAGGTGTGTTCCAAAATACATCATTTAAATACCGCTAAACCGAACACCTTCACAATTCACTAATTTCTGCAACGAACCTATTAATCTGGGGAATAAATAAATCCCTACATTCAAATAAACAGTTTATAGTAAGGTTGACATCAATTACTCCGGAGCATCGCAGAGATCGGCTCTCAACCAATCTGGGACAGAGGCGGCCGACCACGAACTACGTGATTCGATAAGGTAAGCCTCTCTCGACGAAATCGCCTGTTCCCAGGACGTAACATCCTCACTCATCACAGCCCCAATCGACAGTGTCGCTCGCTTTGTCCCAGTAATTTTTGTAGAAATAGGTGCATACATACCCATCTCCTTTTCTTACACGCATAATTGGCGTCGCCCGGACGAATATGGTCACAATACATAACCTCACATTAATAGCAGGCACGAGTCATAGATGCTATAAATGACACTTTGAATTACACCGCTGCTCCATGTGAACATTTGGAAGGTAATCAAAACGTTTCCAGCGAATGCAAAAGTGTGAGCAATTCCGACAGTGAGCATACAGCAATTGATGTTCAAAATAGTCACATGGGAATGACTTCCGAGATGCTACTTGATAGAAAAGTAGTCCGTACAGATCAAGTAATACGGTCATCTCCTACAGCAGAACTCGGAATGAATTTTTCAAGGTCACCACACTTTTTGACTTGCGTCAGAAATGCAAGTTTATACTAAAGTAGTAGATTACCCATCAGTAGGAACAAATATGCTTTGTTATGTAGAAATGGAACGGATTATGCGCTAGAGGAAGCAACAAAAAAACTGGAAATAGAGGAACTGTCGAATATATTCGTCTTCAAGGATACACATGTCTTTTATGAGGTAATAACTATGAATTGAAATATCATTTTATATACGTTGTCATAAAATGTTGTAACAATATATTTCTATGTTGATGAATGCTTCGTTAAGCTAGTTGACTATAGGCCACTTGGTGATGAGGATTCGATAGGAATGGAGGATAATGCCGGAACTGATATCGGAGGAAACATTGAGGAATACTTTACATATGAGAATCAGATGGATAAACCTTTTACGATGCAGCAATCACATTCCGTAACTTTTGATTCGTACGATCGAATGGAGATTTGTAGCGATAAAAGAGCGTGTGTGGGAGTACCGACAGCCGTCTTTGTAAAAAACGAGAAAAAATTTGCAATCAAGAGTTTTGATGATGTTGACGCTCATTCTGACTGTTATCATATCATGACAGAAGCCATTGATGGAGATGAAATAACAAATGTTAATGGAAAACTGTCAGCGTTGAATAAAATGCATCAACAAAGTCGTAAAAAAGCGGACAGCACTGAGCATCCAATTTCCAAAATGATGTAAAAAATAACAAGTGCATAATTTTGCGTTTCCAAATCACCAGAAATACTCACAAGTGATTGTTCGAAAGCTTTGGACATACCTAATGATTCAAGATTGTTTTCTCGTATGACAGCGGTTAATTATGAAGATCAATTGTCTGCGATGCATTCAAATGAACAATTACTCACTTATCAAGGCTTCATCATCTAATTTGTCTCAATTTTATTCTTTTATAGTTGGCACGTTCTCACTCATCACAGCCCCAATCGACAGTGTCGCTCGCTTTGTCCCAGTAATTTTTGTAGAAATAGGTGCATACACACTTATCTCCTTTTCTTACACGCATAATTGGCGTCGCCCGGACGAATATCGTCACAATACATGTCCTCACATTAATAGCAGGCACGAGTCATAGATGCTCATCTCAAATAAGATTGAGTTTAAATTTTACCACTACTATAGAGGGCTTATATGTACATGACGCATGCGCAGCTGTTTATCAATATAAAAAAAAAACAAACTCATCAGTTAGTTTATGTTGCAATGTCGAGATCCGTTTACATTGATTTTGTATATATCATCCCGATTAACAAACATAAGAAACTTCATCATGGGAAAGGTAGTAACAAACGCTCGTGCGCCGTTTTGCAGTATGCAATGACAAAATTACGTGAAAATCGATTTGTCACTTTGGATACACAATTATATAAATGTATCTGCATGAGAAAAGGTTCATCAATCATATCATTCGATTGCCAGAGTCTTTATGCCCATGTGAATGATTTTACAGATAAAGTTTTCGAAAACATGAATATTTTAATGTTATCAGAAACAATCATGAATGCCCGAGTCGAAATTTATTTCCTACTTCGATGCTTATAGAAGCTCTTTGAACCTCATATGATACTCCTAATTCCTACGAGCTCCTAATTTGTGTCTGCAAGTGAAAGAAATGAAGATTTCTGCCACCTCACAGGAGTAAAAGAGGATCTAAATTACAGTTTCTGCCTACTGTGAAAATGTAATTCAGATCCTCTTTTACTCCTGTGAGGTGGCAGAAATTTCCATTTCTTCCACTTTCAGGCGCAAAGAAGGAGCTCGTGGAAATTAGGAGTATCATATGAGGTTCAAAGAGCTTCTATGAGCATCGGAGTAAGAAATAAATTTTGACTCGGGTGATAATGAATCTCCGGTATTGATACCTAATTTCGATTTCATTTTAAGATTTCAACGCAATGAGGTTAGAAATTCTGGTGTTACCATTTATCGCAATTAAACAGACAATAATTATTTTATCACTCCACATTTAGAAATGAAGGCTCCTTACTCCAGCAATGCTGACGTGACGATATTAACGTCAATAAGAATTGGAGACTTATATGCGATAGAGTGTAGAATCAACTCCAGCGATAATAATAGTCCAAACTTGATTTTAATGATTATTTACATATCAACAAATCCTGCAATGATGGATATTAAGTTATTTATTGGCAAATCATTATTACCGTTATCAACTGCAGGTTCACAAGCTCTTGCAGATATTATTGGAGAACCCGTAGATTATCGCGAACAGCTGCTCATTCTCGCGGGAGATTTCAAGGTTAACTTTTCGTTGCCAGAAGCAGAATCACTTTTAAGATTCCTCGATGAGAAATTTTCACTGGAAATGGTAAATGGTAGACATGATCCAACAACGAATGAGGGGACTATTATTGATGAAGTTTTCGCAAGGAAACTACCTAATATAGATATTAAACATTTCATATATATCATTTGAGTTATCATAATCGAATTGTTAATATTATAGATATGAATGACCCGTCACTCGAAAATAGTAATTCAATTCAATAAATGATTGTAGAAAATGACAAATTATAATAACATTTGCATGGAAATATATAACTGTAGAAAGTATAACTACAAAAAATCAATTTAAAAAAATAACCTCTGTTCTTAATTTTTATTGTGTGAAGTTTCACTTTATCGGCGCAAAGGGACTTCACGCATCATTTGTTTATTTTTACTGAATTCTTTACTCTAGTTTGAAATCCTAGTATGATGTAACGAGGTTTCTCCAGTTACGTTGTAGCCTTGACAGCTCAAACATTTTCCATTGGAAATGGAAGCAATGGGTACTCGTACAATTTCCAAGTACGAAAGCTCACAGGGATGGTTGGATCTTTCGCAATATAATTCAATAGTTATACTATTTGTGTATCTGAGACTTTGATGTATGGTATCAACCATTCAATCTTAGAGTAAGTTTAATATCTTCATCTTCAGTCTGAACGTAAGCATTCACATTTGTACCTGTTCTTGTGAAAATTAATTCATGCTTGGCATTTATAATGACTTTTCCATAATCTTCAGTGACTCCCAACAATAAATTGAGTGAAATATTGATATCGAAGTAACCAGCAGCATTGATTATTTTAGTCTCATCTGCAGCAAACCTCTCGGCATTCACCAAAAGATAATTTTGCTCTGAGAACAATGAAGTATATCTCTTTATAAGTGCGGTTATACTAACATTTTCACAGCAACCAATTTCAACAGCATTCAATTCAGAGCGTATTTTTTCAAATAGATGACAAGTAGCTAGATCGACAAGTGTTATAGTCTCGACTGCAGTCAAATTAACTTTAGTTAGTCTTTCACAGATATGCAATGAGCTTTTGCTTGGCAATGAGCATAAGTCCTGATGTTGAATTGCGATGCGGATTTCATCATTATTATTGAATGTTGATGTTGCATATGGTTGATGTGCATGAATCTCACAATGTGCAATAGATCATCAAAAATAATTGGTTTTTGCATTGTTAAATTTTTTCCCATGATATTAGACAGCACAAACAACAACAGCAAAATTTTATTGTTTTCCACGTAATTTCAAACCGAGATTGTTCAACAATTGTATGTTCTGATGGGTTAATTGTACGACTTGCATTCGATGACTGATAAGTTTTCGGCATATTACCCTACTTTTATAGCTCCTACCATGAACTATCGATGATGATGGTAATGATGCTTGCGTAATTGTTTCTCCAGTATCATATACCATCCCCATTACTTCATCGATTCCAAATGTAATCTTATCGTTATAAGATGTATATATCGTTATAACTTCACCGCGAGAATTCACTAGATAATCGTTTTGATCGACTATTCTCAGCTGTATATATTGTATCACTTGCACGGCGAATGGCATGTCAATGACGTGTGTAGGAACTCCAACAATCTTATATTCTGGTTGGACACTGGGGAAAAAATCATGAATCGTGTGCACTCGATGTTCATTGATATAAGCACCTGTTGTAATGTTACACTAAACACGAAGTGCATTATCTTTCAAAATTGTCACAGGTAAATCTGATTTGTAGGCAGAATTGTCAGACGGGTGCCAAAACGACAGAAATCTGTCTCTAACACATAGAAGCGTCCACTTCGTGTGTGTGAGCTCGGCTGTTCGGCTGAAATAATGAAACAGACCTATTATACTTGTCTCTCCCTTCGAATGCGGACGAAAATTATTTGAATAGATAAATTGCTCCCTTGTAATGAGTTTTGAGCATAAAATATGATTCCAGTTTCAAACAAGTATTAAAACAGTATTGAAACAATATCCCAGCTCAATAATAGCACGAAAACAAGTACGCGCGATGCTTAAATATTACATTTGAAAAATTTGAGTCATCGCTTGAATGGCGTAGTGGTAATGTGCTTGCAACTCCGTCGCAAGTATGCGAGTTCAAGTCTTGTATTTTTTTTTCTCATGTCGATATGTCTCATTGTATATTGACATCTTCTAACAATGCGCTTTTTCTGAAGTGTAAAAATTTCGAAAATTTTCATTCGTATACTCCTTCTTACTCAATATTAGGGCTTTTTGCAAGTTTAAGTCTTGTATTTCTTTTTTTTTCTCGTGTCGACATGTCTAATTGTATATTGACATCTTCTAACAATGCGCTTTTTCCAGAGTGTGAAAATTTCAAAATTTTTTATTCGTTTACCCCTTCTTCCTGAATATTAGGGCTTGAAATCATTTAACATTGAGACTTATTGGAATGAGAAAAAAAATAGACAGAAACACGAGACTTGAACTCGTATGCTTGCAACAGAGTAGCAAGCAAGCTACCACTTTTTTTTTTCAAATATCTTCATTTATGAACATGTTATACATTCATTCTACATGTCAACTGGGGTATGAAGAAACCCTTACTTTTCATTTTTCTGTCAATTAGAAAGAAGGTAGCTTGCTTGCAACTCTGTTATATACACTAACGGAAAAAATTAAAGGGTCAAAAAATTTTTCGCAATTTTTGCGTGTTTTTTGACCGACTGTATCTCAGTGACGAATGGTCGTATCGAGTTTTCAAAAAAAGCATTTTGAAGCTCCGAGTCTCTAGTTTTCAGACATTCTAGCGAAAAAATTTTAGAAGTTACGGTTATTACGTGATCCTAACGAATAGCGCAAAAAAAAAAATTTGCAAATTTTGTGTCGTTTTTTTTTGAGTGCACGAACTTGGGAAAATTTTTTTCAGCTAAACCATCAAATGGGTTGGATAGCTTGTTTATTCAGCTTTAATTTCTTTTTTTGACAACCTCGATCCGACCATTTTTCACTGAAATATGGGACTTTTAACGGAAAATGGTCCTTTTGTCTTCAATCATCGATATCTCAGCGACAAATGCTCCTACAGAGAATCAAAGGACAGTTTTGGAAACTAGGATAAATTTCCTATAAGAGACTCTCATAATTTTGAGGAAAAAAAATTGTTTTTTATCCTTAACATGAATTTGAAAAAAGAGGAAAAAAAGGGTAATTTATGGTTTTTTAAAAAATTGACGAAACAATTAGAAATATCTATGAAATGACTAATGTTAAGAGTAACTTTTTGAGCTCGATATACCCAGAAACTCCCTGCAATTGTTCATTTTGATCGTGCAAACCGTTTCTCTGTTTCAAGCAATCAAACTTTTGAAAAAATTAAAGGGTCACGATTTTTGCGCTTAAACACGTCATGATCATGATGAAAATGGAAAAAAACATTTTTCGGAAATTTTTTCACATTTTTCGAACAAACAATGTTTTGTAAGACGAAAACACAACAATCGACGAAAAAAAAAAATTGCGAAAAATTTTCGAAATAATTTTCCAATTTTTTTTTTTTTTTTTTTTGGAAAACCTTCGGGCCATTCAAGAGAGCAATGTCCAGTTGTTTTCAGCACGATTTCCGTTTTCCGTCCCATGTTTCTGCTTATTAATTTTTAATTCAATTAAAACCAAAGTTGATGTCTCAAACCGGATTTCGACCTCAATTCATACCTGTCTTTAAGACAAATCATTTATCGTGCAACCTCCATGTGGTACGCTTTGGGTAACGCTAATGCCGGCGGTTTGGATCTGAATCATACTAAATAAACTGGACATTGCTCTCTTGAATGGCCCGAAGGTTTTCCAGAAAAAAAAAAAATTGGAAAATTATTTCGAAAATTTTTCGCAATTTTTTTTTTTCGTCGATTGTTGTGTTTTCGTCTTACAAAACATTGTTTGTTCGAAAAATGTGAAAAAATTTCCAAAAAATGTTTTTGAAGTGAAAACTTCTTTAGCGGCGTTGTGCACTTTTTTTAGATGGGTAGAAAATGTTGAACTCGCGTCAGGGTCACGTGATGCTGATCGAAAATTCGTAAGATGTAAGGAGGGTAGACTGCCAGCGTAGGAGAGGAACCCCCTCTCTTTCTGCAGCGCGCCGAAAATGTATGCCTGCTGACTGTTTCGTTTAAGCGGCACGGGGCGCTTGTGTGAGTGTGCGTGTGTGTTTGTACTACAGGCTGCTACGTACATGCACGGCAGTGATGTGGTGGGAGCATCTAGTGCGTGGCGTCTGCGCACTAGAAATTTATCGCTCACCATGCTGAATGTGATGGTTACTGTTGAATGCTGATCAGCTGATCTGCTGATGGCTCGACCGTCTGTATAGTTGTAAAATTCTCATATATAAAGTGTTTAAAATATGGAAATTGAACAAAATGCATCTATTAATGAAAAAAGTGACGAAGAAATAGTGAAAGAAAATGAGTGAGTACTTTATAATAAAATACATATGTACCTACACATTATAGATGTAATATTTGTAATATGTTTATTTATACTATATAGCATTAACCTATACTTTTATTACGTCACAATAAGCACGTGTGCGGTACTGCGGTGTAGGTTAGGTATCAAAAACACGATACCAAACAAATAATTCCAAATGAAATTATATAAAATAAAATAATAATAAATAATCTTCGTTTTTCAGAGAAACAAAAGAAAAATAAACAAATGATGATGTTGGTAATGATGATGGCGAAAGAGTCGTCGAAATTATGAATGAAAGTTGTTGATTTTTCTGAGAGATAAAATTTTTAATGTAAAATAACTGTAATAGTTCTGAAATGTTAAACTTAGAAAGTAATATAAATTGTCATGTTTGTGTACGATATGCGCAATAAATGAATATTGTATTTAACCACATAAATGATAGTACTTCTATACTGATAAATAAAGCAATTCGTCCGAAATTATTCCCTAACCATTCCAAAATATTGAAAAATGTACAACGTTAATGTTCAAGTTTTCACTTCTGCCGGCACTCCCAGAGTGCCACAGATCATTTTGTTTTTTTCCATTTTCATCATGATCATGACGTGTTTAAGCGCAAAAATCGTGACCCTTTAATTTTTTCAAAAGTTTGATTGCTTGAAACAGAGAAACGGTTTGCACGATCAAAATGAACAATTGCAGGGAGTTTCTGGGTATATCGAGCTCAAAAAGTTACTCTTAACATTAGTCATTTCATGGATATTTCTAATTGTTCCGTCAATTTTTTAAAAAAACCATAAATTACCCTTTTTTTTCCTCTTTTTTCAAATTCATGTTAAGGATAAAAAACAATTTTTTTTCCTCAAAATTATGAGAGTCTCTTATAGGAAATTTATCCTAGTTTCCAAAACTGTCCTTTGATTCTCTGTAGGAGCATTTGTCGCTGAGATATCGATGATTGAAGACAAAAGGACCATTTTCCGTTAAAAGTCCCATATTTCAGTGAAAAATGGTCGGATCGAGGTTGTCAAAAAAAGAAATTAAAGCTGAATAAACAAGCTATCTAACTCATTTGATGGTTTAGCTAAAAAAAATTTTCCCAAGTTCGTGCAGTCAAAAAAAAAACGACACAAAATTTGCAAATTTTTAATTTTGCGCTATTCGTTAGGATCACGTAATAACCGTAACTTCTAAAATTTTTTCGCTAGAATCTCTGAAAACTAGAGACTCGGAGCTTCAAAATTCTTTTTTTGAAAACTCGATACGACCATTTGTCACTGAGATACAGTCGGTCAAAAAAAACGCAAAAATTGCGAAAAATTTTTTGACCCTTTAATTTTTTCCTTTAGTGTATATACGAATAAAAATACATATTCATATGCGTTTGATTCGGTAATGAATGATAGAAATAAATAAATGAATATGAATGGATAAATAAATATACTATTTTTCATCATTATTACAAGTATCCCAATATGAAAATTACAAAAAATTATTGAAGTTTTTTCAGTC
The DNA here is from genome assembly GCA_918226075.1 of Microctonus brassicae. NCBI lineage: Eukaryota > Metazoa > Arthropoda > Insecta > Hymenoptera > Braconidae > Microctonus > Microctonus brassicae. The sequence goes on from OW445489.1 coordinate 8,063,472, forward strand.
AACATGACTAAATTATTCAAATTATGTGGTTTTCTTTTATGTATTATGAGAAATCTTTATTTCATTTTTTTCTTAATTCCATTTTTAATTTTTTCCATCGATTCATAAATTTTAAATGAGCTTTCACAAAAAAAATTCTCAATGTGCATTTTTACCTAAAAAAAAAAAAAAAAAAAAAGTTTACCGCAGATTTGAACCGACTCCAATCTGCTCTTCACTGGACTGCAACCTAACCACTACGGCTATCAAGTATTATTTTTATTTTTAATTGTTTATTTATTGCTCAACCAGAATTATTTACAAAGTTTGTTACAATTTAATGCTTAAAATAAACAAAAAGCTTACGTGTCTATTTATATTAATGATTACAAAATGATCCTATCGGATGCTCATTGTATGGTCCATGTTGTTTCTTAGTGCTAATTTTAAATTACTCCTTATTTATTTTTTGTTATCTTATTATATATAAGAATACTTGTTTTTTCATTATTTTTTTTATTGCTTTCGAGAAGAAAGGTTGAAAAACTTCCCTATTCATGTTATTATTTTCTAATTTTTATATTTTTTTTTTTTTTTTTTTTATATTTTTTTATTATTTTTTTATTTTTTTTTATTTTTGTATTTTATTTATTTTTATAAACTTATTATGTAACTGTAGGGTTAGGTTGGGATTGGAATGTGTTCGTATATTTATCTAATTATTAATTATATGTACATATTTACAGTTAAATTCGAGGTTTATCTCTTACTTGTTTTTTTTTTTTTCTTTTATTTTTTAACTCACAATTTACTATTTATTGAAGCCACCAATATTTGTTTTTGTTCATCCTGTGGTTATCTTTTATGTCAATGTCTGGTATGGATTTGTTGTATTTCCATCTTGTGTCTGGTGTTGTTGTGTCTAGGTTTTTTTCGTATAGTATTGTTTTTTGGTTTGTGTTCCGTGATATGTGGTATATTATTGGTGTATTGTGTTCATCTTGTATGTAATTGTACCTGTCTAAGTGTAGGAATGTTTGTGGTGGCATGTATCCTGTTTTCATTGTTTTTTTCATGTAGTTTACGTCTGGTGTGTTCAGTTCGTCTATTATTTTATTGTTGTCTATGTGTATTAGCGATGCCCAATAGTTTCTTATTAGTTTTATTATGAAATTATCTATTCTAGGTATATTAGCGTTATTGTAAATTATTTTGTTACTTATATAATGTTTGTAGTTTGTTTTTTCACTACGGTATAATCTTAAGCTAGCTCTTAAGCATTTTCTCTCAAAATTCCTTATTTCTTCAATTGTTGCTGCAATTTGGTTGAACCAGATTGGACAACCATATGTGATAATTGGCCTAATTATTGTCATGTAGGATATTATTTTTGTTCTTTTATTTAGGTTCATATTGTAGAATAGTCTGCCTAATTTTTTGAAAGCATTTTTAGCTTTTGTGATTTGTGTTTTTATGTGTGTAGTGTATGTTAATTTGGAGTCTATCTGTATGCCTAAGTATTTTACTATGTTTTTGTGTGGTATTTCGTTGTCTTGTGAATTTATTTTAAATGTTTTGTAGTTTCGTTTTACTTCTGCTTTTGCCTCATATAGTTTTGGTGTGAATAGTATTGTTTCACATTTTGTGTCATTTATTTTCAATTTCCAACTGTCGCTGTAGAATTGAACTAAATTGAATGTTTGTTGTAATTTGTTCTGTATGTCTATGATTTTTTTACCTTTTACGTATATCAGTAAGTCGTCTGCAAAAGCTATTGCTTTTGTCGTTGTTTCGTCATTGTTCTGTTCATTTGTATTTTTGTTTATGTCACCTAATTTTAAAACGTTACTGTTATATATGTTGAATAAGTTAGGTGACGTTATTGTTCCTTGTTGCAGTCCGTTTGTCAAGTATTGTTCGTTGTCGTTTGTGTTTTCTCCGTCTGTTGTTTTGAAGCTTCTGTTTTCTATCATATTCAAGATCATTTTTAATAGATGATCTGGTTGATTTAATTTGTGTAATTTAAAAATTAGACCTCTTATCCATACGGTGTCGAAAGCTTTTTCGTAGTCTATAAGACATGCCCCAATGCATTCGTTTTTGTTTAATGCTTCGTTTATGTCTGATGTAAATTTGTTTATCGCGTGTATTGTTGAGAGTTTGTGTTGGAAGCCGAATTGTTGGTCCGGTATAATTTTGTTTTCTTTACAAAAGTTGTTAATTCTAATATTAATGACTATTTCAAATGTTTTACCTACATTAGAGAGTAAACTTATTGGCCTATAGCTGCTTGGATCTTTTTCATCTTTATTTGGCTTTTTTATGGATATCACATTTGCCTTTTTCCATTTAATCGGAAAATGTGATATGTTAAGAGCATTATTAAAGATGATGCAGTATGATCTTATTATTTTAGATGGTAAATTTTTCAATACTATGTTTGGAATACCATCTGGACCTGATGATTTTTTATTGTTTAATTTTTTAAATATTATATGTGTTTCTGTGTAATTACTAAAATAATCGCAGTTTTCTGTTGGGTTCGTTGATTTATTATTGTTAGAGAAAGTTGTTAGTGTTTTGCCTATTCTTTCATCTTCTAATATTTCATTTTTTATTTCATCTGTTTTGTGATTCACAATGGATGTCAATCCAGGTTTTCCCATATTGTCATTTTGTTCGTATATGTTTTTGTAGTGTGTGCCTAGTATTCCTAATTTGTGTTTTGTGTCTGTAATGAAGTATTTGCCATCTTCGTTTTTATGGCAATCTTCTAGTTTTATGTTGGATTTCGTTATTAGTTCTTCTTTGTTTGGTTCTAATAAAAAGTTCCCAATTTCTAATTTTCCTTTTGGTCGGAAAATTTGGTTGATTATTGGAAACATTCTTGTTGAGTTGTTTGTTGGAATTTTACTGATTTTGTCTGCCCAGTATTTATTTATTGTTTTTTTATATTCATTTTTTAATTGTTTTCTTATATTCTTTAAAATCAATTTCAATCTGTCTACGTATGTATTGTTGTTGTGTTCAAAGGCTCTGTATATTTTGTTTATGTTTGTTAATATTCTACTTTTTAGTTTTTCTAAGTCTCTAATTGTTTTGTTTTTGTAGCACTCTGTATAGCATTTATTGTCTTTTATTTTTGGTACTACTTTGTCTATTGTTTTGTTAATTATCAGTTCTAGTTCGTCTATGTAGTTATTTATTTCTGTTTTTGTGAGGTTTATGTTGTCTGGGATGGTTGTTTTGTAATTTTTATTTATCTTATTTCTAAATAATTCCCAATTTGTTTTTTTTTGTAGTTTTTACTGTGTTTTTGTGTTACTGATTCTATTAGCCACGAAGACTCTAATGGGTTTGATATTTGGATTGATACCGCATTGTGATCACTGTCGTATGGTATTGCTCTAAGTTCGTCGTTACTATTTAGTTTTATATTTAATCTACTATCTGTTAAGCAGATGTCTAGGTAAGATTTTCCTCTTGGAAATGTTGGAATATCTGTACCATATAATTTGATTTTGTATTTAATGTCGTTTTCATGTATCCAGTTATTTAAAAAATTGCCTCTCGTATTGTTTTCATTGTTTTTCCATGCTTTATGCTTAGCATTGAGATCCCCTGCGATTATATAGTAATTATTAGATTTATCTAATTCTAGTGTTTGAAATAGCTTTATAAATTCTTGCTCGAATAATTTGTGACTTCTGCCCGGTGCGTAGACTGATGTTACTATCAAATTATTATTATTTTTTAGTTTTATTTTAATGCTTAAATTTTCTAATATTTGATTGTTGTTTGATGAAGTTAAGTTTATTATTTCATATTTTATTGGTTTGTTTATTAAGATCGCTATTCCCCCGTTTGTTTTGTTTCCTGTGCGGTCTTTTCTTATTATGTTATAGTCTAATATTTTTATTTTATGGAACGCGTTTAGTTTCGTTTCATTTAACAATATGATGTTCGGTTTCTCTTTTTTTATCATATTGATTAGAGATGCTCTTCTTTGGTGATGTATAATAGAATTTACGTTTACTGTAATTATCTTAAGATTTCTTATGTTAATACTGTTTACTAGATTTACGTTTAAATTATCCATTATTCTTGTTTTTTTTGACTAATATTATATATATCATGCAACATGTCTAGTTTGTCTTTTGTTACTATGTATAAATCTGTAATATAGTCTACCCGTTCTTGCATCTGGTGGAGAGCTAGTTCTGTTCTCTGGAATAACTGTAGTATGTTGTGACGTCCGGAGTTGGACGCCTTTGATTGAAATGATAACCCTCTTTTATATGTTATATTGAGTTACTTGCACCGAGCGGTATGTGCTTGTTTCTCCTCCCTTGTCTAATGACAACCCGCGTGGCTTGTAGGTATAGGGGGTAGAGGGTCAAGGAGCAGGTAGTTTGTTCACCAAGGCCTCGAGAGGCCTCGTTTTCTATTTCTATTATTATATATGGGAATAGGATGTAAATAATAAAGAATGGTTAAAGGCAGTGTTATGTATATTGATGCAATAAAGAAAAATTAAAATACATACATGATAAAATACAATTATAGTCTTACCAAGTACTGGCGCTGTGGGGTAGTGCCACTTCTTATGATTATACGTGGATTCACGTAGCGAACTGAATTTAGGCTAAACAATACTCGATTTCACTTGTCACAAATACGACAATTTATTTGATAGTTTATTTTATTACTCCCAGCCTTCTTCTTATAGTGCTGGAGAGTTTTATATTTATATAACGTGACTCTAATTGATGTTCGATCAAATGTAGGCACTTCGCGGGTCCACTGCCGTTAACGCGACTATTACTATATTTAATTGAACTACGTTCGGTAGATCAATCTAATTTTCACTATTTGGACTTGGGCTAAACTACGTTCGGTAGATGAGACCAAGTTAGTTACTGTTTTACGCGAGGCTGATTGACTTCGGATTCTGGATCAATGCAGACTTTCTCGCGGGTCTGCGATCGTGTCTATAACAAATTCGTTGTTATTTGTCTGTACTACGTTCGGTAATAATCAGACTGACCGGACTAGGTTGAGAACTAGATTGAAAACTAAGACTGAAACTGAGACTGAGACTGAGACAAATGCTGCTACGATCAAGGGGTTTATATATCCCTCAAACTAGAGCATTTTTGGGTAGGGAGTGTGTGACTTTTAGGTTGGAATGTAGACAAATAAATTTCGCGTTATCATGAATTTAACGCACATATGCACTTAGCGTTGGCGACGGACCCATCGATTGCCCTTATCGACGCATTCCATTTTCCGTGACCTAATGCGTATTAGAAAAATCTATTAGCGCATCCTGTGAGTCATTGAGTTCTTGTGAAAAGTCATAAAATCTGGAATGCGTCCTCATTGAGATCGATATCAACTCTTAAAAGTACAGGCTTTTCCAATTTGGGGCCTGATTTATGGTACCGACTAAAGATATGACTAAAGAAAAGAAAAATGCGCGTAGTGAAAATTCGTCCGCAAATTAAGCAGAAGACGTGACACCTCCCCACTTAGATTAATCATCGGCTCGATGATTTCATTATTGTGTAATTAAAATAGTTTTAATTATTGCAATTATGATTACTTAATCGAAATAGTTTATTTGTGGCACGAGATTTTCTGTACATCATTTTTACTATATCCTTGGGTTAACAACAACAAAACTAAGGAGGCAATGGCGTGTAGAGCCCTACGGGTGGTGATGCACAAAAAATCTAATGCTTCAAAATACTTGAGTTTTAAAGTTTTACAAAAAGAAGGTTATTAGATTTATGATTTCTTAAGTCTATGACCTTTATGAAGAAAGAAAAAGGAATTTTCGTACTTTTGTCCATGCTGACTTTCTTTTTGATTGCCGTTATCAGAAAGATGGCTTGGTGATTCCGACCCATCCGTCAGAATTTTTGCGTAATTGAAAAGTGTTGTAGCAGTAAAATGAAGATTTATACCCCAATTTTTCTATCTCGGGTGCATTCCTGAGTATTGTGGGTGGTGAAAAGTGGTGGTACTTCAACTATATAAAGTCACAGTATTTTGCAGTAAGTATTCAGTTGTATTTCGTCTTTGCATAGTAGAGTTCCTCGTTAGTTGTTGAAGATGGCCAAAAATATGCTTGGAGGCGTGCACGCGTTGATTCCGGTGGAGCTTCGCCGTGTAGTAAGTATTGGTCCTTATTCAATAGTTGTGTATACATATTTCCAGGTTGTATTATTTTTTTTTTTTTTTTTTTTTCTTTTTTTTTTGTTTAGATCTTTTCCTGGAGCTTTTGGTGGCGTCTGGTCCAGCTATTGTTGGGTGCGCTATACAAGATGACGCATGCATCGTCTTATTATCGCGGCGTCCAAGAAATGACTGCTTCGGAACTGATGAATCTGGTTCATTTTTCGAAGGCTATCGTCGTTGTTGTCAATTTAGCATTGGAGAGGTCCTTGGCGGTAAGTAGATTTTGCGGTTGCATCCTCATCAATTTGTGTGTACTTCTGTATATTTTATGTGTTTATTTATTTATATGTTCTTTTTTTTTTGTTACAGTTTATCCATCCTCCTAGCCTGGAGCTGAGAGGATTCATAAATGTCAAGGCCATGAGACAGCGACGCCGGGAACGCCAATGGCATCAGGAAGATCTCCGAGTGTTTGAAGAAAACCTCCGTCTTCCCATTGGGGCCGAGGAGGAAGATTTTGACTTCCTGGGCATCCGCTGGATGCAGGACGGGCGTTGGGGCCAGGATCACCCAGCCATCAACTACATGCCGTGGGTGACACCCGGGGTGATTTCAATATACCAGTTTTATGGGATTGATGAGGTGAGTTAATTAAGTAGATTTTCCCTTTTCTTCCTTATTTTCATTTGATATGTATGTACAAATTTATTAATATTTTGGTCCTCTTTTTTTTTTTTGTTTTGTTCCAGATCTACCATGGTGGTGAGAGCTTAAAGAGGAAAAGAGAAGAAGGAGAAATGGAAATCGAAATTTTGAAAAAATTACATATTTAGTTTGTTTACAAATCTTTCTATTTCAATAAATGAGAAAAAATGAATTTTTAATTGTCTTCCTCTCTTTTTTTTGTTTTGTTCCTATGTCCTTATTTTGAATTTAGTTTTAAATAAATAAAAAAAAAAATAATTTTAAGTTTAGTTGTAGTAATATTTTGTTGGCTATTTAAAAGAAGTTGGGAGAAAAGAAGAGAAGAAAAAAAAAGAAAATATATATAGAAATTACAAATAAAGAAAAGAAAAGACAAAAATTTTGTTTAATTTTATACTAATTTTAATTACCAATTTATCCGATCCTATATTTAATTATTTAACTTTTATCTATTTAGTATTAAGTCTAACTTATAGAGCTACTATTTCTAACTACTTATTCTATTTTATTTTTATACTCGTTTAAAATATTTTTATAAGAATAAGTATCTGCGACTTTATGTTGGTATTTTCATCGTTGGTTTCGTCTTGTTATTCTAGGTGGACGATGACGCTACAGTGTTGTGACTCTAGTAATTTCGTAACTATTTTAGGTATACATAAAGAAAAATGTCTATTTTGTGATGCCCTTTTCTTATCTTAGTTATAAAGTCTCTATGTAGGCTATTTTTATTTATTTATTTGTATGTGTATCTATGCATCTATGTGTATATACAGTAAGTATGTACATTCACATAGATTTTTTTTTTTTTTTTTTTTTTTATTATTTTTTTTCTTTATACCTGAGGAGCTGCGACACGTTTCGCAGGTCTAGGAGTGTCGTATATTGGATGGTCATCATTGTTTCGTGTTACCTGCTGTTGTGCTGGTTCTGCGGTGTTGTTCAAATCATGGTCGTCAAAGGTGAAGCTAATCACTTGGCTTAGTGGTTCATTTGCGTCATTATTGTCTGTGATATCGGTGGATGATTTATGGTCGGGTTTGTTACGTCGCTTGCAACAGCTCTTCTTTAGGCAAGCGAGTAGATAAATGAGGTTACTTCTGAATAGAACCCATAATAATCCAGTTGCTAATACTAATTCTCCGGCGAATGCGCTGAAGAACATGGTTTGTTGTTGCTGTTCTTCCCGATGATGTGTTGAGATCTCCAATAATTCTTGCTCCAATTCGTCTAGTGTGGTATCGTAGGCGAGAACACCTGGGATGTTCGCTTTATTAGTGATGCGGGGATTCTCGTTGAGTTTCTTGTCTGTTGGTAAAATGATCTCGTGATAAGATGTTTCTGGTAGTAAGCTTGAAATATTTAAATTGAAAGCAGGTGAATATTCATGTTTGATGCGTGAGCTGATTTTATCGTATCCCATAATGAGAGAGTACGTGGTACGAGCTGTACATCTTGGTTGTATTGTGATTTTTCCAATGCCAGATAGCGATATACTGTCAATGACATCGTTTTCACAGATGATTTTCACTGATTCTTCTGATGGTAGAGAATAAAGCCATTTTCCTTCATGTTCCAATTGATTCCAGTATGGAGTATAAGTTGGACTGATGCGGATGTTACAGTCTTGGTGAGGTTGTTGCACGTTATTTGTGATCAATGAAATTTCGCAGATGGGCTGCATTGCAGTTTCATATAATGGGTGGTTTGCAGGGCAGATGTGAGTATTCTTTAGCTCATGGCATTTTGGTAAATCAATTGTACGAATGAGTGAATATCGTTCTCGGTTACGAGACATCATTAAGTATTCTGCACGAGGTTGTATGTAAGCTGAGCCTTGAGTATTATTGCCTATTATTTGTGGTGTTGGATATGGATGAAGTTTGTAGAGATCATAAACGGTCGAGTCCAATAGAGGCACATGAAGAACTATTATTAATTTTTCGTCTATGTATGCGACATTAATTCGAGCAATTTTGTGTAGGTCACCAGAGCGTATTTCTTCTTGTGATAATGGAAAAGTATATTGTGTATTGCGTTCCATACAGCTTCTGATGGCTACTTCCAGTTTCTTTGGTCCAATTATTTCTGGGTGAAGATATCCAATACGAGCAAAATAAATAGCATCTAGGAGTCTACGAAGTCCATCTAGGTAGGCGCCTTGCATTTGGTCTATTTTATGGTGAAGCATTCGGGTTTGGCTTCTCAGGTAAGAAAGATTCCCTTCGTCTTTGAATTGGTGGTAGTATGTTAGGGCCCTTTCCATTTGTTCCTTGTAGTAATCCTGTTCTGCATGGATAATTGACATTTCGGTATGGAGTGCCTTCATGTCTGATCGCGTTAAATGAGTCTGATTATTTATGATGGAAATAATCTTGGATTGATCACGATATATTTTATCTATTTCAGCATTGTAATATGCTGCATCGTCTGTGTTGAGTGTACCAAATAGTGTTTTGCTGAGGGAGCCTATGAACCCAAAAGGTGTACTTCTTTTCTTTCCAATTGAAAATTCCTCGCTTGGCTGTCTGGCAAATGAGTGAAGTTGCTCCATATAATAATCGATCTGTCTATCTTTTTCTATGTAATGTCTAATATCAAATCTGTGACCACAGTGAGAACTAGTAGTGACGTTCTCACATAGTCTATTTAATTGTATAGTTAGTTGTTTTAATGCGTCGTATTCGGGACGTAGGCCTTTATAGCCTTTTATATCCAGATACGTGACGAGTTTCCATTCTGCCGTGGTGAGTTGAAGAGAATGCATGGGCTCATAATATAAGCCAGCGTGTACTTTGAATGGTTCTGGTTCATGTTTGAATCTATTGGCGGTTGTTGATGAGAAACCCAAGATTAGCAAGACAAGTAATAAGTTGAGACGTTCCATGGTGGATTGGCTAAAAGAAATAGTTGAAATTTAATCATTGGTTTAGTTATCAATGGAAATGCCACTATCGTCCGATTCTAAGTCCGAGTCTGTATCAGTTTCATCTTCATATCGATATGGGTATTGGAGAAGTTCTATTGTAGGGTAGCCTGCACGTGCTAAATTTTCATTAATTAAAGCTTGGCGAATATTGACAGTGCCGGTTCTATTAATTATATTAATACCGTATGAATGAGTATCAGTTTGAAAATAATAAAAATATGCTCTATAAGATGCACAACATAAGAGATCAGTTATGAAATTTGCGGAAGCTAATGACCAGATGTTATTTAAAGTGGGCAGTAATCCAACAAGATGTGCGCGTATCGCGAGTGAAGGGGGAGTATGAAGGTGTAACGGTAACTCTTTTAATTCTTCTGTCTCTACAACAATTACTCCTCCCAAGTCGATGGGAACTATCGTGCATTCTCCCATAGTAACTTCCAATAATAGTATTCGTCTCCATTTATTTTGTATTTTACAGGAGTAAAGATGGTGTCGAGTTAGTATAACTGGGTTATATATAAATCTACGTTGGTGAAATTCATGTATATCTTCCGAGTATTTGTCAAGTTTCCAGGCTTCATGTCCCAATATTATATAGAAATATGAGGGTGTGAGAATATTTCCAGGTATGCATTCTAAGCATTTACCGATAATTTCATGTGATCTGTTGTGGTTCATGTTCCCTGCAGAATGATGAATAGTGTGTGTTAATTTGTGGTTAGCGTTTTTATTTTATGAAATGGCTTTTCTACTATTATTGTTAGTCGTGATAAGGTTTAAGTTTGTCGAGATGCTTGAGAATTCTTTCTCCGTTATTTGTTTCGAGGATTGCAGTGTTATTGTCCAAGATTTCCATGATAGTGTAAGGTCCTTTGTAATGTTTATCAAATTTCCCTTTTCGGGGTTCTTTAATAACATATACCATATCACCAGGTGTTAAAGAAAGAGGCTTTAAATTTCTGTCATAATATTGTTTGGAACGATGTTTAGATGTTATAAGGTTTCTGGCGGCAAGTTGTCTCATATCGTCCATGCGACTAATGAGGTCATGCAGGTAACTGCCGTAGGTTTCTGTTTCTTCTGGAGGGGGAAAGGAAGTAGGTATGCGAGCTGTTTTTCCATAGACTAGTTCAAATGGAGTGAAATTTGTAGATTCGTGAATAGATGTATTATAGGAAAACATCGCGAAAGGAATAAGTTTATCCCAATCATCGTATTTGTCTATATAATGTTTAATAAATTCTGTTAATACTATATGGCTTCTTTCTAATGAGCCATTAGTTTGTGGATGATATCCTGAAGTGGTGATTTGTTTAATCTTAAATATTTTTGCTAAGTAATGAAATATTTTTCCGACAAAAGATCTGCCTTGATCACTCAGTATGATACGAGGTGCACCAAACTGAATGATCACATTCCTTGCAAGTGCGTCGGCTATGGTTTCAGCTTTTATATCAGGGATGGGTACGGCTATGCAGTATTTCGTAAGATTGTCTTGGATAGTAAGCACGTGTCTGTTACCTGAAGGCGTTGTAGGTAAAGGACCTACAGTGTCTATAGAGATTTTATCGAAAGGTTCGGCTGGAGTATCTGTAATTATCATCGGCTCTCTAGTTTTAACACGTACTAATTTTTGTTCTTGGCAACTTTTACATGATCTGACAAATTCGGTAACATCATCCTTTAAATTAGGCCAGTAAAATCTTTCACGTATGCGTCTATAGGTTTTTGTTATGCCTTTATGGCCACCGACTAAACTTTCATGATATTCAGCAATAATATCGTTTCTAATATCTTCATTTGGTATTGTGATATTTCCGCGACATATAGTAATAGTACAATCGCATTCATTTAAACATTCGTATAATATTTCTGTGAAAGTAGAGGGATTGAGTTGTTCGAGGAGATCGCCGGGTTTCGATATTCTTAGAGTTTTTATTTCATAAGTATTAATAATATCTTTAACTGTGTTGAGAACGTCTTTGAGATCTTGAATGGAGTAGGAATCAAAGTGTTTCCCTTTCAATACTGCACTAAGTGTTTTGAATTTACCATTGGGAGTTATAAGTACTTGATTAAGTTTTGGATGCTGGAATTTGAGATCAATGGGATCGATCTTATCAGTTTCAATAAGTAATCGAGATATAATAGAAGTTAATTCACAATCAGCTGGTATAAAGTGAAGAAAATTATCGCGATGGTAGGTTAAATTTTCGTTTGTTGTATGAATTTTTAAAGAAGGAGAGTTACTTTCAATGTTTGGATAATATAGTTCAGGAGGTATAGTTGCAGAAGCAAGGTGTGGTGTTCTCTGTTCTATTGATGGAGGATGGTCTTCTTCTATTTCACTCTCTTCTTCAGAACTCTCAGGTATATTGGGTAGGTTAGTGCGTTTCTGTGTTATAGTATTAGCGAAAATTCTTTCGTCGTCACTACTGCCAATAGATGTTAGAGGAGTGGAGCGACCGACTGGATGTTTAAAGGTAATGGATGGTCTTTCATGGTGACTGATTTCATCGTCTGCGTCACTTTCAGATTCGGTATGACGAGGAGGTTGTGATGCAATTGGGGATTGCGATTTATTTTGTTCGTTGTCCCACCAATATTCGGTTTGATTGTCAGATGGTCCTTCAGAGGAGCGTCTTGGAGGTATTTCAATTATTTTTGGATTTGTTAAAGGAGTTGGATCAGCTAGAGGGTGTAGTGTTTGATCGGATTCAGGTTCTATATCGAATGCGAATTGTAGGGCATGTGTACGGCGTTTAGGAGGGAGAGGTGGTTTTGTAGGTTCTGTACGTGTGACTATTCTTTTAGGAGCTAGACTTGGAAATGCACTATTTCTTACGCGTGCGACAGGTGGATTATTTACAGTTTTCTTTGAGATTACGTCACGAGGTATTTGGCGATGTCTGAGGTTGAGAGTGGGGCGCGGGGGTTCTTTGAGTGCAGGTAACGGCTGTTGAGTTGTAGCTAGCCTTCTCTCTCGAACGCGCTGCCCAATAGTTGAGCTATTGTTATTTATGGGACCAGTTTGTTTACCTGGTTTATATGTATTAGAAGATGTGGCTTGTCTGGCGGTATTTGTAGTACTAGGTTTCCGTGCAGCAGATGAAATAGGTAAAGCTACTGCGTTAGGTATAACTGGGTTTCGAGACAAGGCGTCTGCGTTAGCGTTTAACCGACCTGGTTTGTAATGGAATGTGTATTCGTATTCTCTTAAGCGTGTTCTCCATCTCACTAACCTTTGCACAGGTGGTTTTACTGAATCTATCCATCTAAGTGGTTCATGATCGCTTACAAGTGTGAAATGGCGACCGTAAAGATATGGTCTAAAATGTAATACTCCATGTATGATAGCTAAGCATTCTTTTTCTGTAGTGCCATAATTTTTCTCAGCGGGTCTTAGTATTCGCGACATATATGCTATAGGTCTATCTTCGCCTATTTTCCCTTGACTCAAAATTGCGCCTATTGCTTGATCAGAGGCATCAGTTGTTAAGATGAATGGTTTTTCAAAATCTGGGTATTGTAATACGGGTGCTGTACATAGAGCACGTTTTAAATCATCAAAACTTTCTTGTTGAGCTGGACCCCATTTAAATTCGATACTTTTCTTTAATAATTCTGTAAGAGGTTTTGCTCTTCCAGAAAAGTTTTCAATGAAACGTCTGTAATAACCGGCAAGTCCGAGAAATTGTCTTATGTTAGTAGCAGTGCGAGGGACGGGAAATTTTTCTACTGCCTCGGTCTTTTTGGGGTCAGGCTTGACTCCACCGTCACCTATTATGTGGCCCAAGTATATAACTTCTGTGTTTAAAAACTCGCATTTATCTGGTTGTAACGATAATTGCGCATTTGCAAGTTTATTGAAAAGTCTACGTACTCTAACACCGTGTTCTTCTAATGAAGATGCGAATACAACAATGTCGTCTAGGTAAACGAAAAGTTCAACATCCTGTAAGCCTAAGAGGACAACATTCATGAGACGTTGAAAACGCGCAGGTGCATTTTTAAGACCAAATGGCATTCTAACAAATTCATAATGACCGTTCGGGGTGCTGAAAGCTGTTTTCTGTCTATCACTAGGTTTTGTTTCTATTTGATGAAAACCGCTTGCTAAATCAAACGTTGAAAAATATTTAGCTCCGCCCAATCTGTCTAATATTTCTGTGATATTGGGTAAAGGATATGCGTCACTGATAGTTTTTTCATTTAATGCACGAAAATCAACTACCATTCTCCATCTCTTATTTCCTTTTGAATCTGGTTTCTTAGGTACAATCCACAATGGTGAATTGTATGGAGAAGTTGAATCTGTGATTATACCGTCCTTTAAAAGTTTATTTACTTGTCTATTCATTTCGTCTCTATGGACTGGAGGGTAGCGATATTGTTTTATGGTCACAGGTATATCGTCAACTGTGTCTAT